>QRFJ01000113.1:1326421-1427027 GCA_006176705.1 Cocos nucifera
ATTCTATCTACCATTGATAGCTATTTGATGCCATCTCATTGATCAGATCGAAGGCTTCTTCCTCTATTTTTTGGTTAATGGTTTCTCTTACTGCTGCATCAATCATAGAACGATTAGTAGGAGATAAACCATTATAGAAAGTTTGTACCTGAAGCCATATAGGTAGTTGATGATGTGGACATGTCTTCAGCAGTTCCTTGAAATGCTCCCAAGCCTCATATAGTGTCTCCATGTCCATCTGCATAAAAGAAGTGATATCGTTGTGCATCTTGGCAGTCTTGGAAGGTGGAAAGTACTTGGCTAAAAATTTTTGGGCTAGGACATCCCAAGTTGTGATAGAACCTACAGAAAGAGAATGAAGCCAACTTTTTAGCTTTGTCCCATAAAGAAAAAGGAAATAATCTTAATCTAATAGCATCATCCGACACCCCATTAATTTTAAAAGTATCATAAAGTTCAAGAAATTTAGAAATATGGGCATTCGGATCATCATGCATGTGTCCGATAAATTGGGTAGTTGATTGAATCATCTGGATCATCGTCAATTTTATTTCAAAGTTGTTTGCTCACACTGGCAGTCTCCTAATGCTCGAAGCTGCATCAGCTATAGATGGTGTGATGTAATCATTTAATGGATGATGTACTGGTTGAATTGCTTCATGTATCCAATCCTAGATTGATGTCATTAGGATCTTCAGCTGCCATGTTTCTTTCTTATTGTAATCTTCTAATGGTCCTTTCAATTTCTGGATCTAAAGATAGTAAGTTACTATATCCAGTACGTGTCATGCACTGAACAAATTTTTTTTGAAAAAAAAATAAATAATAATAAAAATTAAAAATAAATTTTTAAAGTAAATCTAGAATCAAAATTTTAATATTATTTTAGACATAATCCCCGGCAACGGTGCCAAAAACTTAATGCGTGCTAATTTATAGCTATGGCAAGTGCACCAGTCGATCAAGTAATAAAGTGAATGAGTAGAGTATCATCCATAGAGGATTGAAAAATAAGTACTGAAAAGTTCTTTCCTATGCTTTATTTAGAAGACCGATTTATGAGAATAAGAAATTAAAGAATAAAATAAAAAAATAATTTTAAAAAATTTAAGAAAATAGAGAGAGTGTAATTATTAGGGTTTTAAACTTAAGAATAATGTGTTACTAAGGCAATCGGTTCACCAACTCAGTCAATACAATATTCAGATTATTAGATTAATTTTATTTCATGTGATGGTGGAGTCTCCTAATTTATTCACTACCCTTTGATCTAGGCATAACAAAACTATCAATATTTATTAATTACCCTTTGGTTCAGGTATAATTTAAATAAATATTAATATATTAAGTTTTGTGAAATCCTCTAATTAAAATATGCTACGTCCAAAGCGCACTAAAATTTCTGCATGCATATGAATTCTAATTTGATTCATAATATAAGGTACATAATCAAGAAGCAATAACATAGATGTACTTGGTCCATAACATTTATGTTCATTAGATCAATTAGAAGATGGTCAGTAATCTAAAAGCATTAAGATCAGATTTATATACTCCTCATAAATAAAATTTAAAAATAAATCACACTAAATATTGCATTAAAAGAGTGGCTACATCTTAGCCTTAGTAAAAAAAATTTTAGTTCATGATAACAAGTTCAAAAATAGCAAATAAAATAAAAAGCATAGAGAAATTAGACTGTTTGATTGCTGAAATTGATTGTCCGTTGCTCTTGGTGTGGAGAACTTGGTGAAGAAGAAGAAGCTCCTTGATCGATATCTTGATTGTTGAAAAAAAAAAAATTAGAAACCCTTTTCTTTCTCTTCACAAATCTCTCTTCTCTTTCGATCTCTCTCCTCTCTTTCTCTTTTTTTTCCCCAAAACCCTCTACTTCTCTCCTTTTTTTTTATTTCTCTCCCTCTTTCTTTTTTTTCTCTTTTTTTTTTCTCTCCCTCTCTTCTTTTTTTTTTTCTACGGCGACAGTAGGTTCTATAGGCTAAGAAATCAATTCTTCCCTAAAATCCTTTAGAAATTAGGTTTAAAACTCTCAAAACAACTCAAATTAGGATTCTGGATGATTTTGACCATTGGATGTTGATCAAATGGTCCAAAAATCACTTAAAAATACTTTAAAATATCCCAGATCAAGTCAGAATTCATGCCAGCCATCGAATCTATTGTTGGATTGAATCTAGGCCATCTGATCGCGTAGAAAGAAGGCTTCTGATCTTTAGTTTAACATCGGGATGAATATCAGTCGTTGGATCTCGACCGGGAGCTGTGGATGCCGTTTGTCAGCGCATGCTTTTCGATCATCCGATCAAATCTCAGTGAAAGGCGCCCATCGGATCAAACAAAATTCTCAAATTATCCTCTATAGACCATGCACGAGCCCGATGTTGCATGGAACACCGCGTTCTTCAGCCAATTGGAGCGCACTTCTTCATGTAAAATTTTCAAAATGCCCTCAAGTTGGTCCACCATGCACCGTGAAAAATGCTGACATCAGCGCTGCATCAGCAGGTCGGTCTGTTGATGCGGTTGAACCTGCTGAGCCAATTTTTCTGAATCGGTTTGAACCAGACCGATTTTTTTTTTTTTTGGAAACTTAATTTCGGACTCGTTTGAAGTCTGTTTTGCCTGAAATTTATTTCATCTGAACCAAAAAAATAAGATCTTCATATTAGAGGCCTTCTTTCCTACATAAGATTAATAAAAATATTAATTTCTAAAGAAATAAATTAATTTATTTTATAATTTAATACTTTTATTAGTATATTTTTATCACTTATCAATGTATTCAGTGATTCGATCAGAGCATGGATTTGCAAAGCCTTGGGAGTGATGGAGATGGATGATCCATGGAGGTCCAGTAGGTTAGGGCTGGGTGGCTATAGAGCAGCAGAGAGACGATTCAGGGAGTGCTGGAGTGCTGCAGGAGCGCTACCCTGAAGGCACAAGAGCTGAGAGAGGCTCGACGGTGCAGCAGTCGAGGAGTGTATCTCAGTAGATGGTGTCAGGGGCTTCTCAGGGAGATTGAAAGCAGGTCTCAGGGAGAGCCAGGAGGTCTCAAATAGCTGAAAGTATCATGGATCAGATTTCTTCTGCAGGGGCACCAGAGAGAGTCACGGTTCAAGTGGAGGATGGTTCTCCAAATGTAACTGAAATGATGGTTGGTGTAGGGGCAGAAGAGATGGACTAGGGTGGAATACCCTAAGATTCAGTCGCTGGATTTAGAAGAGTTGGATGAGCTCTTGGATTTTGGAGGTGCCCATGGGTTATGGAGGTATCTGAGATAGCTTCCATGGGGTCCGTGAAGTGCAGAGGATTTGAAGGGACAGCGATGGTGTTCGAGGTGCAGCGGCAGGCTTAGTAGTGCAGCATTGAGTGGTTGGCCTAGAGGGACTTGATGATAGAATCGGCTTTTGTGGCATCAAATGGACTTCAGATATAGATGGAGCTCCAAAGAGGTGGCTTCACAATTGGAGAGGAATTTGATATGAGTTCAGAGTAGAGAGGTGCAGGAGGATCGATATCCTAGCACCAACATCGATGATGCATAGTTTCAGATAGAGCGGCATGTGTAGGAGGACAGGTATAGTTCTGAGGAGACCATGTCAGGATTTGCAGTGAGTGCTGGTATAGAAATATTATGGGTTCTCTAAGAAAGTTTAGGAAAAATGATGCAACTGTTAAGCAAAAGGAATCTTACAATTCTAGGATAGTGCGGAGGTGCAAGCCAAGATCTTCAATGGTGGAGGTGGTCATTCCAAAGGCCTCAAGGATGCACAACAGCTGAAGAGGATTGATGGAGGTGATGATTACATAAGTGGCTGTTAAGTGCGCAGGGATAATGTGATCGTGCAGGAGGTCATTATCGAGGGGTTTGCCAAGAGTTGGGAGCACCAAGGTGGAGATTATGAGGATTTATGGTGCTCTCAAGCCTTGGGAGGCCATGGGTGAAGCCAGGGTGAGAGCTCCAGGGAGGCTAAGATAGGTGTGGTCCTAGGGCTAGGATAGGAGTTGTTCTAGAGTGGAGGCAGCATGTAGCTCTTCACGGGCTTGAGGTTCAGGTATTGAGGGCCTCAAGAGGCTTGGTTGGTACTTCGAAGACCTGGAACACAAGGTGGAGCAACGAACCAAAGCCAGAGCTTGAAGGCTATAGAAAAAAGATTTTCTCTAGGTTAGCCGGCTCAGTCCAAATCTTGGTCAACTAAGACTTAGACCATAGGCAAAATAAGCAGCTGCGCATTTAGAACTGCTGGCATGGCACAGAACTGGGTTGGCTCAGTTTGCTTCAGAGATCTGGGACACAAGATGGAGCAAGAAACCAAAGTCGGAGCTTGAAGGCTATAGAAAAAGGATTTTCTATAGGTTAGCCAGCTCAGTCCAAAACTTGGTCGACTAAGTCTCAGAGTGCAGGCAAAATAGAGAGCTACGCATTCGAAACTGCTGGCATGGCATAGAACTGGGTTAGCTCAGTCTGTTGACTCAGTTTTAGACTAAGCCAACCTAGTGGAACTTAACCAGCTTAGTGCTGAGACTGAGCCGGCTCAGTGCGCGGGCAGAGTTATGTGAGGGTCTATTTTGGGCTAGAGTCTGGGTTGATCCTAGGGGTCTTAAGGCCTGATTTGAGAGGTCTTAAGGGGGCTAATTCATGTATTGATTGGGTCTAGATTCAGAGGATGAGAGCATGGGAGATATGGGTGTACATGGGCTCGGTGAGTGCTTTCATATATTGGGTTAGCTAGGGAGTTTTTTTGTTAGGCCTAATGGCTATGTATAAATACATAGATTGTGTTAAGGTTTCAGAATGCTGTGGAATACAAACCTTTTCTCTCTTAACTCTCTTCTTCTCTTCTCTCTAGAGTTGCCGCCCTAGGGTTCTTGAAGAAGGCCTAGAGAAGGGGGGCATCTTCCTCAAGCCCAAGGAGGGAGGCACCCCATCATAAATCCAGGTGGAGGATCGGTGGTTTGCTGCCTATAGAGAATATCACAGGTTCCTTTAGGTCCATGCTAAAGATTAGAGGCTTCTGCAACATGGTATCGGGGCTTGTGATGCCAAGAATGATTGGCATTTGAGTGATATAATGGAACATCAATTGGTATCAGAGTAAGGTGATGCCAGTTGATGCACCAACAATTGGTATCAGAGCCAAGTTTCAGAGCCTGATGGTGCATGGAAGGGAAGGAGAAGTCATACAAGGTGAAATCAAAAATCTGCACAAGGATTCCATGGTATGGCTCAAATCTATCTTTGTTATTGCTATGGTTTGGCCAACCAAGAGTAGCGGGTTGAAGGTGGAGGTTGAGAGGATTAACAGGAAGGGATTTTCTTGGGGTGGAAGGATTTGGTGCATGATTTACTGATCGATCTTAGTGGAAAGGCTGGGGTGTATGATGGTTATGTGATAGGCAAGGAGCACTGGAGTGCTACAGTAGCGCTTCCCTAGAGATGTAGGGCTGGGAGAGGCTCGATGATGCAGCAGTCGAGGAAGGTATCTCAATAGAGAGCATCAAGGTTCTCTAGGAAGATGGGCAGTGTAGCACTATTGAAGAGAAGTTTTCTAAGGGGTAATGATCGAAGAAAGGCTGAAAAAGCGACTATACGTCCTTCGGTGTCTGGAAAGCGGAAAGTAGTCAGAGATGTATTCAGCGAAGTGTTAGCAGCGATGGAGATGGATTATCTATGAAGGTCAAGCAGGTTAGGACTGGGCGGCTATAGAGTGGCATAGAGACGAGTCATGGAGCACTAGAGTGCTGTAGGAGTGCTATCTTGGAGGCACAGGGACTGAGAGAGGCTCGACGGTGCAGCAGCCAAGGAGTGTATCTCAGCAGATGGTATCAGGGGCTTCTTAGGGAGATCGGGAGCAGGTCTCAAGGAGAGCCAGGAGGTCTCAGGGAGCACCAGGAGGTCTCAGGCAGTCGGAAGTATCATGGATCAGGTTTCTTCTACAGGGGCACCATGGCGAGTCGTGGTTTAGGTGGAGGATGGTTCTCCAGCACAACTGAAGCGATGGCTGGTGTAGGGGCAGAAGAGAAGGACTAGGGTAGAATTCTCTAGGGTTCAATCACTGAATTTAGAAGAGTTGGATGAGCTCTTCGATTTTGGAGGTGCCCGTAGGTTGTGGAGGTATCCGAGACAGCTTCGAAGGGATCTACGGAGTGCGAAGGATTCGAAGGGGCAGCGATGATGTTCGAGGTGCAGCGGCAAGCTCAGCAGTGCAGCATTGAGTGGTTGGCCTTGAAGGAACTTGATGATAGAGTCGGCTTCTATGGCATCAAATGGACTTTAGATATAGGTGGAGCTTCGGAGAGGTGACTTCACAAATGGAGATGAATTTGACATGAGTTTAGAGTAGAGAGCTACGGTGGGATCGATATCCTAGCACTAGCATCGGTGATGCACAGTTCCAGATGGAGTAGCATGTGCAGGAGGACAAGCATAGTTCTAAGGAGACCATATTAGGGTTTGCAGTGAGTGCTGGTATAGGAATGTTGCGGGTTCTCCAGGAAAGTCCAGGAAAAGTGATGCAGCTGCTAAGTAGAAGGGATCCTACAATTTTAGGATGGTGTAGAGATGTAATCCAAGGTCTTCAGTGGTGGAGGCGGTCATCTCAAAGGCCTCAAGGGTGCATAATAGCTAAAGAGGATTGGCGGAGGAGATGATTGCACAAGGGGTTGTCGAGTGCGTAGGGACAGTAGGATCATGTAGAAGGTCATTGCCGAGGGGTTTGCCAAGGCTTGGGAGCACCAAGATGGAGATTGTGAGGATTTGTGGTGCTCCCAAGCCTTGGGAGGCCATGGGCGGAGCCAAGGTGAGGGCTTCGAGGAGGCTAGGATAGGAGTTATCCTAGGATGGAGGTGGCATGTAGCTCTTTATGAGCTTGAGGTTCAGGTATTGAGGGCCTCAAGGGGCTTGGTTGGTACTTCGGAGATTTGGGACACAAGGTGAAGCAAGGAACCAAAGTCGGAGCTTGAAGGCTGTAGAAAAAGGATTTTCTGCAGGTTAGCCGACTAAGTCCAAAACTAGATCGACTAAGTCTCAGAGCACAGGAAAAATAGAGAGCTGCATATTCGGAACTGCTGGCACGGCACAGAACTGGGCTAGCTCAGTTTCAGACTGAGTCGACCTAGTAGAACTTAGCCGGCTCAATGCTGAGACTAAGCCAGCTTAGTGCACGGGTAGAGTTATGTAAGGGTCTATTTTAGGCTAGGGCCTAGGTTGATCCTAGAGGTCTTAAGGCCTGGTTTGGGAGGTCTCAAGGGGGCTAATTCATGTATTGATTGGGTCTATATCCAGAGGATGATAGCATGGGAGACATGGGTGTACGTGGGCTCGATGAGTGCTTTCATGTATTGGGTTAGCCAGAGAGTTTTTTGGTTGGGCCTAATGGCTACATATAAATACATAGGTTGTATTAGGATTTTAGAATGCTGTGGAATATAGACCTTTTCTCCCTTAACTCTCTTTTTCTCTTCTCTCTAGAGTTGCCACACGAGGGTTCTTTAAGAAGGCCTAGAGAAGGGGGCATCTCCCTCAAGCCCAAGGAGGGAGGCACCCCATCACAGATCCAGGTGGAGGATCGATGGTTTGCTGCCCATAGAGAATGTCACAGGTTCCTTCAGGTTCGTGCTAAAAATCAAGAGCTTTTGCAACAAGGTATTGGAGCTTGTGATGCCAAGGATGATTGACGTTCGAGCAATATTATGGAACATCAATTGGTATCAAAGCGAGGTGATGCCAGTTGATGCACCAATAGCTGGGGCACTGGAAGAGGAACAGTCCTCAGTACATTGCCTCCTTAGATCCGAACAGGTAGGGAAAGAAGCAAGCTGCTGCTGGGAAGGTATTTATATGATAACTCCTTGTAAATTTTTTATTTATGATATTACTGACTAGATATTGGATACCGATAGCCCTTACCATATTTATAATTTATTGCAAGGGTTGCAGGTTAGTAGAAGATTCAAGCAAGGCGAGAGATTCCTGAACATTGGAGATGGAAGACCAGTTCTAGTTCTAACTTTAGAAATTTTGAAACTTGTATTTGAATCTCACACCGTTGTTCTTAGTGATTGTCATTTCTGTCCTGGTTTCTTTTTAAATATCATTTTTGTAGGCCTTTTTTCCATGAATAATTATGAAATTTTAATAAAGAAACGAGTTTGTAATGTCATTATGAATGGTGTTACTGCTTTCTATGGATAATTGAATAATGGTGTATATATGTTATCACAACTTGTTAATGTAGTCTATTCTACTAGCAAGCATCCTAGATTAGATAGTATATCAGATATCTACTTATGGCACTGTAGGCTAGATCATATAAACAAGAATAGGATAAATAGGTTGACTCAAGAGGGAATCCTTGAATTCAATGATTGTGAATCACTTCCAACCTCTGAGTCCTGTCTTCTTGGTAAAATGATGAAGTCACCTTTTACTGAAAAAGGTGAGAGAGCTAATAAGCTCTTAGGTCTAGTACATATTGATGTATGTGGACCAATGAGCATAAGTGCCAGAGGTGGATATGTCTACTACATCACTTTCATAGATGATCTATCCAGATATGGATATGTCTATCTGATGAAATGCTCAAACGATTCCGAAGTGAAGTAGAAAAATAAACTAGAAAGAGTACTAAAATACTTCGGTCTGATCGAGGAGGAGAATATCTTTCTGGTGAGTTTCTCACATATCTAGGAGAGAATGAAAATCTCTTTCAATGGACTCCTCCTAGAACACCACAGCATAATGGTGTGTCTGAAGGAGGAATCGAACTCTGTTAGACATGGTTCGATCCATGATGAGATCTGCCAGCTTGCCGATATCCTTCTTGGGATATACACTCGAATTAACTTGTTATCTATTAAATAGGGTTCCGAGTAAGTCTGTAGTTAAAATTTTATATGAGATATGGATAGGGCGTAAGCCAGCACTTTCACACCTTAGGGTTTGGAGTATTCGGCATATGTCAAATGGTTAATTATAGATAAACTTGGACCTAGGTCTGACAAGTGTACATTCATAGAGTACTGAAAAGAGATCAAAGGATACTATTTCTACCATGCTGATGAATAAAAGGTGTTCGTCAGCCTTAAGACAATCTTTTTGGAAAAGAAGTTCCTTGGTGAAGGAACTGTTGCTTCTAAGGTTGAACTTGATGAAGTTCAACAGATAGAAAGTTCGATACAGAATATTGGACCTAAGTCGGATTTGATCAGATCAGATCCAAAGCCTAGTGAACCCATACCATTACGATGATCCGGTAGAGTACCACTCCATCTAGATAGATACTATGGATTCTTGGTCCAAGTTGGTGATCCCATCGAACTCGATGAGAACGATGAGGATTCGATCACTTATATGGATGCGATGTAGAGATCCAGCTCTGAGAAATGGCTAGAAGCCGTAAGATCTAAAATAGATTTCATGAATGTCAATGATGTATGGATATTAGTTGACCCATCTGAAGGGGTTAAACCTATTAGGTGTAAATGGGTATTCAAAAGGAAAAGAGATGCAGACCGAAAGGTAGAGATCTATAAAGTTCATCTGGTTGCCAAGGGGTATCGTCAACGTTATGGTATTGACTATGATGAGACATTCTTTCCAGTGGCAATGGTCAAATCCATTCGGATAATGCTTGCAATAGCTGCCCACCTAGACTATGAGATCTGGCAGATGGATGTGAAGATGACTTTCTTAAATGGAGAGCTAATCGAAGAGGTGTGTATGATACAACCTGAGGGGTTCACATCCACAGATGAGTCTAAGGTGTGCAAGCTTTAGAGATCCATTTATGGATTAAAGCAAGCATCTCAAAGTTGGAACATGCATTTTGATAAAATGATCAAAACGTATGGCTTCATTAAGAATGGAGAAGAATCATGTGTTTACAAATGGGTAAATGGTCCCGCAATGGTATTCCTTATTTTGTACGTAGATGACATTCTCTTAATTGAAAATGATATTCTTGCACTACAAGGAATAAATGTTTGATTGTCATCATAGTTCTCCATGAAAGACTTGGGTGAAGCATCCTACATCCTAGGGATGAAGATCTATAGGGATAGATCTAAAAGGATGCTTGGTATATCCCAGTCCACGTATATAGAAACTATGCTGAAGAGGTTCAGCATAGAGAATTCCAAAAAGGGCTATCTTTCGATAGACCAAGGAATTTCTCCCTCTAAGAAGGATTATCTGACAACTCCTGAAAAGAGAGAGCATATGAGTAGAATTCCATATGCTTTGGTAGTGGGATCTAATATGTATGCAATAAAATGTACGAGACCAGACGTGGTATACTCACTAGGAGTAGTGAGTAGATACCAGTTTGATCCTAAAGAAAATCACTGAAAGGTGGTTAAAACCATCCTTAAGTATTTGAGAAATACTAAAGACCAATGGTTGATTTATGGTGAGTCAGATCTGAAGCTTGTGGGGTTTATAGACTCCAGCTTTCAATTTGACCATGATGATAGTAAAAGTGTCTTGGGGTATATCTTTACTCTAAATGATGGAGCCATCTACTGAAAAAGTTCCAAGCAGCATACAGTGGCTGACTCTGTTTGTGAAGCAGAGTATATGGCAGCATCAGATGCAGCAAAGAAAGCTGTGTGGCTGAGAAAGTTCATCACCGAGCTCGGAGTAGCACCCTCCATTGATGGTCCAGTCCTGCTCTACTCCAATAGCACTGGCGCCATAGCTCAAGCAAAGGAATCGAAGGCACACCAACGGACAAAGCACATTCTGTGCCGCTTCTATTTGGTCCATGAGATCGTGGATCATGGTGACGTCGACCTTCAGAAGATCGATGGAAAGAAGAACCCAATCGACCCCTTCACTAAAGCCCTGGCAATTAAGGAGTTCGACAACCATAAGTCAAAGATGGATATTAGATACTATGTCGAGTGGCTTTAGGATAAGTGGGAGTTATTGAAAATTATGTCCCAAAGCCAATCATCAGCCTATTGATGGTTGAGATATTGTAATTAAATTATTAATTAATAAAAAATATTTTGGCATCTTTTTTCATCATAAATTTACATCTTCTAATGAATTCTATTGTTGTGATGAAGTTCTTAGGACTATTTAGTTTTGATAAAGAGAGGATTTACCGATTAGTCCTTAAATTTGTTCACGATCAAATGATAGGCTGTTAACTAGGACGACAACATCTATCGAGCATAGGTCGCTATATGCCATATAGGTTGGTTATCCTCTTAACTAAGGAGTGTGGAGATACTGGTATGGCATAAGGTGAGATCTATGGATACATCATTATTGAACGTGACCAATTCTAGAGCATTCTGCTTCGAGAATGTCTCTGATGGGATATAGGTATAAGTATCCCTTAGACCTGATATCATCTTAATGACTTGCAAGCAACTCACTATGCTTTGGTACCAGATTAACTGAATTTCTAATTCAGCAATGGAAGGCTTTTGGGCATAGTCAAGTACTTGTGAAGTCGGAGTATGATCAAGATGAAATTGACCACTCCAAGAGTTGGAGAAGAATGTATCACTATATTTCAATATAGCAAAATCTTATCTAGGATAATCTATCAGATGGATTTGATATTTTAAAATACAATGTGGACAACCTGATCAGAGTTGATAGTTGAACTCTGAGGTGTCCTACGAGCATTATGGTCAAGGGGATGAATTATATGGAACTATATTCGCATGGGTTCTAAGGATGGTGTTCTATACCATTTGACGTATCTGATCGTCGAGTATCATTACTAGATGGTCACTTCGATTGATACAAAAATTTATTCCTATACTACCGGCTTAGGTTCGGACCTATGAGGTCACACCCATTAGAGTTCACATTCCGATCGGATGGTTGATCAGTGATTTAGAATCATTTTAGGGTTAAACAATCAATACGATTGGTGTTTAACCCAGTGCAACTATTGTAGGAGGATTGATCACCAATTAGATTATTGATTGACTTAATTTAATTAAGTCAGAGGGCTGAGATTAAGTCTAATTAAATATGATTTAATTAGATTTGGTTTGGGCTTGATTGGATCAAGTCTAATTGACTTATTGGATAAGTCAAGTGCAAGGAAGAACTAGTCCTAGTCTAACTAGGACTCGGATCAATCCAATTTTCTAATTTGATTAGAAAATTAAATCAAAATTAAATCTAATTTAATTAAGTCCTTAATTAGGTTAGAACCTAATTTAATTTAGTTGGTTTGGTTTTGATTTAATTTGGTTTGAGAAACCATGTTTGACCAAGTCATTGATGGAATCCTAGTGAGACTAGGATTCCACCTTGCACCACCTTAGCCCTCCCCGCCCCAACTACTTGCCAAATCTAGTCCTGCCTTGTCTAGTTTTTGACTTAGATAAGGACTCTTCTTTTTCTATAAATTTAGGAAAAATTTTAGCCTAATTTTTTCATGAAATATAGAGCTTTGGAAGAGGTTTGGGGTGTGCAAAAATTAGAGGAAGAGGGTCCTTAGGCGTGGGGGTTCCATAGGCACCAAACTAGGTGTCTAGGTAAGAGAAAAGAGAAGAAGAAGAGGGTCTTCTTCTAGGACTGTTTTATTTCTCATCTCTCCTCCTTTTGAATTTTTTTTAAGAGAGTCTCATATTAGAAAACTCTCCTCTTTCTTCTCATATTTTAGAGAGTCCAAGTTTCGAAGAAGAAAGTATCGGATCGACCGTCGAAGAGAGATCAGCACAGTACGAGCATGCTATGCTGATTTCCTACATCAGGATCTCTGATCATGTTCATGGGCTCATGTGGACTACTCCTAGAGGCCAAACGTGTGTGCATCTCATGACTTCATCCTTAAGTCTAGATCAGCAAGTTAGAACGTCTAACTTGCTCAAGTAATATATCTGATCTATTAACTTCATACCTGCATTTGATGTAGTATAGATCTAGATTGATTTAATCAACTTTTTCTTTCTTATTTGATTTTAATTTTTGATTTAATATCATGCCTTGATCATGTAATAGATATGAGATCTAGGTATTTACATATTTATTTAAATAAATATTTAATTTATTTAAGTCTTCCACTGCATGATCTTGAAAAAGTTTCAAGATCTACCCATGAAACCCTAGATCTGGTTTCTTCAGATGGGAGCACATCCTTTTCGACCTTGGTAGCTGCTCCTTAATCTCCATCAGTACTTAAATTTTTGGACCGTTGATAGGGGCATAGTTGTGGAACCTTCAGAGGGGGGAGCCCCACCGCGTCCTTCTATCATGGCTTCCCTGCTTCCGAGCCTGGGGGGAGTTTGGGCTTGCTTGTGCTCAGAAAAAGTTTGGGAGTGCGGTCGAGCTTTACTCGACTTTCCTTCCTCAGCGGCCTATTCGGCTTGCCTATTCGCTGCTCTCCAACGACTTCATTATCCTTGGCCTTGAAGGCCTCTTCCACTCGGGCATACCCTTCAGCCCCAGCCAGCATATTGGCAAAATTCCTGAGGTACTTCTTCTCCAGGAAGAACAACAAATTATTCTTCTGAAGGCCGCCCTTTAGTGCGGCCATCGCAACAGATTGGTCCAGGTTTTGGACCTCCAGTGCAGCAGCATTGAAGCGATTGACATAAGCTCGAATGGATTCTCCCTCCTACTACTTGATGTTGATGAGAGATTTCGAACCTCGCCTAAGACATCGATTGCTGACAAAATGAGCCACAAACTGATGGCTCATTTGATCAAAGAAAAAGATGGTATCTGGCTTAAGGGCCGAATATCAATTTTTGGCTGCTCCTTTCAAGGTGATGAGAAAGCTCGACACAAGATGGCGTCGGACGTACCGTGGAGCAGCATCATTATCCGAAAGGTCTCTAGATGGTCAATTGGATTGAAGGTCCCATCGTAGCTCTTGAAAAAGCTTGAAGTTTGGCAGGATAGGTTTCTGCATAATGCGGTGAGAGAAAGAAGGGTCGGTACAGATATCATTACCATGAGAGGGGGTGCATGGCAGAGTTCCTCGATCCACCGATTCATCTCTTATAGTTTCTGATCTAGAAGATCCTCTCGATCATGGATCTTCAAGATCTTCTAACTGAATGGGGGCAAAGTTCCCCCAGGGGTAGAATCATGATCAGAGCAGGGGCTCTCGGCCCTCTACTTCCTCTTTTCGAAGGTCACTGATCGGCTAGCCTGAGTCGGCTATCCCTAGATTGGATTGTGGGGCTCCAGAGAAGCTTGCTCCAACCAAATTGGTGCCGGAGGCTACTGCATGGCCTACACTAGTTTCGTGAGGCCGCGAACCTGCTGGATCAGTAGGTTGAACTGCTCCACATCCACTATTGCTACAGGTGGAGCTTGAGTCATCGAGGATGAGATGGGGGTAGGCAGATCTAGATGGAATCTGGCCATGGAGGCCATTGACCACTAGGTTGAAGCTTTCCTAGGAGGCAACATTTTTGGGAAGGACTCTGGAGGAGAAGAAGAGAGTTCTCTACTGAGCACTCCTTTAAGAACAAGGGAACCTCAGAAATAAAGGACCCTTCCTCTAGCATCAATCCTATTGGTGCAAAATCTGATCATCATCGGAGAACCACTAGAGTTGGAGAAGACGAGGTCGCCGCTGATGCCCAGCAAAACAAGTCTCATCCAAAGCTTTGGGGGATGGCTGTGGCAAGATCCTCCGACGATCAAGTCAGCTCTTTTGGCCAACAGAAATGGAGTACTCAGTAGAGAAAGTTTTAGAGTATTGAGAAAAAGAAGAGAGCTTGAAGAAAACGTATCTGGAGGATTCCTTTTATAGTCCGGAGCCTGCAACAAACTAATGTGACAGTCGCAATCACTTGGTAGTGGGCCATTCGGAGCCATGTGGGATTTGTTACAGAGAGTGGCATCCATTGTCATGATGTGCTGGTATGTCGGAGGCCCAACAGCTAGAGCTCGGATGGGGTGTCATAGGTGACAAAGGGCTCTTGGATGTTGTTGTTCTGGAGGAGTTCGGAGGCTCTCAGGATTGACCATGCATTGGTCTTTGTTCCCTATGTTGAAGGTGTACGCCGTGGTCCCTTCTCTACTAGTGTCTCTACTATTTCTTTGAAGTTCAGCCATTCGTAGGATTGTTCATTGGTGAATAATGATAAAGCGCTGAAGTTCCTCTAGGGCCAATTCGGAAGAAGTTCGACTGCTATAGAAGTTCTGCTGAAGGAGAAATCCAGGAGGGTTCAGAAGAAGTTCGAAGGCTAGAGAAGTTCTGCTGAAGGAGAAATCCAGAAGGGTTCAAAAGAAGTTCGACTGCTAGAAAAGTTCCACTGAAGGAGAAATCTAAGAGGGTTCAAAAGAAGTTCGACTATTAGAAAAGTTCTACTGAAGGAGAAATCTAGGAGGGTTTGACTAAGATCCTACCAAAAAAGGAGATTGATCGATCGAACGGGATGCATAGGAGTTAGGAACTTAGCTGATTCTCTAGGGTAGAAGCATTTTGTTCAAGTTCATCTAGAGAAGAAATCCGCAATGCCCTATCGAATCTGAAATCGATCTTTTCAGCTAGTCGGATTATCTGACTGCAATATTGAAGGTCAGCCATCTCAGAATGATTCAGAGTTCGAATACTCCTGTGGATTGAGGTTCAGATGTTATAGCTGCAATCGGACAGAACTGATCAAGAGTTGGAGTCTTAACCAAACTTTGGTAGGAGTGGATTTATCCCCAATAGAAGGGATTGAGCTCTCATTCTAAAAGGAGTGCTCAGTTGATTTTATTTATTTTCTTCTTTTGATCTTTCATTCATTTTGATCCCTTTCAGCTCCAACGATGCCTCCATAGAAGACAACCACTCGACGATCCACCACCTCTGCCGCTAGATCTGAGCCAAATCCGCCAGCCCCAACACCATCACTAGCACCACAACCTGCTTCACCAACGACCATGGTGGGTTCAGAGCAGTTCAACCTATTGGTGCAGCAGGTTTGAGGTCTCATCAAAATGGTGCAAGCCATGCAGCAACCTTGACGGCAGCCCAGCCAGAAAACCCACCATCAAAATTTCAAGAACCGACCCAAAGCAGGCATACTTGGATCAGCAGACTCGTTACTCCTAGAAAAGAGAAAAGGATAGCAGAAGATTCCTGTTCTAATCATGACTCCTTTTCGAAAGAGACCTTCCCCATATATAGTCGAAAGCCCTTCGAGATCCATGATTGAGGTGATGCTCTCGATTAGAAGCTCCAAAACATGGATCGATAGATTGAGGAGCTCCATCATGCTGCTCCAGTCCACCATGATGACATCTGCACTGATTTCCCTTTCTCTGCACAGATCATGTAGGAGCCTGTCTCACCGAACTTCAAGCTCCCTCAATTTAAGAGCTACGATAGGATCTCGGATCCAATTGACCACTTGGAGGCTTTCTAAATGATCATGCTGCTCCATGGCATGTCTGACACGATCCTTTGCCAAGCTTTCTCATGCATCCTAAAGGGAGTAGCAAGAAATTGGTACTCGATATTGAAGCTAGGTACGATCTTCTCTTTTGACTAAACGAGCCATTAGTTTGCGGCTCACTTCATAAGTCGCTGACATCCAAGACGAGGCTCAAACTTTCTCATCAACATAAAGCAGAATGAGGGAGAGTCCATCTGAGCTTACATTAATCGCTTTAATGCTGTCGTGCTGGAGGTTCGAAACTTGGATCAGTCTGCAGCCATGGCCATGCTGAAGAGCGATCTTCAAAAGAATGATCTTCTATCCTTCCTAAAAAAAATGTACCCTAAGAATTTTGCTGATATGTTGGCCCAGGCTGAAGGTTATGCCCGGATGGAGGAGGCCTTCAAACTAAAGGATGATGAGGCTGCAAGAGAGTAGCAAGTGGGTGAATCTAGTAAGCCTACACTTGAAAAAAAGCTAAGTGAAGCTCGACCATGCTCTTGGATCCCTCTTGAGCACAAACAAGCCCGAACTCCTTTTCAAGCTCGTCGATAAAATAGTCCTGACTGAAGGGCATGGTGGAACTCTCCCCCTAGAAGATTTCACAACTATGCCCCTCTCAATGCTCCAAAAATTTAGGTGCTGATGAAAATCAAGGAGCAATTACTGAGGCCAAAAAGGAAGTGCACTTATCTTGGCAAGCGCAATCTAAATAAATATTGCCTCAACCATCATGACCGCGATCAGGATACTAAAGAATGCATTCGACTCCAAAACAAGATTGAGGAGCTCATCAGATGAGGCTGGCTTGGATGATTTCTATAATGTCGGCTAAAGGCACAGAAAGAGCGCCCGAGAGCACTGCCGCAATCAGAACCACCAAGGAGGGAAGAACAGCAAGAAAATCAACCCCCACTGGGCATCATTAATACTATCTCTAGGGTACGTCGATAGGAGGCTGGCAGATCTAAGGGGTCAGCTAAAAGATGGAGGATTGAAGAACCCATCATTTTCACTAAAGAAGATGCGCAAGAAGTTCAATTCCTGCATAATAACGTAATTGTAGTTTCTTTAAATATTACAGACTATGATGTACGCTGCGTCCTTATCGATAATGAAAGTTTGGTCGATGTCTTATTTTATGATGCTTCCTCCAAAATGTCTATATCTAACAACTGGCTTGGACTAATGAATACCCCACTGGTTGGCTTCACCGATGATGTGGTACCAATTGAAGGAGTAATAATGCTAACTATGGCAGTAGGGCGGTACCCAAGACAGTCTAGGGTGTAAGTGGATTTTTTGGTGGTAAAGGTCTCATTTGCTTACAATGCAATTCTCGATCGACCTAGTCTCAATGCACTCTGGGCAGTAGTGTGAACTTATTTTTTGAAAATGAAGTTTCCAACAAGCTATGGGATTGGAGAAGTCAAGGAAGATCAAGCTATGGCAAGACACTGCTACTCAATTACTTTGCAAAGAGGTGCACAATCAAACCCTTTCCTTGTTGATGGGCTGGATGTCCGGGATGACCTTATTGAAGAATAGGGGGAACCAATGGAAGACCTTATCTCGATCTCTTTGAATGATGGAAATAAAGAACACACGGTATAGATTGGCTCCAATCTAGGAGAAGGGGTATGAGAGCAACTCGTCAGATTTCTATGAAGAAATGTAGATATTTTTACTTGGATCCCCACAGACATGCGTGAAATCAATGCTGAAGTTATGGAACATCGTCTGGCTATTGATTCCAAACATCGGCTAGTGAAAGAAAAAATGCACAACTACGCCCTAGAGAGATAGAAGGCAATAGCAGAAGAAGTTGACAAGCTCCTCAAGGCTAGATTCATTTGAGAAGTCTTCTATCCAAATTAGGTTTTTAATGTAGTCCTTGTTAAGAAGGTGAACGACAAGTGGAGAATGTGCATAGACTTCAAGAAGTTAAACAAAGCCAACCTAAAAGATAGTTCCTCCTTGCCCAAAATTAATCAACTGGTGGATGCAACTTCAGGCCATGAACTCCTCACTTTCATGGATGTCTTTCCCGGCTATAACCAAATCTAGATGGCACCAGAAGATCAGGAGAAGACCATCTTTATTACTGACCATGGTCATTATTGTTGTAAGATTATGCCTTTTGGACTTAAAAATGTAGGAGCAACCTACCAGCACCTAGTAAACAAGATCTTCAAGGAGCAGATTGACCGCAACATGGAGGTTTATGTAGATGATATGCTTATCAAGAGCCAAACCTCAACGAATTATGTAGTCGACCTTGAGGAGACCTTTAGTGCCCTTCGGAGATACAAGATGAAGTTGAACTCGATCAAGTGCGCCTTGGGCATAACTTCGGAGAAGTTTCTGGGGTTCATGGTACTGAGACATGAAAACAAAGCAAATCCAGAGAAGATTTGGGCCATAAAAGAAATGATTGCTCCAAAATTAGTAAAAAAAGTTCAGCGCCTGATAGGAAAGGTGGTAGCCTTGAACCACTTCATCTTGAGATCGGCCGAGCGATGCATGCCCTTCTTCCAAGTTCTTAAACAACCAAAGAACTTCTGCTGGACCGTCGAATGTCAACAAACATTTTAAGAATTAAGAACAACCTTAGCTCACCTCCCCTACTAGCAAAACCTAAACTTCTGCTGGACCGTCGACTGTACTTTTAGGAACATACTATAATGCTCCTCAATGATCAATCAATCAAGATAGTTCTTCATCTAATAGATGCCTCTGAAAGAATCGCAAAATGGATGATTGAGCTCATGGAGTTTGATATCAACTTTCAGTCTAGGGCATCGATCAAAGCCCAAATATTGGTAGATTTCATAGGGAGTGTACGATTTTGGATGAGACAGAACTTGAGCAGAATGAAATCAATATTCCATGGCTACAACCAAGCTCCCCTAAAGAAAGAGCAGACTTTTCTAAAGGCTTTTGGGCACTGTATGTGGATGGTTTATCCAATACTTTAGGTGCAGGCGTAGGGCTAATCTTGGTTAACCCAGAGGAAGTTATTGCCAAATATGCGCTACATTATGAATTCCCTACGATAAATAATGGGGTCGAGTATGATGCGCTGAAAATAGGATTAAAAATAGCCAAAGAATTGGAAGTGAATTGGCTCCAAGTCTACAGGAGTCTTAGTTGGTAGTGGGGCAAGTTAGTAGCAACTATGAAGCTCGGAAGGAATGTATGATAAAATATCTTGAGAAAAAGAAGAACTTGACTTCGACCTTTAATAGTTTTAGCATTCGATAGATTCCAAGGGTAGAAAATGCCAGAGCTGACCTCCTCTTTAAATTGGCCACATTGGCTCCAACTGAACTGCCTAAGAAGGTCTTCTTTAAAGTTTTGAAACACCCAAGCTTGGAGGAGCAGCAAGCTATAATGTAGATTGACCATGAGCCCAGCTGGATCGATCCGCTAGTTGCTTATCTCAAAGATGGGGTTCTCTCTTATGATCCAAAGGAAGCTCAAAAATTAAGAAATCAGATCCTCTGGTATGTTTTATATGAGGGCAAGTTATATAAAAGGTTGTATTCTTTACCCCTCTTGAGATGTCTTCAACCTTCCGAGGCTGATTTTGCATTATGGGAAGTGCACGAAGAAATCTGCGTAAGTCATCTGGAGTCTAGATCCCTATCTCATAAACTACTTTGACAGTGTTACTATTAGCTAATAATGTATCATGATTTCATAGAGTATGTCAAAAAATATGACCGATGTCAAAAGAATGCAAATATCCAAAGACAGTCGGCTTCTGAGCTTACCCCCTTGAGTGCCCCATAGCCATTTGCACAGTGAGGAATGGACATACTCGAATCATTTCTTATGGTGTCTAGACAACAGAGGTTTTTGCTAGTGGCAATTAATTATTTCACAAAATGGGTTGAAGCTAAACCTCTAGCAACAATTACTAAAGCTAAAGTATAAGACTTCGTCTGGAAGTCGATTGTTTACAGATTCGGCCTAAACTCTTATAACAGATAATGGGCACCAATTTGCAGGAACAAAATTTGCCAAGTTCTATGAAGATCTGAACATCATCTATAATTTTACATCGGTAGCCCATCCACAGGCAAACGGTTGGACAGAGATAACTAGCCAAACCCTGCTATAAGGTATCAAAGCAAGACTTGAGAGAGCAAAGGAGACTTGGATGGATGAACTCTATCGTGTACTCTAGGTATACCAAACTACCCAAAAACCACAATTAGGAAGACTCCATTTGCCTTAGCTTTCGAAATAGAAGCAGTCATCCCAATAGAACTCAAACTTCCATTTGCGCGGGTCATGGCATTCAATGAGCAACGCAACTCATAGGATCTCAGGGCTAATCTTGACTTATTAGAGAAAAGATGGGAAGAAGCTCAAGTCCAGATGGTGGCCTATAAGCAGAAAGTAGCTCGCTACTACAACTCCAAAGTCAGAAGCAAAGTATTCAAAGTGGGGGATGTAGTACTTCAACAGGCAGCTATGTCACAACCTCAGAACTAAGGAAAGCTCATCCAAAATTAAGAAGGCCCATATGAAATCAAGCAGATCGTCCAGCCCAGAACTTATTACCTAAAGAAACTCGGAGGGTGAATGCTCTCACGACCTTGGAATTTGAAAAATCTATGAATGTACTACCAATAATTCTACCTTAATAAAATTTCTTTACTTCAATATTTTTATTTCTTGGTGCAAAATCATGTGATGATAGAAAATGACTCAACCAAACTTTGCTTATAAACAAAGCTGAAGACCTTCAGTTATTTAAGATAGGAGGAGGGGAGAGGCCCTCATAATGGCTCTTTTGTGCCCGTATGACTTTGTTAGGGACAGGAGGAGGACCTCGTCCTAACAAAGAAAGGCCAATACTATCAGAAATAGGAGGAAGATCTCATCCTGACAGGAGACAAAGAAAGGCCAACCATGTCAGGAATAGAAGAAAAATCTCATCCTGACATGAATGGAAATCTCTGATTATTTAAGACAGGAGGAGGGGAGAGGTCCTTACAATGGCCCTTTTATGTCCCTATAACTTTATTAGGGAGAGGAGGAGGATCTCGCTCTAACAAAGAAAGGACAACTCCATTAGGAACAGGAGGAGGATCTCATCTTGATAGGAGGACAAAGAAAGGCCAACCATGTTAGAAATAGGAGGAGAATCTCGTTCTGACATGGATGAAGACCTCTGATTATTTAAGATAGGAGGAGGAAAGAGATCCTTTCAATGGCTCTTTTGTACTCCGATGATCTTGTTAGGGATAGGTGGAGAATCTCATCCTAACAAACGTAAAGGCCAACCCCATCAAGAATAGGAGGAGGATCTCATCCTGATAGGGGGTCAAAGTAAAGGCCAATTATATCAAAAATAGGAGGAGAACCTCATCCTGACATGGATGAAGACCTCTAGTTATTTAAGACAGGAGGAGGGGAGAGGCCCTTTCAACGATCCTTTTGCGCCCCTATAACCTCGATTAGGGATAGGAGGAGAACCTCGCTTGATCAACCGAATTAGGAATAGGAGGAGGGAGGACCTCATCCTGACATGTAAGAGGACCTTCAGTTATATAAGACTTGAGGAAAATAAAAAAAATGAAGAAGTTAATAAACATCGAACCCAAGCAGAGCAAAAAGATGATTGAAGAAAGCATTGCTTCATTAAAGTTAAAGTTCATTGCAAAATAAAGATCTGCAAGACCATGTACAAAAAAGTAAAATGGATGAAGTCCTAAGAAGGAGGATCTAATCCTTCGGACTTCGGACTACCAACCCCCACCATTGCCAAAGACTGCTTCAAGCTAATAACCTACTCTTCAAGTTCCTTCCTCTTTAATAGGCTCTTTACAAATAATCTGCCAGCCCATTGGAAATTATCTCAGGACTCTTGCAATTGTCTTCTTAGGACCTCTGACTCAGTCTCCGCATCCTTAATAGCTTGTCGCTCATAGGTCATTTGAATCTTCAGTTGTTGAAGTTCGGCCTTATTCTCATATGACACGAAAAGATCATCGAAGGACTTTCTTAAAGAAGCGAGTTGCTGTGACTCTCTGCTAACACCAGCCTACTAATTATCGATTAACTACTTCCGAAGATGAGCCACTTCATCTCTGGCTGCCTTAAGCTCACGCTCAAGTCTAGATATTTTCTCCACCCAGCATACTCTGTAACTATTATGCCAAGCTTTGGTGTCTTGAAGTTATTTTTGGAGCTCTGAAAATTTCTTCGATCAATCCTAGTCGTACCATGCCTTATTAGAAGACCATGGTGAGCTCCCTTCCAATAGCATAATTTTCTTCTTTGCTATATTGAGTTCGACCTCAAGGGAACAAGCTTTGGCTGTTAAAGATCAAGACTTCTTACTGGCACGCTTCTTGATCCCTTAAGCTCAACTTCAAAATCTCTTTTCTTTCTGATATAATCCATGGAGTCCTTCTTGACCACTTGGTGAAGGTGAGTGACCTCAATTATCTGCTCCGAACAACTTTTCTTCAATCTTAGGAGCTTGTTTTCTGCCTTTTTCAGTTTCTTCTTCAAATGATGAGCTTCTTTCTTCAAGTTCCTAATCAGGGACTTCAAAAAAACACCTTGAGGTAGTGGCTCAATCTTGGCTGGAGGTGACAAGTCATGGCTTTGATCACTAGAAAGATTCTGAATAACACACACCACAGCACAAGTATAAAGAGAAGAAACATATGTTCATTACTTAAAATGGTTGGAGTACATCAAAAAAAAAAGAGAGAAATACAAAACAAAATAAAAAAGAAGGAAAAGTATAATTATCAGAAGTTTTAAACCTTGGGTGGCATAGCAGCAGACAAGGTCGGTGCGTCCTTCACGACCTCGAGTTTAGGAGCAGATTCGGAGGCTGCAGTTGCAAGTTCAAAAGCTTCGTGGGCAGGTTCGACGACAAGAAAGGCAGCACTGGCATCGAAGGGACTGGCTTCTTCACTAGGTTCGTTCATCAGAAGGTCGACGTCTATCTTTGAAAAGTTCTTTGTGACCCTCCTCATGTAGATCTCGAATTCCTCCAAAAGAGCTTCCTTGGCGAAAGCGATCATGATGTCTTCCATGGCTTGGTAAGTCTTGAAGGCTGTTCCTCCAAAAAAGCTTCCTTGGCGAAAGCGATCATGATGTCTTCCATGGCTTGGTAAGACTTGAAGGCTTCAACAGCCTGCTCTCTCTTAGTGCCAACCTCCTCTTCAACCTTCTTCCTCTTGTCTTCTGAAAGAGCTAAGGCTGCCTTCAAACTCGCGAAAGCTTCTTCTTCTCTCAGCAATGCCTCCCGAAGGTGCTCGACTTCTGTAGCTTGTATCTCTTAGGCCACCTTCAAATAGTCAATCTCAGCCCGAACCCTTTTGGCCTTCGCTTGAGCTTCTTGAAGGGCTTTAGAAATTTTGGCCTGATCGAGATCGGCTGCCCTCGAATGGGCAAACAAGTAATGCCCTGGCTATAGAACAAAAAGAAATTAAGTTAGAACTTTGAAAGTACATACTTCACTCCAACAAGTTTGGAAAAGCTGGTTACCTCAAGGTAGGTAGCAAAGGATTCATCAAACCTCTCTACATTCTCCTTATGGACCATTCTATTGATGATGTGCAGGAGGATGCTGCCCCACATCAAAGAATGGACAACCTTTCGATCATCCAAAGAATCCTACTCTTGGCTAGAGCTCTCGCTGCCAGAGTGCCCGACCTTCTTGGCGATGATATTTTTCTCCTTCTTCTTCCTCTTCTCTGCGACTCCCCCCTACTCAAGAGATGTGAAGGGAGCAACTTTATCAGGCATGGTTGGACTTGGTACTACCATGTTGGATTCTGGGGTGGGTGTTGCTTGGATTGGCACAATCGGGATTGGCTCTTCAATGCGAGCCTTTTTTGAAGGTTCCTCGGTAGTGTTGCCCTTCCTCTTAAGGAACTTGATTTTCTTTGTCAGGCGATTCTGCTCTTCAGGAGTCATTTCTGGGATAGAAAAAGTTAAGGTCGGATGAAAGAACATTGCATGATTCACTAGCTAGGAAGGACTACCTACTGGGTCAAGGAGACTGAAACCAGGATTAAATAAGGTCAGATCATCCAGAAGTCTAAGGATAGGAGGAGCTCGATAGTTCCTCAGTTTGTCGGCCAAGTTGCAATCCTCTTTCTCAAGCCTGGGAGCTCGATGAGTCGAATCCCTTATGTCTCCCTAAGAAGGAAGTCCTAACTCCAAGGAAGGATATGAAACAAAAAAAAAAATTTCCTTTCAATTGTGAATGGAAGAAGGAGCATCCTTGAGCAACCCCTTCTTACTAAACTAGGGAGAGACATACCACCAATTTTTGATAGTGGGATGATGTTTGAAGGTGAAGAAATTGAAGGAAAATCCTGATTTCCTGGATCAGATTCGTTCAGATCGGATCGGATCAAAAGATATATTTCAAATTTTTTTTTTTTTGATCCTAATCAGATCTGGGATGTTTTAGATCTGATTATTATTATTTTAGAAATTAAAATAAAATTAGATAAATTAAATCAGATTTAATTTACCTTGATGTGGGTAATCCTATTACCCGTTGATGATCCGATATGCAACGGAAGGTTCTAGATCTAGCCACGCAAGTGCCTGGCCTCTACCAGTATCCACTTAGGATGGATCTAGAGATCCTCTTCTTCTCTATCACATCTCCAAAAATTAGATCTGGATCTGATCTGGAGGATCTTCAAAACTCCTTTTGAAGATCAGCAGTCGTCCTATGCAGCAGTGCAGCCTTTAGCTTTCAGTCGCCTTTCTTTGATCTGGATCGCACCAACCAAGAACCAAAACTCTTTTGGACATGAAGAGGAGAGGGAGAAGATGCTTTGGCGTGGAAGAGGAGAGGAGAAAATGCCTTGGGGCATGGAGAATTGTGATGATTTCAATCACTATCTGAGTTGGGCGCAGGGTTTTATTTATAGACTATCTGTGATCCAACTTCTCTTCTTCCCAACCAATTACAACTCTTTGTGAAATCAGATCTAAATTTGATTGGTGGGAATAGAGTCCCCTGGATTCCTCCTTAGAGGATGCCTAAGATCAGTCAAAGTTGGTTCTTAGGAGAACTCTATTTGGAATCCAAAAAGGAGATGGAGTCCCTATCCAACAGGGACTCCTAGGCGCCTCCAACTTGGGCACATGCTAAGGGTGGCATGCACCCTCTTTCTTGCCAGGTTCTGGTAGGGGGACAGGCCCCCACCAGCTCTCCAATAGGTGCATGACACATGGACAGAAGTCAAAGTGTCAATGGTCAACATTTGACCAGTCAAAGGTAGACTTTTGACCAAAGTCAAAGAACATGAAATGGTAGGTGACCAAAAATGGCAGGTAATGTCTTACAAAATAAGACAACCTTTTTTGACTTGGACAACCTCCAGTCAGACCATATGAAGGCCTCTGATTGAGCACAAACTTCTTTGGCTCAGACAGGACAACTTATTTATGATAGCAAAAGAAGAATGTTAGGTTCAATCGAGTGCTAGCACGATTTCCTTAAACCTAATTGAATCTCATTCAGATCAATTGAACTGGATCAGTTCAATTGATGATCACCAGATTCAAACCCTTGTTTGTGTGACCCAGTTAGGTTCAGTTCTATATGGTAATGGGATATGTCATGATCTCTATCATCGACATCATCGAAACTCCTTTCGATGGATCAGAACTCTTCTGATTCGAACAGCTAGAATGATCGATCATCTAAATCATTCTAATTGCTCCCAAAATCCACCAGTGACACCTAGCAGTATATGGTGGCAACCCATCAGAGCTGAATGCAAACCTCTTGGTGCAGCTACCTATGTGATTAAGTCCTTCTATCTTGAGCCCCGATCAGATTAGGGTTAAGGTAAACTCGTCAAACCCTAGTTTCTATCATATGATGTAATCATTCGATTCGAGTTCGATGTGAAAATCTAAATAGAAACTCTTTCTATTATTTCACTCTGCCATGGCCATGGGCTTTAGGACTTGATTCTCATGATCATCATAGGGCTGCTCCTCTACCACCAAGGTAGATAGATTCCTATCTTGATGCCATCCAGTTCCTACAATGAACATGCTATAGCCAACATACACCTCAGGGTTCTGTATGGCTAGAAGATCGAGTAACAGTGTAGTCAAACTATAACACCCTCAAGGTGAACTGTCGATGCACCTCAGGTCAAAGAATCAGACACACTACTACAGCATCGAGTCAGTCATCGATGAGAAGGTAGACTTCCTAATGACTACTCGAGGTGGTCACGCTCAGTGCTCTCATTCTCTAATGAGTACCTATACTCTCGCTCCTGTGTCTCCACACCGTAGACTCAAGATTCATCTACTAACGAAAAGCGATTGTACACCAACCTTCCAGATTAATCACCATCCTCGTGATGATCCTATGGTCGGGAGCATTTTATGAGTTAATAATGATTATTCATGTCTTAAATTTTCAACTCTTAAAAATATGAATTATCATTACCATTAACTCAAAGGATGTATCACAGACACTAAATACACATATGTGATAGAAAATAACTAATTCTATTAATATTAGTCAAAATTATAATTTTGCTTCTAGAAGTGTATTACAAGTGTCAGCCGATTCTGGCTTCTAGGGCACATATATCTAACAGAAATTATGGAATAGAGAAATGGTAGGTCGGACATCGGCCATAATACACAAAAAAAGAAATCCTATGATGAACCTAAATGAGTTTGACTTCATAGTGGCAAAGAAAATATTTAGGAACTTAAATTGGTTGACTACAAAAGAAGGTATGGGTAGCCAGAGTCCTACAGGAAGGGTTTCAACATACAAGTGATAATTAAGTTCGGCTTGGAAGAGGAGAGCAGGCTCGATCACTAGGATCAGGATGTTTGAGCTCATACTTAGGATGGATTCCAAATTGGATCCTGATCAAAAAAAGGTCATCATGTCAGAGTTTACAAGGGATGGTGTCAAGAATGAAGAGTGGTCGGGATACTTCTACAGGTTTGGAGTCCTTATGGGTTCGATCCATCAACGTCAAATAGGCTGAACTCCCAAAACAAGTCGGCCAATACCCTTTAGTGACATATGGATCAAATTAAGTTCGAAAAAATCCTTCAAAAAATTAAAAAAAATAAGATTCGAGACTCTTTTGAAGAAATCGAATGGACAAAGATGCTAAAAGGTAGGAATAATCAAAAGGAGGGTTCAAGGACTAACCTAAATCGATGGGGAAGAATGGGGAGACAGCGAGCTCGATGAAAGTCGAATGGAAGAACCCTTGGGAATTGAAGAAAATGGTGGAAGATGTTGGTACTCTAAAGCAGGAAGAAGATGAAGACCAAAAGGAAGAGAGAGAAAACCTGGGTGAACTAAAATTCTAAAGGAAGAAGATGAGCTTATATATCCATGAGAGCCTGAGGCAGTTATGTTTGCAGGTCTCCTCTGACCGATCCTAGGTTGACACGTGTCTCTCTCATCATGATAGAGGGGTGGTAACGGGCAAAATCTTTATTGCCCCATACTTTGGACTATGCTTTGGTGGGAGTTTCAAAAATTTATCTTTTCAAGTCAAGTCGTATTGAAGAAGCTTCGACGTCAGCACAGAAAGTGCCAAGACCATCCATCCTACTAGTGTAGAAATCAGTAAAAGACTTCGATAGCCACCTTCCTTCTACTTTCTTCCTTTGAACTTCGAACTCGAGAGTGGAGAGACTATTGAAGGGTCGAACCCACTCCTGCCGAAGTTAGGCCTGGAGTCTAGTCTTAGGGAGGTTATGCAGCAGCCAATCTTCAACCTACCGGTCGATCTTCTAGGTTGCATGAGTAAACTCCTATGCCCATAGCATGCTGAGGACCTCGCTTGGAATAAGTTTGGTGGTAGATTATGAGAATAGTTGAGTTCCTTCATTATGAATGGCTGGCTCCAATCGTGCTTCCTTTTGGATGAACTAGAATGGTGAAGTCAATCGCCTAAGCAGTTGGCTAAATATTCAATTCCTGCATAACCTGGCCTGGCTGACCTCGAAGCTGGCAGAATCCCTATCTAACCAAATCCCTCTTAGGCCAAATTTCTTCATCGCAGATTGGATCTCATGGCAAGGGCCACAGATTGGTGGAGCTACTCTTTAAGTAAACTTCAATGCTTTACACAGATGGTAGATTTTAATTTCATGGTGCTTGGAATCTTATACATACTCCTTGCAGTCACCCAAAGGATTTCCTCCTAGTCGATCTCCTTCAGTCAGTAGGCAAGCTCCTTTCAGTCGATCTCCCTCCAATTGAACTTCTTCCAATCATCCAACCAGGCTCCCTCTAGCCAAATTCACTACTATCATCTAGAAGGACCTCATCCTCTATATAGATTCAGCCCCCAGCCCAAGGCAAACCAATCAATATGCGGATAACCTCGAAGAAGTCTGAGCTTCTCCAGAACTGTTGTGATATAAAGCTCTTCATCACCAATAGCCACTTTATCCGAGCTTCAACCATTGAATCTCAATAGAATGGCACGTCACGACAATGGATACTACTCTCCTATAATAAACTCCATGTGGCCACAAATGACCCACTACCAGGCAGTTGTGGTTGTCCCCGTCAATTTGTTACGAGCTCCGCCTATATAAGGGACCCTCTAGATACGTTTTCTCTCCAAGCTCTTTTCCTCTTCTCGTTACTCTACCACTTTCATTCCTGAGCATTCTATTTCTATTGGCTAGAAAAGCTGACTTGATCGTCGGAGGATCCTGCCAGAGCCATCCCTATCTCCGATCAGGACTTACCTTGCAGGTCAGCGATGGCGACCCCGTCTTCCCCAACTCTAGCCTAGTCTGGCATTAACCAGATTCTACACCAACACTTGCCATCTTCTAATTGATTTGATGAACATAGATGATACAGACTAAGTATGTTTATGTTATTATTTCTTGATTTATATACCTTATGTTTTGAATCAAATTAAGATTCATATGCATGCGAGAATTTTAGTGCACTTTGGATGCAACGTATTTTAATTAGAGGGTTTTATAAAAATTAATGCATCAATATTTATTTATATTATGCCTAGACCAAAAGGTAGTTAATAAATATTGATAGTTTTGCTACGCTTAGACAAAAGGATAGTGAATATCCTAAGAGACTCCACCGTCACGTGAAATAAAATTAATCTAATTTGCATGATTACTTGAATATTGTATTGATTGAGTTAGTGAACCAATTGTCTTAGTATCTTTCTGCTCTTGAATTCAATCCTAATAATTATACCCTCTTTATCTTCTTACAATTTATTAATTATTTCTTTATTTCTTCTTATTTTCTTTACTTCTTATAAATTGATTCTCTAAATAAAGTTTAGGAAAGAGTTTTTTAGTGCTTATTTTCTAATTCTCTAGGGATGATACTCTACTTACATACTTTATTACTTGATCGATTGGTGCACTTACCATAGCGATAGATTTGCATGCATCAAGTTTTTGGCACCATTGCTAGGGATTATATCTAGAACAATATTAAAATTTCGATCCTTGCTTTACTTTAGAATTTTATTTTTAATTTTTATTCTTATTTTTAGGCTTGTGTTTGGTGCATGACACACACTACACATAGTGACCTACTATCTTTTGATCTAGAAATAGAGAGGACAATCAGAAGATTAAATCAAGAAAGAAACATAGTAGCCAAAAAACCTAATGACATCAATATGGGATTAGATTGGCAGCAGATGAAAGGAATATGCCCTCAAGCCAATCAAATTTTATTTATTTATTTGGGCTATTTTTTATCTTTCAAACTCATGTAATGATATTTTAAAATAAATAAAGGCTTTTTCATCATATGCAATGTCTTATTATTTATTTAAGATTATGATGAACCCCATAAATTAGGGCTATGATTTTAAGCTTAGATGAGATCATACTAGTGAGATCTAAAACCTTAAAACCCTAATTTAAATCATTCCTAGTCAATGGGACATTGAGTTGGGGATCAATATTTTTTGGTAAGACTAGCACATCCTTTGTATGCTTGATTGAGAGGGTTATTGATCTCACAATTACTTATGTATGACACTAATACAAGAATGTGGGTACTCATTAGAGAATGAGTTCATTGAATTGATCCAAATTGAGAATATCTAATGGAGTCTTATCTACATGTCAATAGATGGTTCTCATAGTGAAATTATGCATGTAATCCTTTGACCTGAAACTACCATAGAACCTTATATATATAAATCCATATTTTGGTTCATACTCATTCATGACTCAGTTATGTACGGGTTGATCTGGATATGGTGGATTATATATGAAGGTTGTGAGTAGGTTAACATGGAATCGATCATTCCTGGTAAGAGAAAATTGCATCCTACCTGCTTCAAACAAATGATGATTCAGGAACACTTTGATCAAAGCATGATGAAAATTAAAAATATTTTCTAAATATTTCGTTAAATAAATCATCATCATAAGATTGAAAGAGAAATGAATATGATATTGGGATTGATATTTTTTCATATCCAGAGTCATATTCAGGATGCAGGAAGATCGAAGGATCTAGTTGCATGGTAATTTTCATTGAAGGGTATTTTTGGTATTTTCATCAAAATTTCACATCTTTTGAAAAGTCATGATACGTTGCTAGACATCAATCATGTCTTGTGGGTTCGATCAAATTAAAATTTTAATTTATTCATTAAATTAGAAAGTGTTCTAATTAAGTCAAATTGGGTTGGCTAGTTTTGACCTAAATCGGTTTGGTTGAGTTCTAACCAAATTAGGTCAAATCACACCCAGATCCACTGATGGTTAGATGTGGAATGCAATGGATCACACACAAAGGAAATTGATTAAGGATCTAATTGGATTAGATCATATTTGCAAGATGAACATGCTAGCACATGTTGCAAACCCTAGCACCAAGATTCGAATTGGATTCAAATCAGCTTTCGATTTGGGCAATTAAGGACCAATTGGACCCAAATTGGATTTGGTCTTGAATTGGATTAACCTAGACTGATTGGGCTTCAGATGGGGCATCACATACCAGAATCCCACTTGCCAGAGAGTCTCTCTCTTGCACGTGGGAAGTCTTTCATGCGCAAAGAGTCTTTAGTGCATGGGATTAAGTTGGCGCCTACCTTCTTTGACTCTTTCTATTTTTCATGTCGCCAAAATTTTTTATATGGATGTGGACATCAGATATGGGGCACAAAAGAGTCCTTCTATAGGTAAAAAAACTCTGTTATCATTTTAATTTTTGTTGCCCAGGACTCTTTGTCGCCCAAGACTCCTTGCCACCTCGGACTCCTTGCCGCCCTCTCTTCCTTGGTGCCTCTTGGACCAAGTCAATGTCCTTTGGGACTTTGACTATTCAAAGATTATCTCCACACCATTTTGCTGAATGGGCATCCTATTTTAAAGCCATTGGATGGCCTTCTTATCTGATCTAATGGTTGAAAATGATGGCGCCAAGAATGAAAGCCCACGACTCTTCATAAATAACTTACGTAGAATTAGTTCGAGAGTCCTTCCGCTTTAAGGCACCTCTTGGACTAAGTCTTCATATTGTTATTATCTGATGAGGCATGATATTGGCTGAAGGGACATGAGATAATATTTTGAAAGGGTGCGAGAAAATGTGTTGGCACCCTTACGTACATTATAAATAAGGGTGCGTACCATGAGTCCGTAGGATTGTGAAAAATTATCTTTCTTTCTGACAAGAGTTTTCTCTTTGGCCAATTTTCTTTCTTCCCTTCTCTTGTCCAGACCTTGTTCTTATAAGGATAAGAAGTCATCTTAAGACTAAGAGATTAGGAAGAAAAATTAAGAAGACAAGGAAAAAGAAAGATAGAGAAGGAGAGGCAAGGAAGGTGACATAAAGGCTAAGAAAGGTCTTGCCTATTTAATTAAAGTTTTTATTATTAGAATTTTAATTATATATAAATCAAAGGTGCTGGTGTCTTGATCAAGTCTCTGTGTGGATCAACGTTGGAGGGTGAACACGTGGGCACCTGGTGGAACCCTTGACGGACTACTGCCGGTAATTAGGAACAATTCAGGGTTTAGCGATAAGAGGTATGTTCTAATACTTTCTTTTATATTACAAATGCATGTTATATAATTTAATTACTAATAAGGTGGTCCTAGGGTTTAGGTTTGATTTGTATGATTTCATAATTTTGCTTTGAAATTTATGCTTTTGCCCTGTATACCATTCCAATCAGTGGTATCGAGGAAGCCTTATTAGGTTAAATCATATAATGCTTTGCTTATAATATAATGGCATAAATGAAAAATATGATATAATATTTTTATTAGTATGTTATTTATATGATGAGATCATATTTTTATTTATCATAGTAAGATTATGATGTATATATTATTCCATAAAGGTTGCCCTGACATAGTGAAAAGTATTCACTATGTAATGATGGTTGTCTTAGAATAATTATACATGTTAATATATATTTTATCATAATTGATGCTTTTATGCATTTAGTTTGATTTAAAATGTGCTTCGAGACCATTTAAATCTCTCTTTAAAATTATATTAAGTTATAATGTAATTAACCTATAGCTGAATCAATTGGGATGTCTAATTGATCAATCGGTGTCTAGGATAAATGGTTCATGATTGGTAAAGAGAACATAGTTTTTTAATTGATTTCGTTGTCTGACCTGACCAATTTATTGGTGTCTAAGAAAAGCAATGGAGGACTCCCACTTCTCTCCCACTTACCTAGCTGATTCAATTAATTTAATTGTAGATTAAAATGTTTAGTATTATATTCACTACATTAAAGCCTTCCTTCATACTAGGTTCTTATTATGTCCAGAACCATATTAGTTTTGTTGTGTAACCACAAGATCTATCATGGGGAATGATGTAATATTAATCTAGTGCATTGAGATGCTTACAGTATTTTGAATATACTGCTTTGTTGTGTAACCACAAAAGTAGTTATATTTCATTTTGACTGTATAGAAATGAAGGGTTCTATTTAAACTAAAACATTAAAGTTTGTTGTGCTAACACAAGGCTATTAATGTTTTAGAGGCAAAAATTTTTGAGAGTTGCATAAAATGCAATTGGAAAAGAGTTTCCTACCTTTGAACTTATAACAGTTTGTTGTGCAACCACAAGACCTTTTATAAGGAATTAGGGTCTTATTCTCACTAAGAAAATCAATTAGAGGGTTATGATTTTTTGATTAAATAGTGGGAGACATAATTAAATTAAAATCCTAATTTAATTATGTTTGTCATCATGAGTTGTTTGCTTATGTATTATTCTTTATTATGTAGATTAAATGGCTTCTTCACTTTCATTGCGTTCAATTTTGGATTCAAATAAATTGATTGGTCAAAATTATGTGGACTGGCTGAGAAACCTAAAAATAGTACTCAGTCAAGAAAAACTCTTCTATATTCTTGATGCCCCTGATCCTAAACTATTAGGAAAAGATGCCATAGATGAAGATAAGTCCACATACAAGATGTGGCAAAATAATTTTCTTACTGTCAAATGCATCATACTTGCCTCTATGAGTAATGAATTACAGAGGCAGCATGATAGCATGGATACTCAGTCCATATTGCTCAATCTAAAAAAACTTTATGGAGAGCATAGTAGAATTGCTAGATATAAGATATCTAAGCAATTATTCAATGCAAGAATGATAGAAGGAACATCCATAAAAAATTATGTTTTGATGGTAATTGACCTAATCACTCAATTAAGTCAATTATGTTTTGTTATGGATGGAGAGTTAAGTCAGGATTTGATCCTGCAATCACTTCCTGAATCATTTTCTTAGTTTGTCATAAACTATCATATGAACAAACTAAATTCTTCCTCGCCTAAGCTATTAAATATGCTCAAGACAACAGAAAGCCATATCAAGAAGGATAAGGCTCCTCTTCTTCTTATGGATGGGATCTCTAAGAAGAAGGCAGGCAAAAAGGGTTCAAAGAAAATGTTGAACCCTAAAGGTGGTATAAATAAGAAGAAAAAAAAGAAAAGAAGGTCTCCAGATAGACGACCTATTTTCACTACGGTAAAATAGATCATTAAAAGAGGAATTGCAAGGCTTACCAAAAGGTATGTACGAGATACATACGATATTATCATTAAATTCTTCCATTTCAAACTCTTGGGTATTAGATACCGGTTGTGGTTTTAATATATGCAAATCTTTGCAGGGGCAACAGAAAATTAAGAGTTTGAAGAAAGATGATTTCAAGCTCTATGGCGCTGGAGGAGAGTCTATCCATGCAGAAGCTGTAGGGATAAATATATTGAAGTTACCTTCTGGGAAGATCTTAGAGCTTATAAATTGTTATTATATACCTAAGATCATTAGAAATATTATATCTATACCCTTGTTATTAAAACAAGGTTATAGTCTTAATGTAACGAGCGAAGGTTGCTCGATCAAATATTCTAATGAAAATATTTGTTTTGGCATATTTAGCAATGGTTTGTTGACTCTATGTTTGGATGACAATATATTTCATATTGATGAAAATAGAAAACGTAAGAGAGATGACATAAATAATACTTTACTTTGGCATTGTCGATTAGGTCATATTAGTGAGGCTAGGATTAACAAGTTATACAAAGAAAAGTTCTTTGATCTTTTTGATTATGAATCATTAGGAACTTGTGAATCATGTCTCATGGGTAAAATGACTAAGACTCCATTTAGTGGACATGGAGAAAGGATAAAAGAGTTATTAGGACTTGTACATACGGATGTATGTGGTCCTATGACAACTCAAGCTAGAGGAGGATACTCTTATTTTATAACATTCACTGATGATTTATCTAGGTTTGGATATGTGTATCTTATGAAACACAAATCAGAAGCCTTTGATAAATTTAAAGAGTATCAAAGTATGGTCGAAAAACAAACTAGACAATGTATAAAAATCCTTCGATCTGATCGGGGAGGAGAATACTTATCTAGTGAGTTTCTAGACTATCTTAAAGTAAAAGGGATTCTCTCTAAATGGCACCTCCTTATACACCGTAATTAAATAGTGTAGCTAAAAAGAAAAATCATACCTTATTAGATATGGTATGGTCCATGATCTGCTTCACTGAATTACCTATTTCCTTTTGGGGTCATGCCCTAGAGACTGCAATTTATATCTTGAATAGAGTACCTTCTAAATCTGTATCTAGTACTCCATATGAGATATGGAGAAGTAAGAAATCTAATCTTAAGTATCTTAAGATATGGGGTTGTCCAGCATATGTCAAAAGAAATTTTGGACATAAGCTTGATGCTAGATCAGACAGATGTCTATTTATAGGATATCCTAGAAATAGTATAGGATATTTATTCTACCATCCTACTGAACAAAAGGTATTTGTAAGTAGGCATGCCACTTTCATAGAAAAAGAATTTATCCTAGAAAAGGGCAGTGGCAGAAATATTGAACTTAGTGAAGTTCAAGAAAAATAAATAGAAATTTCTCAATCAAATAATCATATAAAAGACCAGAACACATAACTCCTATCCATAGGTCTGAAAGAGTACGACATACACCTATGAGGTACGGGTTCATTATTGAGAACAATGAAGCCCAAGTCATTGAGAATGATGAACCTCTGACCTATACGGAAGCAGTCAAAAGTAAGGACTCTTACAAATGGCTGGCTGCCATGCAATCCGAAATGGAATCCATGCACACCAACAAAGTATGGACTTTGGTGGATGCACCAGAGGATATAAACCCTATTGGATGCAAATGGATTTTTAAGAAAAAGATTGGAGCAGATGGTCAAATTGAAACCTTATAAGGCCAGATTGGTGGCTAAAGGTTTTAGGCAAAAAATAAGGGATTGATTATGATGAAACATTTTCACCTATTGCCATGCTCAAATCTATTCGGATTATGCTTGCCATAGCAGCATACCACGATTATGAAATATGGCAAATGGATGTAAAGACCACCTTCCTTAATGGTTTCCTTGAGGAGGAGGTCTATATGTCACAGCCAGAGGGATTTGAGTCAAATGAGAGACCAAATCAGGTATGCAAGCTTAAGAGATCCATTTATGGATTAAAGCAAGCATCAAGGAGTTGGAACATCCATTTTGATGTAACAGTCAAAGAGTTTGGTTTCATCAAGAATGTGGATGAACCGTGTGTGTACAAGAAAACTAGTGGGAAGAACCATAGTCTTCTTGGTTCTGTATGTAGATGACATACTCCTCATTGGAAAATGATATCCCAATGTTGCAATCAGTTAAATTATGGCTATCAAATAAGTTTTCCATGAAAGACTTGGGAGAAGCATCCTATATACTAGGAATAAAGATCTATAGAGATAGATCTAAGAGGATGCTAGGCTTGTCCCAATCTAGGTACATTGACTTAATACTGAAAAGATTTAGTATGGATGGGAGTAAAAGAGGTTACTTACCCATGAGTCAAGGCATACATCTCTCTAAAAAGATGTCTCCAAAGACACCTGAAGAGAGAAATAGAATGAGTTCTATTCCTTATGCTTTGGCTGTTGGATCAATAATGTATGCCATGTTATGTACAAGGCCTGATGTTGCTTATGCTTTCGGCACTGCAAGTAGATTTCAAGCTGATCTAGAAGAGGATCATTGGAAAGCTGTGAAAAATATTCTTAAGTACTTGAGAAGGACTAAAGATATTTTTCTAGTATATGGTGGTTCTGATCTTAAACTAGAAGCATATTCTGACTCTAGTTTTCAATCAGACCCAGATGATAGCAAATCCATTTTAGGATATGTCTTTACTCTAAACGGTGGAGCAGTGAGTTGGAAGAGTACTAAGTAGCCAACTATAGCTGACTCAACCATTGAGGCAGAATACATAGCTGTAAGTGAAGCCGCCAAGAAAGCTATCTGGATGAAGAAGTTCATCACTGAATTGGATGTTATTCCTGAAATTAAGAATCCAGTACCACTTTACTATGATAATACTAGAGCTGTTGCTCAAGCAAAGGAACCAAGGTCTCATCATAAATCCAAACACATTCTAAGATGCTTCCATCTCGTTCGTCAAATTATTGAAAGACAAGATGTAGTCATAGAACGAGTTGACACAAAGAACAACATAGCAGATCCATTCACTAAGGCTTTACCACTGCAACTATTTGATCGCCACCTTGATTATATAGGATTAAAATATAAGGGCAATTTGCTTTAGTGCAAGTGGGAGATTGAAAGGAATATGCCCTCAAACCAATCAAATTTTATTTATTTATTTTTTATCTTCCAAACTCATGTAATGACATTTTAAAATAAATAAAGGCATTTATTTCATCATATGCAGTGTCTTATTATTTATTTAAGATTATGATGAACCCCATAAATTAGGGCTATGATTTTAGGATTATGATGAGATCATACTAGTGAGACCTAAAACCTTAAAATCCTAATTTAAATCATTCCTAGTCAATGGGACATTGAGTTGGGGATCAATATTTTCTGGTAAGACTAGCACATCCTTTGTATGCTCGATTGAGAGGGTGATTGATCTCACAATAACTTGTGTATGACACTAATACAAGAATGTGGGTGCTCATTAGAGAATGAGTTCACTGAATTGATCCAAATCGAGAATATCTAATGGAGTCTTATCTACATGTCAATAGATGGTTCTCATAGTGGAATTGTGCATGTAATCCTTTAACCTAAAACTACCATAGAACCTTATATATATAAATCCATATTTTGGTTCATACTCATTCATGACTCAGTTATGTATGGGATGATCTGGATATGGATGGATTATATATGAAGGTTGTGAGTAGGTTAACATGGAATCGATCACTCCTGGTAAGAGGAAATTGCATCCTACCTGCTTCAAACAAATGATGATTCAGGAAGACTTTGATCAAAGCATGATGAAAATTAGAAATAATTTCTAAATATTTCATTAAATAAATCATCATCATAAGATTGAAAGAGAAATGAATATGATATTAGGATTGATATTTTTTCATACCCAGAGTCATATTTAGGATGTAGGGAGATCGAAGGATCTAGTTGCATGGTACTTTTCATTAAAGAATATTTTTGATATTTTCATCAAAATTTCACATCTTCTGGAAAGTCACGATACGTTGCTAGATGTCAATCATGTCTTGTGGGTTCGATCAAATTAAAATTTTAATTTGTTCATTAAATTAGAAAGTATTCTAATTAAGTCAAATTGGGTAGGCTAGTTTTGACCTAAATTGGTTTGGTTGACTTCTAACCAAATTAGGTCAAATCACATCCAGACCCACTACTGGTTAGATGTGGAACCCAATGGATCACACAGAAAGAAAATTGATTAAGGATCTAATTGAATTAGATCATGTTTGCAAAATGAACATGCTAGCACATGTTGCAAACCCTAGCACCTAGATTGAAATTGGATTCGAATCGACTTCCGATTTGGGCTAATTAAGGACCAATTTGAGCCAAATTGGATTTGGTCTTGAATTATATTAACCTAGACTGATTGGGCTTCGGATGGGGCATCACATACCTAAATTCCATGTGCCAGAGAGTCTCTCTCTTGCGTGTGGGAAGTCTTTCATGCGCTAAGAGTCTTTAGCACATGGGATTAAGTTGGCGCCTATCTTCTTTGACTTTTCCTATTTTTCATGTTGCCTAAATTTTTTATATGGGCATGGACATCAGATATGGGGCACAAAAGAGTCCTTCTATTGGTAAAAAACTCCATTATCATTTTAATTTTTGTCGCCCAGGACTCTTTGTCGCCCAAGACTCCTTGCCGCCCTGGACTCCTTGCCGCCCTCTCTTCCTTGGCGCCTCTTGGACCAGGTCAAAGTCCTATGGGACTTTGACTATTCAAAGATTATCTCCATGCCATTTTGCTGAATGGGCATCCCATTTTAAAGCCATTGGATGGCCTTCTTATCTGATCTAATAGTTGAAAATGATGGCGCCAAGAATGAAAGCCCGCGACTCTTCATAAATAACTTACGTAGAATTAGTCTGAGAGTCCTTCTGCTTTAAGGCACATCTTGGACTAAGTCTACATGTCGTTATTATCTGATGAGATGTGAGATTGGCTGAAGGGACATGAGATAATATTTTGAAAGGGTGTGAGAAAATGTGTTGGCACCCTTACGTACATTATAAATAAGGGTTCATACAATGAGTCCATAGGATTGTGAAAAATTATCTTTCTTTCTAACAAGAGTTTCCTCTTTGTCCAATTTTCTTTCTTCCCTTCTCTGGTTTAGATCTTGTCCTTATAAGGATAAGAAGTCATCTTAAGACTAAGAGATTAGGAAGAAAAATTAAGAAGACCAGGAAAAAGAATGAAAGATAAGGAGCGGTGAGGAAGGTGACATAAAGGCTATGGAAGGTGTTGCCTATTTAATTAAAGTTCTTATTATAGAATTTTAATTATATATAAATCAGATGTGCTGGTATCTTGATCAAGTCTCCGTGTGGATCAACGTTGGAGGGTGAACACGTGAGCACCTGGTGGAACCCCTGACGGACTGCTGTTGGTAATTAGGAATAATTTAGGGTTTAGCGATAAGAGGTTTATTCTAATACTTTCTTTTATATTACAAATGCATGTTATATGATTTAATTGCTAATAAGGTGGTCCTAGGGTTTGGGTTTGGTTTGTATGATTTCATAATTTTGCTTTAAAATCCATGCTTCCGCCCTGTACACCATTCCTATCAGTAGAGGGACGACAAGAAGCTATTTGAGTGGCACATCATCCATTAAATGATTACATCATACCATCTATAGCCGATGCAACTTTGAGCATCAGGAGATTGTCTGTGCCAGTAAATAATTTTGAAATAAAATTAGCGATGATCCAGATGATTCAATCAACTATCCAATTTAGTGAACACGTGCAGGATGATCCGAATGCCATATTTCTATTTTTTTGAACTTTGTGATACTTTTATGATTAATAGGATGCCGGATGAGGCTATTAGATTTAGGCTATTTCCTTTTTCTTTATGAGATAAAGTAAAAATTGGCTTCATTCTCTTCCTGCAGGTTTTATCTCTACTTGGAATGCCCTAGCCCAGAAATTCTTGGCCAAATACTTTCCACCTTCCAAGACTGAAAAGATGCATAATAATATTACTTCTTTTATGCAAATGGAGATGGAGACACTGTATGAGGCTTGGGAGCATTTTAAGAAACTACTGAAGAGAGATGTCCACACCATCAATATCCGTATGGCTTAAGGTACAAATTTTTTATAATGGTTTATCTTCTACTAATCGTTCTATGATTGATGTAGTAGCAGGAGGTATCATTAATCGAAAAATGGAGGAAGAAGCCTTTGATCTAATCGATGAGATGGCATCAAATAGCTACCAATGACAAACAGATCGCATGATGCCAAGAAGACCAGCAGCTATGCAAGGAGTAGATTGTGTTCTAGCCTTATTAGCTGAGATTGTAGCCTTTAGAGCCAAAGTCAACAATATGAAGGGAGCAGCTATGCAGATACAAAGCATTACTTGCAAGCTGGGTGTAGGAGGACATGATACAAGCAACTGCCGAACAAGTAATCCCTTTGCTAAAGCCCTTGATATAGCTAACTATCTTGGTAAATTTTTTAGACCATAATAAAACCATCCCTACTTAAATACATACAACTAAGGGTGTTGACAGCATTCAAACTTTTCATGGAGCAATAAAAATGCAGCATAACAGCCACCCTCAGGATTCCAAGCACATGAAAAGAAGCGTAATATGGAGGAGCTAATGGCCAAATTCATGCAAAATCAAGAAGTGACCATATGAAATTTGGAAGCCAAGCTTAGGCAGGACCAAGCAGCACTAATTCGAAACTTGATCATGCAAGTAGGTCAAATAGCCAACATAATCTCCGAGAGACCAGAGAAATCCTTGCCTAGCAACACAGAGACCAATTTAAGAGAGTAAATAAATGCTATCACACTAAGAAGTGGTAAAGAGCTGGATGAGCCGTATTAGGATAAAAAGACTGAAGAGGAAACTATAAAATAGCCAACCAAAATTCATCAGTCACCAAAACAACCAATAGATGGATGGTCTTCGGGTATAAAATTTGCTGATCCAAATGTAAAGCTCTATATGCCGCCACTATCATTTCTAGAGAGACAAACACGGCATCAAGATAAGGAATTCTCAAACTTTTTCAAAATTTTAAAGAATTTATATATTAATATTATTTTTATAGATGCTATCACTCAGATGCCCAGGTATGCTAAGTTTCTCAAAGAAATCCTAACCAATAAGAAGCTGCAAGAGCATGAGACAATCATTTTAAATGAAGAATGCTCAGCAATACTTCAAAACAAATTACCACAAAAGAAAGATTCAAGGAGTTTTACTATTCCTTACATTATTGGTCATTGTAGACTTGATAAAGTTTTATGTGATTTAGGAGCAAGTATTAATCTCATATCTTTCTCTATTTTTAGAAAGCTGGGTCTAGGAGAACCAAGGCCTACCACTATTACTTTTTAGCTAGCAGATAGATCCATTAAATATCCAAGAGATATAGTAAAGAATGTCTTGGTAAAGGTAAATAAATTTATTTTTCCTATTGATTTTATTATTCTAGATATGAAAGAAGATTATAATGTACCCCTTATCTTTAGGGAGACTCTTTTTAGCTACTGGAGGAGATTTAATAGATGTTCAACAAGGAAATTAATTGTTAGAGTCCAAGATGAACATGTTACCATTAATGTTTTTAAAGATATTAAACATTCTAAAGATAATCAAAATTATTTTTGAATTGATATTATTGATAAATTAGTGTATGAGTATTCTTTAGAAAGTAGGTTTGAGAACTATATTGAAACTAGCATTGTCCAATCAAAAGAGGATTTGGCTAAATATGTAAGTACATCGATTGAAGTGGCACTAGATTGATCCAGCTTAGAGCTTCAAGAAAGTCAAGCTGAAGACTATAAATCAAAACTACTAGATAGGTTATTTCTTTTTTTTTAGTTTTGATCCTTTTTCTTTTATTTTTCATAGTTTCTTGTTACTCTTTTAGGGCTCTGGTGTGTGTTTTCAATTTTACAGAAAAATGAATGAGAGCTCAAGCCAAATTGTAAAGTTTCAAAGAACCAGTCTGGACAAATAACACATTGTATCAGGTGTATTCTTTTCTATCCCTTATTGCATCCTTTATTTTTCTTTCTCCATTGTGATAATGTAAAATAAGTTGGAGGGTAGAAAAAAACTATTTATAAAAAAATTATCTTTTTAAATCATGTGTCAAGAAAGAAAATCTTGAGCAAGATAGATTAGGAGTAATAAAGTTAGAAAGTATTTGCTAATAAATATAGCGAGTTAAGAAGTAGATTAGTTGGTCAAACTTTTAGTGGCCTACTTAGATCATTTAAAGACTATTAGCACTTCTAATAGCACATGCACACTAACAAGGCAAAGTCATGTTGATTATAAGGCAAACTAAGGATTCAATTATCATTAAAAAATTGATGACTAATATACATTCCAATCAAAAAAACATGAATTAAAGGAAAGAGCTACCTGCGTATAAAATAAAAATACAAAATACATAGTATATGTGGATTGCCTGAAGCTTAGTAACTGGATCTCTGTACTTAAGTCAAGCATAGAGGTTCATATCAAATGGTGGAGGAAAGGCCAGGATGCTCAGCAAAAAAAAGAAAAAGAAAAAAACATGAGGCAGTGTGAAAGCTACCTTAATTTTTCAGCTTAACTTGGGAGTATATAAAAAATTAACCAAAATAGGTGATAAGAGAAGATACTTTTATCCTTTAAATTAACACCCAAATACTAAGTTAATCTTCATAAACACAAATGCTATAGATGTTTAGATGTACTCTAAGAAAGTTTTTGATTGTATTGACTGCAAAATTTACTTCTGAAACTCAAAACTTAGTTAGTGGTACTTCCTAAACTTTTTGATCTTTAAACCTAGCTCTACTTTTTGTGATGGAGGATCTTATTGAAACATGGTGATGAATTAATATTAAATAAAGCATTGCTAAGGGACCAGCATTGACTAAGTTGGGGGTGTGATAAGTGCTATAAATACACTAATAAAAGTATTAAATTATAAAATAATTTATCTTATTTTTAAGAAATTGATACTTTTATTAATCTTATGCAAGAAAGAAGGTCACCAATGTGAAGAGCTTAATTTTCTTATTCAAACAAAGTAAATTTGAAACAAAACAGACTTCAAATGAGCCCAGAATAATTTTCAAAGGATAAGAAAAAATAAATAAATAAAAATCAGCCGTCTAGACCAAATTGGTTTAGAAAATTGGCTCAGCCCAGCCCGATCACATATAGAACCAATTGCATGTTGATGCCCCACTGACGCCCTACTGACGTTAGAAAAAATCATGGGATACAGTGGACCGCTATAGCATGGGGCATGAGGGCAAAATAGATATTTCACATGACAACATGTGCTTTGATTAGCGGATGTTGGTGCGGTCTACTGAAGACTCATCTCATGATTAGTCTACACAGGGCAATTGTGCGATCCGATGGGTACTGTCACTATGGTTTTGATCGGATGGTTGGAATTTAGGTGCTAACGGATGGCTGATGCAGGAGTCGGTCAAGATCCAATGGCTGACACATGATCTCGATTTTAATTAAGCATCTAAAGGCCTCCAGCAAACAATCGTGCAGCCTAGAATCCATCAAGAAGGAGATCCGATGGTCTAGAATACGTTTGACTTGAGTTGGGATTTTAACATTGATTTTTTTTGGCCAATGTTGATCCGTTTGATGTCAATCCAACAACCAAGAAAATCTAGATCTTTTATTAAACAACAGAGCTTCTATCCGAGGGGTTTCAGGAATTTTAATCCTAATTGCTTCTCATCAAGAATACTCTTAGCCTATTTGAAGGCCCTGTTGCTGCCGAGAGTAGGGAAGCAGAGAGAGAACAGAAAATAGAGAGGAGGAACAGAGAGCAAAATAGAGAGAAGGAAGAGTTTTTTTTCTTTTTCTTTATTATTTATTTTCTTTTCTTTCTTCCTTCTTCTTCATGGTTCGTCTTCCACATCCAGTATATCAAGCAGCAGCTCTCTTTCATTGAATTCTCCATGTCAAGTGCAACGAACGACAAAATTCAACAACAAGCAAATTTCTGTTTGAAATTTCTCATGTCTTTTATTTTAATTACTATTTTTGTTCCTTTTTAACATGAAACTAAATTTTTTTTACTAATTGAATTTTGATACTATTCAGGTGTTTCCACTCTTTTGATGCAATATTCAGTATAGTTGAATTTTAGTATTATTTTGTTCATGAGGAGTATATAAATCTATGCTTAATACTTTTAGATTACTGACCATGTTCTAATTGATTTGATGAACATAAATGATATAGATCAAGTACATCTATATTATTACTTCTTGATTTATATACCTTATATTTTGAATCGAATTAAGATTCATATGTATGCAAAAATTTTAGTGCACTTTGGATGCAATGTATTTTAATTAGAGGATTTTATAGAAATTAATGCATCAATATTTATTTAAATTATGCCTAAACCAAAGGATAGTTAATAAATATTGATAGTTTTGCTATGCCTGGATCAAAGGATAGTGAATATCCTAAGTGACTCCACCATCACATGAAACAAAATTAACCTAATTTGCATGATTACTTGAATATTGTATTGATTGAGTTAGTGAACTGATTGTCTTAGTATCTTTCTGCTCTTAAATTCAATCCTAATAATTATACTATCTTTATCTTCTTGTAATTTATTAATTATTTCTTTATTTCTTTTTTTTACTTCTTATAAATTAATTCTCTAAATAAAGTCTAGGAAAGAGTTTTTCAATCCTCTAGGGACAATACTCTACTCACACACTTTATTACTTGATTGACTGGTATACTTTCTATAGTGATAGATTTGCATGCATCATTAATCCTCTCTCTTCTTCTTAAAATGAGTTGATCAAATCATTTAAAATTATTAGATCCTTAAAAATGATAAAGTTATGGTAATAACTAAGTCATAGCCTCCCATCAAGTTGAGTGATAATGGGTCCATTAGTTTAATAATCATTAAAGGCCCTAAAGGTCTGGTGCTTATTGACTAATGAAATTATCATTCATAATATAGTGATTTGGTTGTGTCATTCTAATGGTGGTCAGGTTGGCCGACCAAAGTTGGGCCTAATCATTTGTTGGTTAGATGCACCAAATATGGTGATGTTAATGGTTGGACCTAATCGGATCTTTTTAATGGAAGCTAAAGTCTACTGATTAAATTTTTGAGGTAAAATTAAAATTACTAAAAGTTGTTTAGAGAAATAATTAGTTATGAACCTACCCATAGATGCACATAAATTGACTGACCAAAGTCGAGCTTATGTATAGTCTGTGTGGATTCTAGTATCCACTAAGAAATTAAAGTAATTCCTTGAATTAGAGGTAGAGACTACCAATTTATATAAAATAGTGAGAGAACCTTTAGACTAAAGTTCAAGTCTTTAGAAAAAATAATTCATGTACTAATTAGGTTATGGTTTTTCTTTTTATGTAGCTATGACCACTACCTTATTGCTCCAGTCATTATTAGACAATGACAAACTGATGAGACCTAACTTCGATAGCTAGTATCGAAATTTGAAAATCATCATGGAGCATGAACAGATCTTGTATGTTTTGATCGATCCAGCACCTAAGAAGCCAGTCCTGAATGCTAGAGGACCGATCCGAGATACTTACTAGAAGTGGCTTAATGATCGCACCACCATTTGGTGCATCATTCTGGCGATAATAAATGATGAGTTTAGCCATAGGTTTGAAAATTTCTAACCACAAGAGATGCTTCAAATGTTGAATGACTCCTTTAGCATGCTAGACGATGTTGAGAGGCATAATACTAGTTATGTCATTTTCAATGCTTGGATGAAGGATGGGGCGTCAGTCATGATCACGTATTGTACATGATCGAGATGATTGAGCACCTAAGTAAGCTAGGCTTTTCTTTGCATGAGTAGCTTGGGAAGGATGCGATCCTGAACTCTTTACCCAAGTCCTTCCTCCCCTTCCTTACTCATTTTTGAATGACAAAGCCTGCAGTGAACTACCATGGCTTATTGGGGTTGCTACAGAACTTTGAGAAGGATCACCAACTCCATAAGGAGATGGTGAATATAGTGGAAGGATCTTCTTTTGGTCGTTGACCCTTTAAGAAAGGAAAGAAGAACAAGAAGAAGAATAAGAAGGTCCAGCCACATGCCGGGATGTCTACACAGGGTCAAACCAAGAAGTGCAAGCCTGACCAAAGCTAGGTAGAGTGCTTCTTTTGCAAGAAGTAGGAACACTAGAAGAGGAACCATCCTCAATACATTGCCTTCCTGGACTCGAACAGGCCAAGAAAGAAGCAAGCAATTGATGGGCAAGGTAATTATATGATAACATCTTGTAACTTCTCAATATGTGATACTACTGCCTAGGTATTGGATATCGAAAGCTCTTATCATATTTGTAATTCGATGCAGGGTTTACAGGTTAGTAGGAGATTTAATGAAGGCGAGAGGGTCCTGAATGTTGGAGATGGAAGACAAGTTCTAGTTCTAGCTTTAGGAATCATGAATCTTGTAATCAATTCTCATAAAGTTATTCTTTATGAATGTCACTTTTGTCCAAATATTTTATTGAATATTATTTCTGTAGGCCTTTTGGCCAAGAATAATTATGAATTTTTAATAATTTTTTTTTATAATATCATTTTGAATGGTGTTACAATTTGTGATGGATAATTGAATAATGATATTTATTTACTATCACAGCCTGTTAACGTAGTTTAATCCTCGAGTGAACATCCTAAAGAAAATGATGTGTTTGAAGTCTATCTTTGGCACTATAGGCTAGGTCATATAAATAAGAATAGAATAAATAAGTTGGCTCAAAAAGAAATTCTTGAAGTTGATGATTATGAATCACTTTCGATCTATGAGTCCTATCTTCTTGGTAAGGTTATCAAGTCACCTTTTACTAGAAAGAGTGAGTGAGCCAGTGAACTCTTGGGTCTAATACATATTGATGTATGTGAATCCATGAACTCAAGTGTTAGAGGTGGATATTTCTACGTTATTACTTTCACTGATGACCTATCAAGGTATGGATACGTCTACTTGATGAAAGGTAAGTCGAAGTTGTTTGAAATATTCAAACTATTTCGTAATGAGATAGAAAAGTAAACTAGAAAGAGTATTAAAATTCTTCAGTCTGATCGAGGAAGTGAGTACATTTCTAGTGAATTTTTGACATATCTAGAAGAGAATGAAATTCTCTCCCAATGGACTTCTCCTGGAATATTATAGCATAATGATGTATCTAAAAAGAGTAATTAGACCTTGCTGGATATGGTTCGATCCATGATGGGGTTTACTAGTCTACTGATCTCTTTTTGAGGATATGCACTCGAGTCGGCTTGTTATATTTTAAATAGGATTTCGAGTAAGTTTGTAGCTAAAATGCCATATTAGATATGGACAGGATGTAAGCTAGTACTCTCATACCTTAGGGTTTGGGGGTGTCCAGCTTATATCAAATATTTAATGATGGACAAGCTTGGACCTAGGTCTGATAAGTATGTTTTTATAGGATACCCAAAAGAGACTAAAGGATATTATTTCTATCTCGCTGATGAACAAAATGTGTTTGTCAGTCTTAAGGCAATCATTTTAGAAAAGGAGTTCCTTGATAAAGAAACTAATGCCTCTAAGGTCGAACTTGAGGAAGTTCGGTAGATGAAAAAACCAACACATGTAGCTAAACCAAAACTAGATTTGCTTAGTTCAAACCCAAAGCCTAGTGAACCTACACCCTTAAGGTGGTCTGGTACAGTATCATGTCAGCTGGATAGATACTATGATTTTTTTATTCGGGATGGGGATCCTATCAAATTTGATGAGAATGATATGGATCTGATCACCTACATGGATGAAATGTAGAGTCCAGACTCTAAGAAATGACTTGAGGCCATGAACTCTAAAATGGAGTCCATGAAGATCAATGATGTATGGACATTGGTTGATCCATAAGAAGGGATAAAACCCATAAGATGTAAGTGGATCTTCAAGAGAAAAAGAGGCACAGATAGGAAGGTGGAGACCTATAAAGCCCATCTAGTTATCAAGGGGTATCATCAACGTTATGGTATAGACTATAATGGAACATTTTCTCTTATGGTAATGCTCAAGTTCATTCGGATCATGCTTATGATAGATGCCCATCTAGACTATGAAATCTGGCAAATAGATATGAAGATAGCTTTCTTGAATGGAGAGTTGGATGAAGAGGTGTATATAATAGAACCTAAAGGGTTCACATCCACAAATGAGTCTAAGGTGTGTAGGCTTCAAAGGTTCATTTATGGACTGAATTAGGCATCTCAGAGTTGGAACATATGTTTTCATAGGATGATCAAAACATATAGCTTCGTTAAGAATGGAGAAGAGCCTTGCATATACAAGTGGGCTAATGGTCTAGCAGTTATATTCCTAGTATTATATGTGGATGACATTCTCTTAATCAAGAATGATGTTCCTACATTACAAGGAATAAAGATCTGGCATCGTCATAGTTCTCCATGAAGGATCTGAGAGAAGCTTTTTACATTCTAGGGATGAAGATCTATGGAGAAAGATCTAAAAGGTTGCTCAAGTTGTTCTAGTCCACGTATATTGACACTATATTAAAAAGGTTCAGCATGCAGAATTTCAAGAAGGGCTATCTAATTTCTCTATTGAAGAGGGATTGTCCGACAATACCTCAAGAGAGAGAGCGTATTAGTAGAATTTCATAAGCTTTAGTAGTAAGTTCTATCATGTATGCCATGACATGTACGCGATCAGATGTGGCATACTCACTAGGGATACTGAGTAGATACCAATCTGATCCAGGAAAGAACCATTAGAAGGTTGTTAAAACCATCTTAAAGTATTTAAGAAATACTAAGGACCAGTGGCTTATTTATGGTAAGTCTGATTTAAGACTTATGGGGTTTACTGACTCTAGTTTTCAATCTAACCATGATGATAGCAAAAATGTGTCGGGATATGTGTTTATCCTTAATGGTGGAGCTCTCTACTGAAAAAGTTTCAAGTAGCACACCATGGTCAACTCAATTTATGAGGCAGAGTATATCGCTGAATTAAATGCTATTAAAGAAATGTGTGGCTAAAAAAGTTCATCACCGAGCTCGGAGTAGCACCCTCTCTTGATGGTCTAGTTCTGCCTACTACGACAGCTTTAGAGCCATTGCTAAGACGATGGAACCAAAGGCACGTCAGTGGATAAAGCATATTCTGCACCGCTACCACCTTATCTAAAAGATCGTAGATCAAGGTGACATCGACCTTCAGAAGATCGATGGAAAGGAGAACCTCACCGATGCATTTACTAAAGTCATTATGATGGAGTTCGATAACTTCAAGTCAAAGATAGGTATTAGATACTGCACCAATTGGCTTTAGTCCAAATGAAAGATTGTTGGGAATAGTGTCCCAAAGCCAACCATCAATCTATTGATGGTTGAGCTATTTTTGTATTTATATATGAATTAATAAATAAATAAAAGTTAATTTAGCATTTTTTATCATAAATTTTTTATCTTTTAATGAACTCTTGTGTCGTGGTGAAGTTCTTAGGACTATTTATAATCGACAAAGAATGATTTATCATTTAGTCCTTAAACCTGTTCATGATCAAATGATACATTATTACTTAAGACAATAATGTTTATCAAATGTAGGCCCATTGTGTGCCATATGGGTTTTTGTTCTTTTAACCAAGAAGTGTGGAGATACTGGTATAGCATGCAGGTGAGATATAGGATTGAACGTGACCTACTTCATTGAACGTGACCTACTCCAAAGCTTTTCTGCTATCAAAATTTGCTTTGATGGAATATGGATATAAGTATCCCTCCGACTTGAGATCACCATGATAACTTTCAAGCAACTCACTGTGCTTTGGTGCTAGACTACCTGATTTCTAATTCAGTGATGAAAGCTTTTTGGGCATAATCAAGTACTTGAGGAGTCAGTGCGTGTATCAAGATGGGATTGACTACTCTTGATCTCAGGAGCTATGTTCAATTATGTTTCAATTTAGCAAAGCCTTGGTTAGGATAGTCCTAATGAGGAGTCACGAGGCTGATTGCATTGAGACATGATATGGATGTATTTTTTAGGATTGACATTTAACTCTGAGTCATCCTAAACACATAGGTTAAAGAGATGAATTATACGGTAACCATATTCGCATAGGTTCTGAATGTTATGATTAAAACTATTTGATCTATGTGGACATAGGATATCATTACTAGATGGTCACTTTGATTAGTATAGGAATTGATTCTTATGCTACTGGCTTAGGTTCGAACCTATGGGATCACACACATTAGAGGTTCCTACCTGATCTGATGGCTGATGAAGGGTCCTACTGGATTGGGACTCTATGGTCGAGAGTCCCACTGGATTGAAACTCTTTGACCGAGAGTCCTACTGGGTTGGGACTCTGAGTCTTGCTTGTCTAGGACTCTATGATTAGGAGTCCCACTAGACCGGGACACTATGGTCAAGAGTCCTACTAGACTGGGACTCTTCGACCAAAAGTCCTACTACATTGGAACTTTGAGTCCTACTTCTCTAGGTCTTTATGATCGAGAGTTCCACTAGTCTGGAACTCTGTGATCATGAGTCCAACTCATTTGGAATATTAGGATCAAGAGTCCTACTGGTTTGGGACTCTTCGATCAAGAGTTTCATTTTGATGGAACTATTACCCGATCAAGAGTTTCATTTTAATGGAATTGTTGCTCGGAAACCCACTGGATTTAGACTCTATATTTATGAGAGGTTAATTAGTGTTTTGATCACTAATTAATTTAATTTGATTGAGTAGTGATTTTTGGATCAAGTCCAATTGAATTAGATTCAGTTGCGCTTGACTGGATTAGGTTATGAGATGACCTAATCATCGAGGAGGTTTCTTCCCTGATTTGATCAGGGATTGGGCTTAATCAATTCATAATTTAATTAAGATTTAATTAATCTAAATTAATCCTTATTGGAGGTTGGGTTTAATTTGGTCTAATTGGGCCTAGCCAAATTGATTTGGGTTGCTCTAATTGGATAACATTTATTAAGACTAGTTTGACTAGTCTTCCTGCACCACATCACCCTAAACTTGTGCCCACTCTTTTATCAATGAGAATTGAAAATTCTCAAGAAGAATTCCTTGCATAAGAGGGTGCACGCCCTTCCTTCTCATGGCACAAATGGATAGGATCAGGTTGTTTTTAGTTTGAATTCAAATGGTGTTTGAATTTGAATGAACAACAACCTGATCTTATCCCTCCACGTGCTCTCAACTTTGTTTGGCACAAAATAAAAGGCATTTGCATTGGGGTGTGCACAGTATTTGAGATGAGAAGTTCTTCTCTATGTAGTCCAACCTCTTATGCATGAAAAACATTGAGAGTTTCCTGAGAGAAATTCCAAAGAGTGTGTAGTGCAGGGTTCTAGGTAAGTGCTGCCCTAAGATTTCAGCTTAGGGTTCACGGAGTGATTTTGTGAGTTCTGAGTGTCAGAAAATCACAAAATTTTTTGGAGAGCATCCCCTATGTCTCCTCTACATTTGCTACTGATCTAGAATATTTGAAGATCCTGTGGAGGGAGATCAAAGGAGTTTGATCAACATAAGCCGTCAAAAGCATCCTGCACTGAGCTAGCACTCGAGAGGAGCCGATCGGGATCAAAACCTCGTGTGGACTATCCATGGAGATCAGACAGCTTGTGTGGCTATGTCATAATGAGAGAACCTTGTTGGTGGTGATTAAGTTGCGGAGATCGACTACTTGCGCAAGGTATTATGTTCTGAACACAAGTTGTAGTAGTAAAATTATTTTACTGCATACATATTTAATTTTTAGATTTTACGTGCATGTACATCATATTTCAATTTTGAATTTGTAGGGTTTATAGATCTGATGTATAGCTCTTTAAAAAATTAATTAGATTAATTTTTAATTTTATTATATTTTTTTGAAAAAGTTTCGAAAGTAGAGCTAGAAATCCTACAGGCAACCCATCACCCTTCTCCTAGACCAGTCCTTCATCTTTCCTTCACTAGACCTCGTTCCGCTTCTGAACCCATTATAGAATTTTTTTTTTATGAAGACTAGGTCTAGTTTCTTTCTATCTATATACTGAGTTTTTACTTCATCTTGAGTGTACTGATGAGGATGTCTCATTTATACATCAATATATACTTTTGTTGATGTAATTTCTCCTTTTTGCAATGAATTGAATGTTTCTTATAAATGTATTTCTCCTTTTACCATGAAAATCTCATTTATTTTTGCACTTATTTATGTAATTTTGATGCTGACAAAAAGTGGGAGAAAATGTATATTAATCTTAATTGAAAAAGAAAATGTATGTCAATGCAATAAGAAAGGAAAATTTATTTTTCATATCGGTAAATTTATTCTAAAGAGCATATTCTAAGGGGGAGCATTGATAAAATATTGAAAACTTGAGCACTTAAAAAATTGAATCTATATTTTATAAAAGAATCACTCCTTGTATTTAATATACTTGTTGCATATATTGTTTACACTTTTTCCTTGAGTGCTTAATATTTTGTCATCATCAAAAGGGGGGAGATTGTTGATTTGCTAAGTGATTTTGATGATGACCAAATATTAGAGCACATGATTAATGATAAATTTTCTTTTAAGTATTCTAAAGATTAGAAGGAAGAAAACTCTTTGACCAAAACATGCAAGAAATCAAATACAATTCAAGTCAAGCTCAAAAGACTTTGTTTTATAACAAAATTGCAATAAAATGGATCTTAGAGAGAATTCGAGCCATCTCCAAGAATTTTCGAGACATCTTCAAGCAATTAGCATGCTGGCACTATGGTTTGGCATAGGTTCGAGAGGACTCAAGATAAGCTCGAGTCATCTCCATCTCAGAAGATAGAAACCTCATTTGTATGCACTGGATTGAGATGACTCGAAGAATTTTTGAGTGGTCTCAAAGTCATGGTGAGACGTCTCCATCAAAACTAAGATGACTCGATCTCAGGATAAAAAGATTTTTAGAAAGCTAATTTTTGGGCATCTGAGAATGAGACGACTTGTGGAGCAACTGAGAGGACTCGAAGTGGAACAAAACATCTTGAGACAAACTGAGAAGTCTTGAAACACGCTGACAACCTTCAATGGATAGTTCTGAAATGCACTATTTTCATCTCCAATGGCTAGTGAAAGGGCAAGTGTGGTGCTCCCAAGTCTTGGGAGATCATGAAGGAGTCAAGGTGGTGGCTCCTAAAGGCTAGGATTGATCGAAGATGTATCAATAAAGATAAAGAGACTAGCACACAGTCGGGCTAGCTCGGGTACGCAGTCAAACTGGCTCGATCTAAGATTGAGCCATCTCGACCCATATTCGAGCCGGTTGTCTCAGGCAGATAGAAGACATGGTTTGAAAAGACATAATCGAGCTGAGCTATTGAGCCATCTCGACCTATATTCGAGCCCGATTATCTCAGGCAGATAGAAGATATGGTTCAAAAAGATGTAATCGAGGGCTTCTGACCGAGCCAGCTCGATGGTGGCGAACAGATATAGATGGGTTTTCTATTTGATCTTGGATTGGGTCTAATCCAAGGGGTCTTAAGGCCTAGTATGAGAGGTCTTAAGGTGGCTAATTCATATATTGGGCTATGTCTTTAGTCAAGGGGATGAGAGCATGCAAGACATGGATTTACATGGGCTTGGGTGAGTGTTTTCATGTATGGGTTAGCAGAGGAGAGTTTTTTAGGGCTAAGTCATGTTGACTCAAGGTGTCATATATATACTTGTATATGTAGATTACGGACAATAAAAAGAAAAGAGAATGAATTGAATCTCTTTTCTTCCTGAAATCCTAACTTTCTCTATTTCTCACTCTATCGCTGTCTCATCTTCTTATCATCTAATCTTTATCTTTCTTGCTATCGTCTCCAACTTGCTTCCTTAGAGTTGGTAGAAGGTACAAGAGTTTTCACAGATCCTAGAATAATTCATAACAAGTGGTATCAAAGCCAAGTTGTGTAAAAGGAGGAGAAGATGCCTGAAAGTTGAAGATCTTCAGGTGCTGTGAATTCAGCAAGGTCCTGTCAAGGTATTTCTCAAATTTTTTTGATTTATGTTGCATTTTTTTGGCTTGGATCTAGCCATGGGAAGCAACATGAAGGTTGCTTTTGAGAAGTTCGATGGAAAAAAAAACTTTTTCATGTGGTAAGTTTGGGTGGAAGATCTTCTGGTTCAAGCTGAATTGGATCAGGCATTGGAAAAGAAGCCTGAAGGGAAGTCAGATTTGCCAATGGATGTCTCAGAAAAAGAAGGCTTGCTCTATGATTAGAGGATGCTTATCAGATGTGACACTCTATTCAGTTTTAGAGGAGAGAACCCCAAGAAGCTTGTGGTCAAAGTTACAAATCATGTATATGGATAAGAATATATGAAACAAGTTGATGTTGAAGAAGAGACTGTACAGCCTTCGGATGCAGGAAGGTGGAGTTGTCTTGGGACACATTCAGAAATTTGGTTAGATATACAATGAGTTGCTGAATATTGGAGCGAAGATGGAGGAAGAAGATAAATCATTGCTTCCATTGCCCTCGTCTTATGATCCATTGGTGACGGTGCTGCTCTATGGTAAGGAGACCCTGGAGTATGGAGACATGGTCTCGATATTATGAACCAATGAGAAGTGAGAGAAGTTGACCAAGGAAGGTATTCCCCAGGAGGGCTTGAGCATAGGGGAGAGACCTGGAAGATCAAAGGAGAGAGGCAAGTCAAGGAGACGATCAAAATCTTGGAAGAGCAAGAATAGGAAGGAAGCTAGATCCTACAAGTGCAACAAGATCGGGCACTTCAAGCGTTATTGCCCACAACAGAAGAACAAGAATGGAGAAAAGAGTGGATCTAATGCACTAAGTATAGTGGCTGATAGTGAGGTGGAGGGTGACCACTTGGTTGTATCCGATGGTCACAGAAGATACATAGATGTATGGACCCTAGATTCAACTTGTTCGCATCACTACACCCCAAACCGGTCTTGGTTTGTCTCATACACCAAGATTGATGAGGAGAGTGTAACACTTGAAGATGATCACCCATGTAGAGTCACTGGTATTGGAAGCATCCGGATGAGGATATTTGATGGGATGGTGCGGACTCTCATAAATATGAAGCATGTCCCAAATTTGAAGAAAAATCTCGTATCACTAGACTATCTAGAGCGGAGCGGCTATAACTTTAGCAGTCATGCTAGGAGTGGAGTTCTTAATATCTTCAAAGGTGCTATGGTGATGATGAGGGGCAGGAGGATGGAGAACAACCTCTACAAGTTGGTTAGATCTATTATGATTGGGGAATCTGATACAGTGGCAGCAGCGCAGGATCAACAGGAGGCTTATCGGTTGTGGCACTACTGTCTAGGCCACATGAGTGACCATGGGATGAAGGAGCTGAGCAAACATGATCTAATTTCAGATCTAGATGGAGGTGTTACAGAGGTATGTGAGCTATGCCAGATGGATAAACAGAGGAGGGTATAGTTTACTGCCAGTTCAGCCCACAGTCAGCCCCACTGGAACTGGTTCACACTGATGTATGGGGGTCAGCTCCATTTTCGACCAAAAATGGAGTGAGATACTTCTTGACCTTTATGGATAATTTCTCAAGAAAGGTATGGATCTACTTTATGAAAGAGAAATTAGAAGTCTTCATCGAGTTCAAGGTGTGGAAAGTTGAGCTGGAGAAGGAGATAGGTCAGAACTTGAATTATCTACGGTCAGACAATGGTGGAGAATACACCAGCAAAGAGTTCCAAGGCTTTTGTAAAAAGTATGGTATCAAAAGGCACTTCTCAGTAAAAAAAAATTCTCAACAAAATGGGGTGGTTGAAAGGATTAATAGAATCCTTTTGGAAAAGGCACGGTGCATGAGGCTACAGGCAAGGCTTCCAAAGGTGTTCTAGATTGATACAGTGGATGCAGCCTGTTATCTAGTGAATCGATCACCTCATATAAATTTAGATGGTGGTATTCTAGAGGAGAGATGGTCTGGAAGGAAGATTGGGTTGAGCTATCTAAGGGTTTTTGGGTGCACGGCTTTTATGCACATCAGTGCCGATGAGCGGAGCAAGTTGGATGCCAGATCATAAAAGATGGTGTTCTTGGGATATCCACGAGGAGTTAAGGGATACCAACTATGGGATCCTTTGGAGAAGAAGGTTTTCATTAGTAGGGATCTCACCTTTGATGAAAATTCAGTTCTCCAAAGACGAGATAGTATAAAGGAGCAGCAGATGCTATAGGAGGTCCAGCAGGGCAGCACTGGATAGTTAACATCTTACTCTATTTTGCCACTTGCAGGTATATCAGGAGGACTTGGTATTTAGGTGGAGCACTCATCGGAGGTGTCTCCATAGGTTGAGAGAGCTCGGATAGGAAATGGAAGCTAGGAGGCCCAGTAGGAGCAAGTTATGAAGGAAATAGTGTAGGGTTTGCAGTGCTACTTTCAAAATTTTTTTCAAAAATAGCCAAAATACAGTAAAAAAAATTAATCTAATTAATTATCTATTAATCATATCAGAATATTAAATTTTATACTAAGGATATAAACATAATATGCATGCATTCATATAGATTTGAGAAAATAAAACTATGCAGCAAACTATTTACTACATCTATGTGTTCAGAACACAATACCATTTTATGGATAGTCGATCGCCATGATCTGATCATCATCGAGGAGGTCTACTGGTCACTACATAGCCACAAAGATATCTAGCCTCCATGGATCATACACACGAGGCTCTTGGTCCTGATCAGCTCTCCGCGAGTTATTATTTTATGTACATGGATTGTTTGAATTTGGAAAGTTTTTCTATGAGCTTGGGCTTGACCCTTTGTAAAGTATATATACTAAAAATAGGTCAAGATTGTAAGTATGCTGAAAATTACTGAATAAAAGCTCTTTTCTCTCAAAAATCTCTTCTTTTTTTCTTCTCTATTCCTTGATTTATTTGACCATGCTTCCACAAAAATCTCTAAGAAGTACTTCCTTCTTGCTTGGCTAATCACCAGTGATCACGCTGATCCATATGAGAATAGCGCATATTCCCAACAGTTAAGTCTAATTATGAAATCTAACTAGAAACTTTGACTCTCTACAGAAAAATATCCATGTCTAACCCACTAGCCCGTATCACAGACACCCATAGACTGACCAGACCCAACTATAAGGATTGGCTCTAGAACTTCAAAATTATTTTAGGTTCCGAGAAGTTGACTCATGTATTGAAATAGGATCCTCCCACCTTACTAGTCCGTCCATCCATTGATCAGAGAGTATCTCTCAAGAAGTGGATGGATGAAGATAATAAAGCCAGGTATTACATATTGGGCTCAATGTTGTTAGATATATGTGCCCTAGAAGCCAGAATTAGCTAACACTTGTAATACACTTCTAGGGGCAAAATTATAATTTTGACTATAATCAATAAAATGGATTATTTTCTATCACATATGTGTATCTAGTGTCTGTGATACATCCTTTGAGTTAATGGTAATGATAATTCATATTTTCAAGAGTTGAAAATTTAAGACATGAATAATCATTATTAACTCATAAAATGCTCCCAACCATAGGATCATTACGAGGATGGTGATTGATCCGAATGGTTGGTGTACAATCGCTTTTTTTTAGTAGATGAGTCTTGAGTCTACGGTGTGGAGACACCGGAGCAAGAGTACAGGATACTCGTTAGAGAATGAGGGCACTGAGCGTGACCACCTCGAGTAGTCATTAGGAAGTCTACCTTCTCGTCAATGACTGACTCGATGCTGTAGTGGTGTGTCTGGTTCTTTGACCTGAGGTGCATCGATAGTTCACCTTGAGGGTGTTATAGTTTGACTACACCATAACTCGATCTCCTAGCCATTCGGAACCCTGAGGTGTATGTTGGCTATAGCATGTTCATTGTAGGAATTGGATTGCATCAAGATGGAATCTATCTACCTCGGTGGTAGAGGAGCAGCCCTATGATGATCATGAGAATCAAGTCCAGAAGCCCATGGCCATGGTAGAGTGAAATAATAGAAAGAGTTTCTATTTAGATTTTCACATCAGACTTGAATCGAATGATTACATCATATGATAGAAACTAGGGTTTGACGAGTTCACCTTAACCCTAATCTGATCGGGGCTCAAGATAGAAGAACTTAATCACACAGGTAGCTGCACCAAGAGGTTTGCATTCAGCTCTGATGGGTTGCCACCATATACTGCTAGGTGTCACTGGTGGATTTTGGGAGCAATTAGAATGATTTAGATGATCGATCATTCTAGCTGTTCGAATCAGAAGAGTTCTGATCCATCGAAAGGAGTTTTGATGATGTCGATGATAGAGATCATGACATATCCCATTACCATACAGAACTGAACCTAACTGGGTCACACAAATAAGGGTTTGAATCTGGTGATCATCAATTGAACTGATCTAGTTCAATTGATCTGAATGAGATTCAATTAGGTTCAAGGAAATCGTGCTAGCACTCGATTGAACCTAACGTTCTTCTTTTACTATCATAAATAAGTTGTCCTGACTGAGCCAAAGGAGTTTGTGCTCGATCAGAGGCCTTCACTTGGTCTGACTGGAGCCTGTCCAGGTCAGAAAAGGTTGTCTTATTTTGTAAGACAATACCTGCCATTTTTGGTCACCTACCATTTCTTCATCCTTTGACTTTGGTCAAAAGTTGACCTTTGACTGGTCAAATGTTGACCATTGACACTTTGACTTTTGTCCACGTGTCATGCACCTATTGGAGAGCTGGTGGGGGCTTGTCCTCCTACCAGAACCTAGCAAGGAGGAGGGCGCATGCTAAGGGTGGCGTGTGCCCAAGTTTGAGGTGCCCAAGGGTCCCTGTTGGATAGGAACTCCATCTCCTTTTTGGATTTCGATTAGACTCCTCCTAAGAACCAACTTTGACTGGTCTTAGGTGCCATCTAAGGATGAATCCAAGGGACTCTATTCCCACCAATCAGATTTAGATCTGATTTCACAAAGGGTTGTGATTGGTTGGGATGAAGAGGAGTTGGATCACGCATAGTCTATAAATAAGACCCTGCGCCCAACTCAAGGTGTATTTGAAAATTTCCCATGCCCCAAGGCTGCCTTCCTCCTCCTCCTCCACACCATGTCCATCTTCTCCCTCCCCTCTCCACACCCAAAGTAGTTTGGGATTTAAGTTGGTGCAATCTAGGTGAGAGAAAGGCGACAAAAAGCTAGAAGGCTGCGCTGCTGCAAAGGACAACTGCTGATCTTCGAAAGCTATTTTGAAGATCCTCCAAATCAGATTCAGATCTAATTTTTGGAGATGTGATAGAGAAGAAGAGGATCTCCAGATCCTAGCCTTGAGTGGATACCGGATAGAGGCCAGGCACTTGCGTGGCTAGATCCAGAACCTTCCGCTGCTTATCAGGATCATCAATGGGTAATAGGATTACCCTACTTCAGGTAAATTAAATTTGATTTAATTTATTTATATTTTATTTTAATTATTAAAATAATAAAAATTAGATCTGAAACATATCCAAATCTGATTTGAGATCAAAGAAAAAAATTTTTAAAATATATCTCTTGATCGATCAGATCTGAACGAACCTGGACCGGAGAAATCAGGATTTCCCTTCAACTGGTATCAGAGCCAAGGTTCTAAAGTGTTTAGATCTGATTTTAAATTTATTTTAATCAAAAAATAAGTGATTTTAGATGTCACATGAGATGTGATCAGATCTAAAATCAGAAAAAATTAAAATTAAATGATTTGGATCTAAGATTAGAAAATATGCATGACTAGTTCTAAAATAGAATAGTTCTATAGAATAGTCTTGCATGTTTTACAATTTAATTTGATTAAATCATATTTTAGATCTATTTATTTACTATTTTTTGATATTATAATTATTATAATAACATCTAAAAAATAGTAAATAAAAAATTATTTAATTTTAAACATCATATGAGATATGATTGATGCATGTCTAGACTAGTTGTAGAATAGTTCTACATAAGTTGTCTAGATTAGAAGTTTATTTTGATTAAGATCAATTTAAATCTAATTTTTTAGATTATTATGAGATAATTTAGATCTGAAAATATGCATGATTCGATACATGAGATGTATGCAAAATATGCCATGATTAGATCTAATTTGTATATGAGATATATGATATAGATCTAAAACTATTTTGTAGTATTACATGTTCCTGATTAAGGCGTTCCTCTTGGCCGTCCGGTCATAAGAATGAAGAAGGGTTTAAAGGCCCTCTCTTCCCATTCGATGGGGTGTTCTTATGATGTGTAGGGGTGCTGCGTGTTCGTCCTTAATCAGAAACCCAAAACTTACTTTCTGCAAAACCCTAGATCCTGAAACCCTAGGATTTATTGTGCATATTTTGTTTATGAACCCTACTTAATTAAGAATTAAGATTATGGAATATTAATTAGATCTAAAATTTATAAATTATTGATCTAAAATTAAGAATTTTAGATCTAAGACATATTCATAATACTGGGTTCGGGCTTGGGTAGCTCAATTAGGTCTAAGCGGTTGATCAAACTGAATCAAGAGTTGGTTAGATGGGATCAACAATGCTTAAATTGACCAGCCTAATAGGATTAAGTCTGGGTCAAGATCGAGTCACGATCAAGCAAGACCTAATTAGGCTCAGAGGTTAGAGTCTGGATTGTAGGCTAACCCAATTGGTTCTGACTCAATAATTTGGTGTCTAAGGTAAGTTTGGCACATACGACCGACTGATTTTTAATTGGAAGCTACTCGACCTGAATGCGTTCTTGTACGAGTTAATGGCATATTCCTTCCACCGGTCTCACTTACCTGGCCATATCTGTTGACACAGTTCTGATTTGAGGTGGTCAATAATCCGAGCTAACCCATGCCACTAGGTTAGTCATAATTGTTATGACTATGACAAGTCTAGTTTAATGAGACCTGAATCAATTCTCTCCCTAAGAAAAGATTAAGTCTGAGGTCTTCCACCATTGTAGATGTGCGGGCCCTTCCCGGGGTTGATTGTTCTCGGCTGGATACAGTGGCTCAGTTGCACCGAGAAGATGCAACCATGTCTATTAGGCATTGGATGCTATGGGCTGGAGGATGAGTTGGGCTCAATATTCCGGATATAGTGAGAGACTCAATTAGGAACCCAGTCTATGCAAATGGTGGGTTTGACTTAACTAAGGAGTGGATCAATATTTCGGATACGGTGAGATTCATGAATTAGAGACCAAGTTTGGGTGCACCATGATTAGAGAATCATTGAACAAGAGTTGTTCACTCATTGGCTAACCCATCACCAATAACTGTTAGGTGAGGTGATGAGTCAGTTGGTGAGACCGCACCACCCACTAGAAATCATTAATCGTGGAGATTTTCGCATCTCTACAGAGGGAGTGTAGGGATCCAAGAAAATAGTGGGAGCTAATTTGTTTAAAAATAAAATTCCTAAATAAATTGGTCAAGTCATAATTACAGTATCTAACTAGAATCTTTGACTCTCTACAGGAAAATGTCTGCGTCCAACCCATTAGCACGTATCCTGGACACACATAGACTGACTGGACCCAATTATAAAGATTGGCTCAGGAACTACAAAAATATTTTGGGTTCTGAGAAGTTAACCCATGTATTGGACCAGGACCCTCCCACCTTACCAGCCCGTCCATCCACTGAACAGAGAGCATCTCTGGAAAAATGGATAGACGAAGATAATAAGGCCAGATATTACATGTTGGGCTCGATGTCTGATGAGCTCCAGCGCCAACATGAAGATATCGAGACTGCTCGCCAAATGTTGGCTCACCTGCAGGAGATGTTTGGTGAACAGAGTCGCGCAGCCAAATATCAAGTCACGAAATGACTTTTTAAGGCTAAGATGCGTGATGGGCAGTCAGTCCAAGATCACTGTCTGACAATGATCAAGGACATGGAAGAGCTTGAGAAGCTCGGTGTGAAGTTAGACTTGGACCTGCAGAATGATATTATTCTGCAATCCTTGACTGATGCATATGGGCAATTCATCATGAATTACCACATGCATAAACTTCAAAATTCCTTGGCCGAATTAATGAATATGCTGGTTCACCGCTGAGCTTTCTATGAAAGGTTCTAAAGGCTCAGTTCTTGCTATGGAATGGACTTCTTCCAAAAGAAAGTCTTATGGAAAGAAAAAGAAGTCTGTGAAAAAGCAAAAGGTGGAAGGAGCAAAGAAGAAGAAGGCAGAGCCGAAGAAAGAAGGCCGATGTCAAAGGAAAGTGTTTCCATTGCAACAGCGACGGCCATTGGAAGCGGAACTGCCCTACTTACCTGGCCACCCTGAAGAACAAGAAGGAAGGTCCTTCTGGAGGTATGCTCGTTATTGAGTCTAACCTTACGGATTTCTTCTGCATCCAGTTGGGTGCTTGACTCTGGTTCTAGTGCTCATCTGTGCACTTTCATGCAGGGTCTTGAGGATAGCAGGAGGCTGAGGGATGGAGACATGATCCTACGCATCGGTAATGGAGCAAGAGTTGCTGCAGTAGCCGTGGGAACATACCCTCTTCGATTACCATCTGGTTTAGACTTAGTTTTGAAAGACTGTTATTATGTGCCTGCAGCTAGCAGGAATTTGATTTCTGTTTCATGCTTAGCACTAGAAGGCTATGTGATTACCTTCTTTAAGGACCATTGTAACATTCTTTATGAAAGAAATAAAATTGCAAATGGTTTCCTTATTAATGGTCTTTATCAGTACATCTACATATTGATGTACCAATATGACTCTATTCTAACTATCGAGCAAAACGTGAATGCCAAACGACCTAGGGATAGTCCAAATGATAGATATCTATGGCACCTGAGATTAGGTCATATAGCAGAAGATAGGATCAACAAATTGGAGAAAAATGGGCTATTGAGTCCATTGACTTTTTCGAGTCATATCCAACTTGTGAATCTTGTCTTCAAGGCAAAATGACTAAACTCCCTTTTGTTAGGACATGGGGAAAGGGCCACAGATCTCCTTGCCCTAGTACATACTGATGTGTGCGGCCCATTTGATGTGCCGGCTAGAGGCAATTTTGTCTACTTCATTACCTTTATCGATGATCTATCTAGGTATGGGTATGTGTATCTTATGAGACACAAGTCTGAAGCTTTTGAAAAGTTCAAAGAATTCAGACATGAAGTAGAAAAACAAACTGAAAAACCCATTAAGGTTCTTCGATCAGATCGAGGAGGTGAATACCTTAGCCGGGAATTCCTAGACTATCTCAAGAAAAATGGCATAGTCTCTCAATGGACTCCACCAGGAACACCTCAACTCAATGGGAGTTTCAGAATGGAGAAATCGGACTCTATTGGATATGGTTCCGATCCATGATGAGCTTCACAGACCTTCCCTGATTTTCTTTGGGGACATTCATTGTTAACTTCAATTTATCTACTGAATAGGGTTTCCCTCTAAAACCGTTCCTACCACACCGTATGAGATATGGCACGGTAAGAAACCAAGTCTGAGTCATCTCAGAATTTGGGGTTGTCCGGCTCATGTCAAAAGACAACAAGCGGACAAGTTAGAGTTTAGGTCCTTTCAGAGCTCGATTCATAGGATATCCTAAAGAGTCATTAGGATACTATTTCTACATTCCAGAAGACCACAATGTGATTGTGAGTCGACATGCCATCTTTCTTGAAAAATAGTTTATTCAAGATAGCGGCATTGGAAAGCAGATTAAGCTTGATGAGAAAGTCTCACAAGTACAACGAGCTAAGGACCAATTGGACCCAAATCAGGTTGAGCCAATAAGAACACTACCTCCTCCACCTCGTAGATCGGAAAGAGTTTTCCATCCCCCTGAAAGATACTTAGGTATTATTTCAGAGGAAGTAGAGAAAATGTTCCTCGTAGGTAATGGTGCTCATGGTGATGATCCCAAAACCTACAACGAGGCGATATCAGATATCGACTCCGAGAAATGGCTAGAGGCAATGCAGTCAGAAATTGACTCGATGCACTCAAACCAAGTCTGGACCTTGGTAGATCCACCAGAAGGTATAGTACCTATTGGGTGTAAATGGATCTTCAAGAGAAAGATTGGTGCAGATGGGAATGTGGAGACATTCAAGGCTAGACTAGTGGCAAAAGGTTATAGTCAACGCGAAGGCATTGACTATCAGGATACCTTTTCCCAGTGGCTATGCTAAAATCCATCCGCACATTGCTTGCCATTGCAGCCTATTTCGATTATGAAATATGGCAAATGGACGTGAAAACGGCATTCTTAAATGGATATCTTGAGGAAGATATCTATATGGAACAGCCGCTAGGTTTCACATCCAGTGATACTGATCACAAGGTTTGCAAGCTGCAAAGGTCCATATATGGACTTAAGCAAGCATCTCGGAGCTGGAACACTCATTTCAATGATGTGATCAAAATGTTTGGTTTCATCAAAAATGAAGAGGAACCATGTGTTTTCAAAAAGGTCAGTGGGAGCGCTGTTGTCTTCCTCGTATTGTACGTGGATGACATCCTCCTTATTGGGAATGATATTCCCATGTTGACCATCAGTCAAAATATGGTTGTCCAAGGAATTCTCCATGAAAGACCTAGGTGAAGCATCCTTTATTCTAGGAATTAAGGTCTATAGGGATAGACCGAATAGGATGCTAGGACTTTCACAGAAGATGTACATAGAGGAAGTACTAAAGAGGTTTAGTATGGAAAACTCTAAGAGGGGATTAATACCCTTCAGACATGGTATTCATCTTTCCAAGAAGATGTGCCCTAGCACACCTGAGGAAATAGAACGCATGAGCAAGATCCCTTATGCTTCTGCAATAGGGAGCCTCATGTATGCCATGCTATGTACACGACCTGATATAGCCCATGCTGTGAGTGTCACAAGCAGATATCAGTCAAATCCAGGTGAAGAACACTGGACTTCTGTGAAATGTATCCTTAAGTACTTGAGAAGAACTAAGGATATGATGTTGGTCTTTGGTAATGGAGAACTCCAAGTCCAGGGATACACAGACTCGGATTTCATGTCCGATATAGATGATCGAAAGTCGACATCTGGGAGTCTGTTTGTGTGCAATGGTGGTGCTGTCAGCTGGAAAGAGTTTCCAAGCAAACCGTGATAGCAGATTCCACCATGGAAGCAGAATATATCGCTGCATCAGAGGCTGCGAAGGAAGCATTCTGGTACAAGAAGTTTGCTGCAGAAATTGGAGTAATGCCATCAGATGCCATTCCTCTATACTGCGACAACAATGGCGCCATAGCCCTTGCTAAGGAGCCGAGGTCTCACCAAGAAATTCAAGCACATTGAGCGGCGATACCACCTCATCCGCGATTACCTCGAGAAGGGTTACGTCGAGGTCAAGAGAGTCAACTCCACAGATAATGTGGCAGACCCACTTACAAAGCCGTTGGGTGGGACAGCAAAAGATCGAAGCCCACCTTGAGAAGATGGGACTTAGACTTGTAGCCAATTGGCTTTAGGACAAGTGGGAGATTGTTAGATATATGTGCCCTAGAAGCCAGAATTGGCTGACACTTGTAATACACTTCTAGGGGCAAAATTATAATTTTGACTATAATCAATAAAATGGGATTATTTTCTATCACATATGTGTATTTAGTGTCTGTGATACATCCTTTGAGTTAATGGTAATGATAATTCATATTTTCAAGAGTTGAAAATTTAAGACATGAATAATCATTATTAACTCATAAAATGCTCCCGACCATAGGATCATCACGAGGATGGTGATTGATCCGGAAGGTTGGTGTACAATCGCTTCTCTTTAGTAGATGAGTCTTGAGTCTACGGTGTGGAGACACCGGAGCGAGAGTATAGGTACTCGTTAGAGAACGAGGGCACTGAGCGTGACCACCTCGAGTAGTCATTAGGAAGTCTACCTTCTCGTCAATGACTGACTCGATGCTGCAGTGGTGTGTCTGGTTCTTTGACCTGAGGTGCATCGGATAGTTCACCTTGAGGGTGTTATAGTTTGACTACACCATTAACTCGGTCTCCTAGCCATATCGGAACCCTGAGGTGTATGTTGGCTATAGCATGTTCATTGTAGGAACTGGATTGCATCAAGATGGAATCTATCTACCTCGGTGGTAGAGGAGCAGCCCTATGATGATCATGAGAATCAAGTCCAGAAGCCCATGGCCATGGTAGAGTGAAATAATAGAAAGAGTTTCTATTTAGATTTTCACATCGGACTTGAATCGAATGATTACATCATATGACAGAAACTAGGGTTTGACGAGTTCACCTTAACCCTAATCTGATCGGGAGCTCAAGATAGAAGAACTTAATCACATAGGTAGCTGCACCAAGAGGTTCGCATTCAGCTCTGATGGGTTGCCACCATATACTGCTAGGTGTCACTGGTGGATTTTGGGAGCAATTAGAATGATTTAGATGATCGATCATTCTAGCTGTTCGAATCAGAAGAGTTCTGATCCATCGAAAGGAGTTTCGATGATGTCGATGATAGAGATCATGACATATCCCATTACCATACAGAACTGAACCTAACTGGGTCACACAAATAAGGGTTTGAATCTGGTGATCATCAATTGAACTGATCTAGTTCAATTGATCTGAATGAGATTCAATTAGGTTCAAGAAAATCGTGCTAGCACTCGATTGAACCTAACGTTCTTCTTTTACTATCATAAATAAGTTGTCCTGACTGAGCCAAAGGAGTTTGTGCTCGATCAAAGGCCTTCACTTGGTCTGACTGGAGGTTGTCCAGGTCAGAAAAGGGTTGTCTTATTTTGTAAGACAATACCTGCCATTTTTGGTCACCTGCCATTTCTCGTCCTTTGACTTTGGTCAAAAGTTGACCTTTGACTGGTCAAATATTGACCATTGATACTTTGACTTCTGTCCACATGTCATGCACCTATTGGAGAGCTGGTGGGGGCTTGTCCCCCTGCCAGAATCTGGCAAGGAGGAGGGCGCACGCCAAGGGTGGCATGCGCCCAAGTTTGAGGCACCCAGGAGTCCCTGTTGGACAAGGACTCCATCTCCTTTTTGGATTTCGATTAGACTCCTCCTAAGAACCAACTTTGACTGATCTTAGGCACCATCTAAGGATGAATCCAAGGGACTCTATTTTCACCAATCAGATTTAGATCTGATTTCACAAAGGGTTGTGATTGGTTGGGATGAAGAGGAGTTGGATCACGCATAGTCTATAAATAAGACCCTGCGCCCAACTCAAGGTGTATCTAAAAATTCCCCATGCCCCAAGGCTGCCTTCCTCTTCCTCCTCCATGCCAAGTCCATCTTCTCTCTCCCCTCTCCATGCCCAAAGTAGTTTGGGATTTAAGTTGGTGCAATCTAGGCGAGAGAAAGGCGATAGAAAGTTAGAAGGCTGCGCTGCTGCAAAGGACAACTGCTGATCTTCGCAAGCTATTTTGAAGATCCTCCAAATTAGATTCCGATCTAATTTTTGGAGATGTGATAGAGAAGAAGAGGATCTCTAGATCTAGCTGAGTGGATACCGGTAGAGGCCAGGCACTTGCGTGGCTAGATCCAGAACCTTCCGCTACTTACAGGATCATCAACGGGTAATAGGATTATCCTACTTCAAGGTAAATTAAATATGATTTAATTTATCTATATTTTATTTTAATTATTAAAATAATAAAATTAGATCTAAAATATCCTAGATCTGATTTAGATCAAAGAGAAAAAATTTTAAAATATATCTCTTGATCCGATCAGATCTGAACGAACCTGATCCTAGAAATCAGGATTTTTCTTCAAATGTCTGATGAGCTCCAGCACCAACATGAAGATATTAAGACTAGCCATCAAATATTGGCTCACCTGCAAGAGTTGTTTGGTGAACATAGTCGCGCAGCATAAAAATATCAAGTTACTAAAAAACTATTTAAGACTCAAATGCATGATGGGCAGTCGGTCCAAGATTATTGTCTGATGATGATCAAGAACTTAGAAGAGCTTGAGATGCTCGATGTCAAGTTAGATCAGAATCTACAGACTGACATAATTCTATAGTCCTTGACTGATGCATATGGGCAGTTCATCATGAACTACTATATGCATAAACTTTAGAATACCTTGGCTGAGCTTATGAATATGCTAGTTACTGTTGAGCTTTCTACGAAAGGTTCTAAAGGTTCAGTACTTGCTGTAGAGCGGACTTCTTCCAAGAGAAAGTCTTTTGGGAAGAAGAAGAAGTCCGTGAAGAAGTAGAAGGTGGATGGTGGGAAGAAGAAGAAGAAGATAGAATCGAAGAAGAAGGCTACTAATAAAGAAAAATATTTTCATTGCAACACTGATGACCATTAAAAGTGGAACTGTCCTTTTTACCTGGCCAGTCTGAAGAACAAGGAGGTAGGTCCTTCTGGAGGAATGCTCATTGTAGAATCTAATATTACAGTTTCTTCTACATCCAATTGGATGCTTGACTCTAGTTCTAGTGCTCACTTGTGCACTTCTATGTAGGATCTTGAGGATAGCAGGAGGCTGAGGGATGGTGAGATGATCCTACACGTCGGGAACAAAGCAAGAGTTGTTACTATGGCCATGGGATCCTTCCCTCTACGATTATCGTCAGGATTAGACTTAATACATAGAAACTATTTTTATGTTCCTGTAGCAAATAGAAATTTGATTTTTATTTCATGTTTAGCTCAGAAAGGCCATGTAATTAGTTTTCTTAAAGACCATTATAATATTTTTTATGAAAGAAATAAAATTGCAAGTGATTTCTTTATAAATGGTTTCTATCAGTTACATATTGATGTTTCTATTTTTAATATCGAGCAAAACATGAATGCCATAGGATCAAAGCGACCTAGAAAAAGTCTAAATGATAGATATCTTTGGCACCTTAGGCTAGATCATATAGCTGAAGATAGGGTTAATAAATTAGAGAAATCTGGGCTATTGAGTCCATTGACTTTTGAGTCATATTTGATTTATGAATCATGCCTTCATGGCAAAATGATCAAGCTTCCTTTTATGGGACATAGGGAAAGGGCCACAGACCTACTTGACCTAATACATACTGATGTATGTGGCCTATTTGATGTGCCAGCCAGGGATAATTATATCTACTTCATCATCTTTATCGATGATTTATCTCGATATGGGTATGTATATTTGATGCGATACAAGTCCGAAGCTTTTGAATAGTTCAAGAAATTCAGACTCAAAGTAGAAAAATAAATAGAAAAATCTATTAAGATTCTTCGATCAAATCGAGAAGGTGAATGTCTTAGTCAGAAATTCCTAGACTATCTTAAGGTTAATGGCATAGCCTCTCAATGGACTCCATCTAAAATGCCTCAACTCAATGAAATTTTAGAATAGAGAAATTGGATCATATTAGATATGGTTCGATCTATGATGAGCTTCACAGACCTTCCTGAGTTTCTTTGGGGACATAGTCTGTTGGCCGCTATATATCTATTGAATAGGGTTCCATCTAAAACCATTCTTACCACATCATATGAGATATGGCATGGTATGAAATCAAGTCTGAGTCATCTCAAAATTTGGGGTTGTTCGGCCTATGTCAAGAGACAACAGACGGACAAATTTGAGTCTTGGTCCTTTAGAGCTTGATTTATTAGATATCCAAAAGAGTCATTAGGATATTTTTTCTATCTTTCAGAAGATCACAATGTGATCATGAGTCAGCACATCATCTTTCTTGAAAAATAGTTTATTCAAGATGGTGGCCTCGAAAGATAGATTAGGCTCAAAGAGAAAGTCTCCCAAGAGCCATGAGCCAAGGAACCTATGGAACCTAATCAAATTGAGCCAGTCCAATCACTATCTCGTCCACCTCGTAGATCAGAAAAGATTTTTCATCCTCTTGAAAGGTACTTAGATACTATTTCAGAGGATGTAGAGAAAATGTTCCTCATAGAAAAAGGGGTTCATGGTGATGATCCTAAAACCTATGATGAGACGATATCAGATATCGATTTCAAGAAATGGTTAGAGGCAATGAAGCCAGAGATTGACTCAATGCGCTCGAACCAAGTCTGGATTTTGGTAGATCCAGCTAAAGGTATAGTACCTATTGGGTGTAAATGGATCTTCAAGAGAAAGATAGGTGTCGATGAAAATGTAGAGACATTCAAAGCAAGGCTCATAGCAAAAGGGTATAGTCAGCACGAAGGCATTGACTATCAGGATACTTTTTCGCCAGTAGCCATGCTCAAAACCATCCAAACATTGCTTGCTGTTGTAGTTTATTTCCATTATGAAATATAGTAGATGAACATGAAAATGGCGTTCTTAAATGGATATCTTAAGAAAGATATCTATATGGAACAGCCACTGAATTTCACATCCAATAATACTGATCATAAGGTTTGCAAGCTCCAAAGATCCATATATGAACTTAAGCAAGCATCTCGGAGCTGAAATGCTCATTTCAATGATGTGATCAAATCATTTGGATTCATCAAGAATGAGAAGGAGCCCTGTATTTTCAAAAAGATCAGTGGGAGCGCTGTTGTCTTTCTCGTACTGTATGTGAATGACATCCTCCTAATTGGGAATGATATTCCCCATGTTGACTACGGTCAAAATATGGTTGTCTAAAGAATTCTCCATGAAAGATCTAGAAGAGGCATCCTTTATTCTAGAAATTAAGGTCTATAGAGATAGACCAAATAGGATGCTAGGTCTCACACAGAAGATGTACATAGAGTTGGTACTAAAGAGGTTTAGCGTGAAAAACTCCAAGAGAAGATTGGGGTTCTTCAGATATTGCATTCATCTCTCCAAGAAGATGTGTTCACACCTGTGGAGATTGAATGCATGAGCAAGATCCCTTATGCTTCAGTAATAGGGAGCCTCATGTATGCCATGCTATGTACACGATCTGATATTGCCCATACTGTGATTGTCATGAGTAGATATCAATCGAATCCAGGTGAAGAGTACTGGACTTCTATGAAATGTATCCTTAAGTACTTGAGAAGGACTAAGGATATGTTTCTAATCTTTGGTAATGGAGAACTCCAGGTCCAGGGATATATAGACTCATATTTTATGTCTGATATAAATGATCGAAAGTCGACATTTGGAAGTCTATTTGTTTGCAATGATGGTGCTTTCAGCTAGAAAAGTTTTAAGTAGACGATGATAGTAGATTCCACCATGGAAGCAGAGTACATTGCCAGAAGCTACAAAGAAGGCATTCTGGTATAAGAAGTTTACCGCAAAGCTTAGAGTGATGCCATCAGATGCCATTCCTCTATACTGTGACAACAATGGCACCATAGCCCTAGCTAAAGAGTCGAGGTCTCACCAGAAATCCAAGCACATCGAGCGGCGATACGACCTCATCCACGTTACCTCGAGATGGAATACATCGAGGTCAAGAGAGTCGACACAATAGATAATGCGGCTGATCCGCTGATAAAGCCATTAAGCCAGTAGAAGATCGAAGCCCACTTTGAGAAGATAGAACTTAGATTTGTAGCTAATTGGCTTTAGGTTAAGTGAGAGTTTGTTAGATGTGTGTCCTAGAAGCTACATTGGCTGTCACTTGTAATACACTTCTAAGGATAATTTTATAATTTTGACTATAAATTAATAAATGGGTTATTTTTCTATCATAGTGTGTATTTAAAAGTGTCTGTGATACATCCTTTGAGTTAATAGTAATGATAATTCATATTTTCAAGAGTTGAAAATTTAAGACATGAATTTTCATAATTAACTCAAAAACTGCTCCCGATCGTAGGATCATCACGAGGATGGTGATCGATCCAAAAGGTTGGTGTATGATCCCTTTCTTAAGATAGATGTGACTTAAGTCTACAATGTGAAGACATCAGAGTGAGAGTACAGATACTTGTTAGAGAACGAGGGCACAGAGCGTGACCAACTCAAGTAGTCATAAGAAAGTCTACCTTCTTGTCGATGACTGACTCGATGCTGCAATGGTGTGTATGGTTCTTTGACTTGAGGTGCATTGGCAGTTCACCTTGAGGGTATTATAGTTTGACTACACCATAACTCGATCTCCTAGATATTCAAAATCTTGAGGTCTATGTTGGCTATAGCATGTTCATTGTAGGAATTGGATTGCACCAATAAGGAGATCTATCTACCTCGATAGATGAGGAGTAGCCCTATGATAATCATGAGATTGAGTTCTTAAGCCCATGGCTATGGTAGAATGAAGATGATAGAAAGAGTTTTTATTAGGATTTTATATTGGACTTGAATCGAATGATTTAATTCATATGACGGACATTGAGTTTGTCAAGTTTACTTTAACCCTAATCCTATTGGAGCTCAAGATAGAAGAATCCAATCATATAGATAACTGCACTGAGAGGTTCTCTTTTTGTTATGATGGGTTGCCACCATATACTGCTAGGTGTCACTAGTGAATTTTGGAAGCAATTAGAATGATTTTGATGACCAATCATTCTAATTGTATGAATTAGAAAAGTTCTAGTCCATCGAAAGGTATTTTGATGATGTCGATGATGGAGATCGTGACATATCTCATTACCATATAGAATTGAATCTAACTGGATCACACAAACAAGGGTTTGGATCTGAATGTCATTAGTTGAGCTAACCCAGTTCAATTGATTTGGATTAGATCCAATTAGGTTCAAGGAAATCGTGCTAGCACACGATTGAGCCTGACTTTCTTCTTCTGAAATCTTTCTGATTCATCACAACTAAGTCAAATTTAATTTGAGTCATTCTTGTATTTTGAATGAATTTATTTTCATTTGACTGGAATAAGTCCAGGTTAGATTAATTGTAGAAATTAAATTCATTCATAGTCAAATTGGACTAGGGTGTCAAAAGCTGACCTATTTAAGAGAATTTAGGATCACCTGATCAAATGCTTATATAAAATTCTTTAAAAATTATTTTGATCTAACTTTTAGATATATGATAAAGATATACATTGGGTGTATCAAATTTTGTGATTTTTGGAGGTGTCTAGACTGAGTTATGATAGAGTTTGATTCGGATCAAACTCTTGAGGGTAGAGTCCTAGGCGTAGTGGACTCTTCCTTATCTACTCATGCTGCCACCTTCTAGATTGATTTTTGGTGTCAAAATTAGATGGGATCTGAAGATTTTTGTGGAGATCAAGTTCTGAAGTCTCAATGATCGAAAAAATGAGGATTTTAGTCAAAGAGAGACTCTAACTTGGCACTATGCTTTTGTATAAGAACCCTTATGCCAAGGCTCTTCATGAAAAAATATTTTTCATACCCAAAGGCTGCCATTCCAAATATCCCACATCCCCTCTATCCTTTCTCTCCCTCTCTTCTACATGCCTAAAAAGTTAGGCATAAATCTAAGATGAAGATCCAATCAAATTTATGAAGAGTTCAACATCTACGCGACGATGTTCATGAGACAGACATGCTACCTTCAAAATTTTTTTTGAAGGACTTCTAGATCAAATTTAGATCTAATCTTTGGAGAAAAGATTTGCGAGGAGAAGACGTCTAGATCCTTTCTGAGTGGATACCTGTAGAGGTTAGGCACTTGTGTGGCTCATTTCAGAACCTCAGGATCATCGCAGGATAATCTGATTATCCAAACAAGGTATGAAATTAAATTTGATTTAATTTTTATTTTAATTTTTAATATCAGATCATCATGATCAAATTTGAGAACTCTTAGATTCGATCAAATCATTTTAAAATTTTTTAGAAAAATCTATTTCAGATCTGATCAGATTTGCACGATCCTATGGTAAAAAATTAAATTTTTTTTAATTAATTAACTCTTAAAATTATAAATTTTTAGATCTAAGACACCTTCATAAAATATGGGTTTGGGTATGGGTATGGGTAGCTCAATCAGGTCTAGCGGTTGATCAAATCGAATCAAGATTTGGTTAGATGGGATCAAGAGTGATTAGAATTGACCAGCCCAATAGTTGTAAGTCTTGGTCAAGGTCGACTTATAGTCTCATATGGTCGATCAAGTTAAAACCTAATTTGGCTCCATGGTTTGAGCTTGGATTGTAGGCCAACCTGATCAGTTTTGGTCAAACAAGTCGATGTCTAAGGTAAGTACAATAGATATGACCAGTGATCTTTAATTGGAAGCTATTCGGCTTGAATGCATTCACAGCGAGTTAATGGCATATTTCTTCCATTGATCTCACTTACCTGGCCGATTGGATCGATCTAGTTCTAGTTTAAGGTGGCTAATGATTTGAGCTAACCCATGCCACTAGGTTAGTCATAAATGTTATGACTAGTTGAGTCTAAGAGACCAAATGAAATCTTTCTAACAAAATATTAAGCCCTAGGTCTTCCACCATTGTAGATGTGTGGGCCCTTCTCGGGATTGATTGTTCTTGACTGGTTACAGTAGTTCAGTTGCACTGAGAAGATGCAACCATATCTATTAGGCATTGGATGCTACAGATTAGAGGATGGCTTGGTTTCAATATTTTGGATACGATAAGGGATCCAACCAGAAATCCAATTTGTACAAATGGTAGGTTTGACTTAACTAAGGAGTGGAGCAATATTTTGGGCATGGTGAGATTCATGAATTAGAGATAAGGTTTGGGTGCATCATGTTTATAGAAATATTGGACAAGAGTTGTCCACTCATCGGTTGACCCATCGCCAATAATTGTTAGGTGAGGTGGTTAGCCAGTCGGTGAGACCACACCACCCATTAGAAATCAATGATCATGGAGAATTTTGCATCCTGCTAAGGGAGTGTTGGGATCTGAGAAAATAGTGGAAGCCTAATTTATTTAAAAATAAAATTTTTGAATAAATTGGTTAAGTCAAATTACAAGTCTAACTAGAAACTTTGACTCTCTACAAGAAAATGTCTACATCAAACCCCCAGCCCGAATCCTAGATACCCACAAGTTGACCAGACCCAAATTACAAAGATTGGCTAAGAAACTTCAAAATTATTTTGGGTTCGAAAAAGCTGACCTATGTATTAAACTAGGACCAACCCCACTTTACCAGCACGTTCGATCGTGGATCAAAGAGTGTCTCATGAAAAGTGGTCTAACAATGATAACAAAGCTACGTGCTACATGTTGGACTCAATATCAAATGAGTTACAGTGCCAACATGAAGACATTAGGACTACTCACCAAATGTTGGTGCACCTGCAAGAGTAATTTGATTATTAGAGTCGCACAATGCATTATTAAGTCTCCAGGAGACTATTTAAGATGCAGATGCATGATGGGTAGTCAGTCTAAAGCTTGACGATGATAAAGGATCTAGAAGAGCTTGAGAAGCTTGATGTCTTGATGGATAAAGATCTGCAGATTAATGTGATCCTACAATCCTTGAATGATTTGTATGGGAGTTCATCATAAACTTCTATATGAATCAGCTCTAATGCACCTTGGTTGAGTTAATGAAAATGCTGGTTACTGTTGAGCAAAATTTGAAGAGTTCAAAGGACTCGGTTTTGGCTTTAAAGTGGACTTCTTCAAAGAGAAAGTCTTTTGACCAAAGAAGAAGAAGTCTGTGAAGAAGCAGAAATAGAAGGACAAAAGAAGGATGAGCCAAAGAAGAAGATGGCGAAGAAGGAAAAGTATTTTCACTAGAACTACAATAGTCATTAGAAGCGGAACTACCTGTATACTTGGCTAGCCTAAAGAACAAGAAGGAAGGACGACAAAAATAGTTTGGAGATAGTATTAATAAAAGATATTTGTTACACCTTAGGCTAGGTCATGTTAGACGTGTGCCCTAGAAGCCAATTTGGCTAAACACGTGTAATACACTTGTAGGGATAATGTTATAATTTTGACTATAAATTAATAAAAAAAATTATTTTTAAAGTATCTATGATGCATCCTAAGAGTTAATGGTAATGACAATTCAAATTTTCAAGAATTAAAAATTTAAGATATGAATTTTCATAATTAACTAATAAATTGCTCCTGACGATAGGATCATCATAAGGATGGTGATTGATCTAGAAAATTGGTGTATGATCTCTTTCTTAGGATAGATGAGTCTTAAGTTTATGGTGTGGAGACATCGAAGCAAGAGTATAGATACTCGTTAAAGAATGAGGGCACTGAGCATGACCACCTCGAATAGTCATAAGGGAGTCTACCTTCTCATCGATGACTGGCTCGATGCTGCAGTGGTATGTCTAGTTCTTTGACTTGAGGTGCATCAGTAATTCATCTCGATCTCCTAGCCATTCGAAATCTTGAGGTGTATTTTGGCTATAGCATGTTCATTGTAGGAATTGGATTGCACCAATAGGAAATCTATCTACCTCGGTAGATGAGGAGTAGCCCTATGATGATCATGAGATTGAGTTCTTAAGCCCATGGCCATGGCAGTGTGAAGATGATAGAAAGAGTTTCTATTAGGGTTTCACATCGGACTTGATTCAAATGATTAATTCATATGACGGATGTTGGATTTGACGAGTTCACCTTAATCCTAATCCTGTTGGGGCTCAAGATAGAAGAATCCAATCATACAAGTAGCTATACCAATAAATTCATCTTTAGTTCTAATGGCCTACCACCATATACTGCTAGGTGTCACTGGTGGATTTTGGAAGCAATTAGAATGATCTTGATGATCGATCATTCTAATTGTATGAATCGAAAAAATTCTGATCCATCGAAAGGTGTTTTGATGATGTCGATGATAGAGATCGTAATATATCCCATTACCATATGAAACTAAACTTAACTAGGTCACACAAACAAGGGTTTGGATCTAGATGTTATCAATTAGGCTTATTTTGTTTGATTGTTTTGGATTAGATCCAATCAGGTTTAAGAAAATCATGCTAGCACACGATTGAGCTTGACATTCTCCTTCTGTAATTTTTTTGATCTATCTCTATTAAGTCAAATTTGATTTGACACATCCTTGGATTGTAAATTGGTTTATTTTTTTCTGGCCAGAACATATCCAGGTCAGATTAATTCTAGAAATAAATCCATTCTGAAATACAATTGGACTAGGATCAATAGTTGACCCAATTGAGAGAATTAAGGGTCATAGGATCAGAGCCTTTTAAAAAATTTTCTAGGAACTTTTTTCCTCTGATTTTTGGATATGTGATAGGACTCAAGTCATACCTTAGATATGCCAAATTTGGTGATTTTTGGAGGTACCTAGATTAGGTTAGGATAGAGTCTGATTTGGATTAAACTCTTAAGGGAAGAGTCCTAGGCGCCCTGGACTCTTCCTTATCCCTTCATGCTACCACCTTTGGAGATGTTTTTCATTGATCAAACCTAATAAAAATTAGGTTGGGGATGTGGGCTATCAGCTCTAGAGTCCTAAGTTATCAAGCAATTTGATTGCTTGATGAAATGGGACTCTAAGGTGGTGCAAGAGTCTATTTAAAGACCCTACGCCCTAGGGCTTTAATCCTTTGATCACCACACCCATATGCTACCACCATAAACCTCCTCCACACCCTATCTAGAGCTCCTCCCTCTCTTCTCCATGTCCACACCAGATTTGGTGAGGTTTTAGCCATCAAAAGTTGAGAAAAGCTGAAGATTAAATAAGACAGGGTGATCTAGATCAAGAGACCGGGTGCTACCTTCAAAGTTTGTTTGAAGGCTTCACAAATTAGATCCAAATCTAATCTTTTGAGATTAGATCCATAAGAAGAGTGCATCCAGATCCTACTTAAGTGGACTCCAGTAGAGGCCAAGCAATTGCATGGCTACATCCAGAACCTTGGGTGACAACAGATCATCGACAGGGTAAAAGCTATTTATCCAACCAAGATAAGAAAATTAAATCAGATTTAATTTTAATTTTTAGTTTTAATATCAGATCTATAGGATTAGCTTCGAGATGTCTCAAATCTGATTAAGTTTTTTAGAAAATTTTTTGAAATATTTCTTCAGATCTAATTAGATTTGAATGATCCTATGGCGGAAAATAGGATTTTTCTTTCAACTGGTACCAGAGCTACATTAGTAGTTTTTCAGATCTATTTTAGATCTAATTTTATTTTTATTTATAATATGATATTAAAAAATTTTAAATTTTATATTAGATATAATTAGATCTAAAATTAAAAAATTAAAAAATTAAAAATTAAATAATTTAGATCTATAGTGTATGAGATGCATGACTAGACTAGGTATAATAGAATAGTTCTATGTATAGTCTAGTATAATCATATTTTAATTTGATTAAATATAATTTTAAATTTATTTTATTTTTATTTTTTTTGATATTATAAATATTATAATTAGATCAAAAATTAGAAAATATAATTTTTAATTTTTAATTTATTCATATGAGATATAAAAGATGCATGTTTAAACTAGTTATAGAATAGTTCTATGAACTATGTAAAATAGTTTTATTTTGATGTGATTGATTTAAATTCTATTTTTTAGATATTATATATGATATATCTGGTCTGAAAGCATGCATATTTAATTAAGTTATGATACATGAGATGTATGCAAGGCATGTATAGGTTAGATCATTAATTGTAAATGTGATATATGATTTAGATCTAACTTGTTTTGTAGTTGAAAATATATTTCTAATTAAGACATTCTCCTTGGCCATCTGGTCATAAGAACAAAGTATTTAAAGACCCTCTCCTTCCATTCAATGGGATGTTCTTATGGCATGTAGGGGTATTGCGTGTTCGTCCTTAATTAGAAATCAGAACTTACTTTTCTACAAAATTTTAGATCCTAAAATCCTAGAATTTTGATACATGTTTTTATTCATGAATCCAAACTTAATTAAGAATTAAGATTATGAAATCAATTAGGTCTAAAAATTATGAATTTTTAGATTTAAAACATCTCCATAAAATTGAGTTCGAGCTTGGGTAGCTCAATTAGGTTTAGCGGTTGATCAAACCAAATCAAAAATTTATTAGGTGGGATCAAGAGTGCTTAGAATTGATCAGCCTAATAGGATTAAGTCTGGGTCAAGATCGACTTACATTCACATGTGGTTGGCCAAGTCAACACCGAATTTGGCTCTACGGTTCGAGCCTGGATTGTAGGCTAATTTGATTAGTTCTGATTCGATAATTTGGTGTCTAAGATAAGTCTAGTAGATACAATCGACTAGTTTTTAATTGAGAGCTACTTGATCTGAATGCATTCTTATTGAGTTAATGGTATATCCCTTCCATCGGTCTCACTTACCTAGCCATTTATGTCGATCTAGTTTTGATTTGAGGTAGCTAACAATTCGAGCTAACCTATGCCACTAGGTTAGTCATAATTGTTATGACTAAGTCACATTAAATTTAAAGAGACCAGAATCAAATCTTTCTAATAAAATATTAAGTCATAGGTCTTCCACCATTGTAGATATGCGATCCCTTTCCGAGGTTGATTGTTTTTGGCTAGACGCAGTGGTTTAGTTTCATCGGAAAGATACAACTATATCTGTTAGGCATTGGATGCTATGGGTTGGAGGATGGATTGGGCCCAATATTTTAGATATGGTAAGGGATCCAATCAGGAATCCAATTTATGCAAATGGTGGATCTGACTTAACTAAGGAGTCGAGCAATATTCTAAGGCACGATGAGCTTCATGAATTAGAGATCAAGTTTGGGTGCACCATGATTAAAGAATCATTGGACAAGAGTTGTCCACTCATCGATTGATCCATTATCAATAACTATTAGGTGAGGTGGTGAGCGAGTCGATGAAACCGCACCATCCACTAGAAATCAATTGATCGTGGAGATTTTTTCATCTTTGCTAAGGGAGTGTAGGAATCCGAATAAATAGTGAGAGTCTAATTTATTTAAACATAAAACTCTTAAATAAATTGGTTGATTCTAATTATAAAATCTAACTAGAAACCTTGATGCTCTACAGAAAAATATCTGCATCCAATCCACTAGCCCATATCCTAGGCACCCATAAACTAACCCGATCCAACTACAAGAATTGGCTCCAGAACTTCAAAATTATTTTAGGTTCTGAGAAGTTGACTCATATGTTGGAACAAAATCCTCCCACTTTACCAGCCCATCCATCAGCTGAGCAGAGAGCATCTCTGAAAAAGTGGATGGATGAAGATAATAAAGTCAGGTATTATATGTTGGGCTCGATGTCTGATGAGCTCCAGTGCCAACATGAAGATGTAAAGACTAGCCATCAAATATTGGCTCATCTGCAAGAGTTATTTGGTGAACAGAGTCGCGCAACCAAATATCAAGTCACTAGAAGACTTTTTAAGGATTAGATGCATGATGTGCAGTCGGTTCAAGATCATTATCTAATGATGATCAAAAACTTAGAAGAGCTTGAGAAGCTCGGTATCAAGTTAGATCAGGATCTATAGGTTGATATAATGCTGCAGTCCTTGACTGATTGTATGGATAGTTTATCATGAACTACCATATGCATAAACTGCAAAATACCTTAGCTGAGCTTATGAACATGCTGGTCACTATGAGCTTTCCATAAAGGTTCTAAAGGCTCAGTACTTGCTGTGGAACGAACTTCTTCCAAGAAAAAGTCTTTTGAAAAAAAGAAGAAAACCATAAAGAAGCAAAAGATGGAAAGTGAGAAGAAGAAGAAGGTAGAGCCATAGAAGAAGGCCGCTGATAATGAAAAATATTTTCATTGTAACACTAACAACCATTGGAAGCAGAACTGCCCTCTATACCTGGCTAGCCTGAAGAATAAAGTGGAGGCAGGTCCTTCTGGAGGTATGCTCATTATAGAATCTAATCTTATGGTTTCTTCTACATCCAGTTGGGAGCTTGACTCTAGTTTGAGTGCTTACTTGTGTACTTCTATATAGGATCTTGAGGAGAGCAAGAGGCTGAGGGATAGTGAGATGATCCTATGCATAAAAAATGGAACAAGAGTTGCTGCTATGGCCATGAAAATCTATCCTCTTTGACCACCATTAGGATTAGATTTAGTACTTAGGAACTATTTTTATGTTTCTGCAGCAAGTAGAAATTTGATTTCTATTTTATGTTTAGCTTAAGAAGGCTATGTAATTAGTTTTCTTAAGGACTATAGTAATATTCTTTTAAAAAAAATAAAATTGCAAGTGGTTTTCTTATAAATGATCTTTATCCGTTACATATTGATGTTTCTATTTTCACTATCGAGCAAAACATGAATGCCATAGGATCAAAGTGATTTAGGGATAGTCTAAATGATAGATATTTGTGGCATCTTAGGTTATGTCATATAGCTGAAGATAGGATTAACAAATTGAAGAAATCCAGGCTATTGAGTCCATTGACTTTTGTGTCATATCTGATTTATGAATCATGCCTTCATGGCACAATGATCAAGCTCTCTTTTGTAGGACATGGGGAAATGGCCACAGACCTACTTGCCCTAGTACACACAAACGTGTGCGGTCGCAATTATATCTACTTCATCATCTTTACCGATGATTTATCTTACTATGGGTATGTGTATTTGATGTGACATAAGTCTAAAGCCTTTAAAAAGTTTAAGAAATTCAGACTCAAAGTAGAAAAATAAATAGAAAAAATCATTAAGATTCTTCGATCAGATCGAGGAGATGAGTACCTTAGTCAAAAATTTCTAAACTATCTTAAGGATAATGGTATAGTCTCACAATGGACTTCATTTAGAATGCCTCAACTCATGGGATTTTAGAATAGAGAAATTGGATCCTATTAGATATGGTCCGATCCATGATGAGCTTCATGGATCTCCTAGAGTTTCTTTGGGGACATAGTTTAATGACTGCTATATATTTACTAAATAAGGTTCCTTTTAAAATCATTCCTACCACATCGTCTGAGATATGGCATGATAAGAATCCAAGTCTGAGACATCTTAGAATTTGAGATTGTTTGGCTCATGTCAAGAAACAGCAGACGAACAAGTTAGAATCTAGGTTTTTTAGAGCTTGGCTCATTGGATATCCTAAAGAGTCGTTAAGATATTATTTCTATCTTCTAGAAGACTACAATGTGATTGTGAGTCGACATGCCATTTTTCTTGAAAAATAATTTATTCAAAATGGTGGCGTCGGAAGATAAATCAAGCTTGAGGAGAAAGTCTCTCAAGAGTAACAAGCTAAGGAATCTATGGAACCCAATCAGATTGAGCTAATCCAAACACTACCTCCTTCACCTCAAAAATCAACTAGGATTTCTCGTCCTCCTAAAAGGTACTTAGGTACTATTTTATAGGATATAGAAGAAATATTCCTCATGAAAAATGAAATTCATGGTGATGATCCCAAAACCTATGATGAGGCGATATCAGATATCGACTTCAAAAAATGGTTAGAGGCAATGAGGTCAGAAATTGATTCAATATGCTCAAACCAAGTCTAAACCTTGGTAGATCCACCTGAAGGTATAGTACCTATTGGGTGTAAATGGATCTTCAAGAGAAAGATAGGTGCCAATGGAAATGTAGAGATATTCAAAGCTAGGCTAGTCAATACAAAGGCATTGACTATTAAGATACCTTTTCCCCAGTAGCCATGCTTAAATCCATCCACACATTACTTATTGTTGTAGCCTATTTTGATTATAAAATATGGCAGATGGACATGAAAATGGCATTCTTAAATGAATATCTTGAGAAAGATATCTATATGGAACAACCACTTGATTTCACATCTAGTGATGGTGATCACAAGGTGTGCAAGCTGCAAAGATCTATATACGGACATAAGCAAGCATCTCAGAGCTGGAGTGCTCATTTTAATAATGTGATCAAATCATTTGATTTCAACAAAAATGAAGAGGAGCCATGTGTTTTCGAAAAGGTCAATGGGAGCGCTGTTGTCTTCCTCGTACTGTATGTGGATGATATCCTCGTAATTGGAAATGATATTTTTATGTTGACCATGGTTAAAATATGGTTATCTAAAGAGTTCTCTATGAAAGACCAAGGAGAAGTATCCTTTATTCTGAAAATTAAGGTCTATAGAGATAGATCGAATAGGATACTAGGACTTTCATAGAAGATGTACATAGAGGAGGTGCTAAAGAGGTTTAGTATGGAAAACTCCAAAAAGAGTCTAGTATCCTTTAGACATGGCATTCATCTCTCTAAGAAGATGTGCCCTATCACACCTGAGGAGATTGAATGCATGAGTAAGATCCCTTATGCTTCAGCAATAGGGAGCCTCATGTATGCCATGCTATGTACATGACCTGATATTGCCCATGCTATGAGTACCACGAGTAGGTATCGATCGAATCCAAGCGAAGAGCACTGGACTTCTATGAAATGTATCGTTAAGTACTTGAGAAAGACTAAGGATATGTTTCTAGTCTTTAGTAATGGAGAACTCCAGGTCCAGGGGTATATAGACTCAAATTTTATATCCAACATAGATGATCAAAAGTCAATATCTGAAAATTTGTTTATGTGCAATGATGGTGCTGTTAGCTAAAAGAGTTTCAAGCAGACTCCACCATGGAAGCAGAATACATCGCTGCATCAAAAGCTATGAAGGAGGCATTCTGGTATAAAAAGTTCACCATAGAGCTTGGAGTGATGCCATCGAATATCGTCCCTCTGTACTGCGATAACAATGGTACCATAGTCCTTGCTAAGGAGCCGAGGTCTCACCAAAAATCTAAGTACATAGAGCAGCGATTCCACCTGATCCGTGATTACCTCGAGAAGGGATACGTCGAGGTCAAGAGAGTCGATACCACAAATAATGCAGCTGACCCACTAATGAAATGTTGGGATAGTAGAAGATCGAAGCCCATCTTGAGAAGATGGGACATAGATTTGTAGCTAATTGGCTTTAGGTTAAGTGGGAGTTTGTTAGATGTATGCCCTAGAAGTTAGATTGGCTAAACACTTGTAATACACTTCTAGGAACAATTTTATAATTTTGACTATAAATTAATAAAAAAATATTTTCTATCAAAGCATGAGTATTTAAAGTGTCTGTGATACATCCCATGAGTTAATGATAATGATAATTCATATTTTCAAGAGTTGAAAATTTAAGACATGAATTTTCATAATTAACTCATAAATTGTTCCTAACCATAGGATCATCACGAGACTGGTGATCGATCCGAAAGGTTGGTGTATGATCTCTTCTTTAGGATAGATGAGTTTTGAGTCTATGGTGTGGAGACACCAAAGTGATAGTACAGATATTTGTTAGAGAACGAGGGCATTGAGCATGACCACCTCGAACAGTCATAAGAGAGTCTACCTTCTCATCGATGACTGGCTCGATGCTGCAGTGGTGTGTCTAATTCTTTGACTTGAGGTGCATTGGCAGTTCACCTTGACGGTGTTATAGTTTGACTACATCATAACTCGATCTCCTAGCCATTCAGAATCTTGAGGTGTATGTTGGCTATAGCATGTTAATTGTAGGAATTGGATTGCACTAATAGGAGATCTATCTACCTCGATAGATGAGGAGTATCCCTATGATGATCATGAGATCGAGTCCTTAAGCCCATGGCCATGGTAGTGTGGAGATGATAGAAAGAGTTTCTATTAGGATTTCACATCAAACTCGAATTGAATGATTAATTCATATGATGGATGTTGGGTTTGACGAGTTCACCTTAATCCTAATCCTGTCAGGGCTTAAGATAGAAGAACCCAATCACATAGGTAGGTACACCAAGAGGTTCGCCTTTAGTTCTGATGGCCTACCATCATATACTGCTAGGTGTCACTGGTGGATTTTAGGAGCAATTAGAATGATCTTGATGATCGATCATTCTAATTGTATGAATTGAAGAAATTCTGGTTCATCGAAAGGTGTTTCAATGATGTCGATGACAGAGATCGTGACATATCCCATTACCATATGAAATTGAACCTAACTGGTCACATAAATAAGGGTTTGGATTTGGATGTGATCAATTGGGCTTACTTGTTCGATTGTTTTGGATTAGATCCAATCAAGTTCAAGAAAATCATTCTAGCACATGATTGTGCCTAACATTCTCCTTCTGTAGTTTTTCTGATCTTTAATCCTTTGATCACCATGCCCATATGCTGCCACCATAAACCTCCTCCATGCCCCATCTAGAGCTCCTCCCTCTCTTCTCCACATCCACACCAGAGTTGGTGAGGTTTTAGCCATCAGAAGTTGAGAAAAGCTGAAGATAAAACAAGACAGGGCAATCTAGATCAAGAGACAAGGTGAGCCTTCAAAGTTTGTTTGAAGGTTTCATAAATTAGATCTAGATCTAATCTTTTGAGATTAGATCCATAAGGAGAGCACATCTAGATCCTGCTTGAGTGGCTCTAGTAGAGGCTAGGCAATTGTGTGGCTACATCTAGAACCTTAGGTGATAATAGATCATTGGTAGGGTAAAAATTATTTACCCAACCAAGGTAAAAAAATTAAATTAGATTTAATTTTAATTTTTAGTTTTAATATCAGATCTATAGGATCAGATTCGAGATGTCTCAAATTTGATTAGGATTTTTAGAAAATTTTTTAAAATGTCCCTTCAGATCTAATTAGATCTGAATGATCCTATGATGGAAAATAGGATTTTTTCTTTAGGTCATATAGCCGAAGATAGGATTAACAAATTGGAGAAATTTAGACTAATGGGTCTATTGACTTTTGAGTCATATTCGATTTGTGAATCATACCTTTTAAGCAAAATGACTAAGCTCCCTTTTGTAGGATATGAGAAAGGGCCACAGACCTACTTGCCCTGGTACATATAGATGTGTGCGGCCCATTCAATGTGCCAGTTAGAGGCAATTATGTCTACTTCATTATCTTTACGGATGATCTATCTTGATATGGGTATGTGTACCTGATGCGACACAAGTATAAAGCTTTGAAAGTTCAAAAAATTTAGACACAAAGTAGAAAATAAAATAAAAAAGCCCATTAAATTTCTTCGATTAGATCAAGGAGGTGCTAGCTTAGTCTGAAATTCCTAGACTATCTCCTAAGAAAACTGGCATAGTCTCAATAATAGACTCCGCCTAGAACATCTTAACTTAATGGAATTTTAGAATGGAGAAATCAGATCATATTGGATATAGTTTGATCTATGATGAGCTTCATGAACGTTCCTGAGTTTCTTTATGATCATAGTTTAATAACTAGGATTCCATCGAAAATCGTTCCTACCACTATATATGAGATATGACATGGTAAGAAGCCAAGTCTAAGTTATCTTAGAATTTAGATTATTCGGTAGCGGACAAGTCAGAGTCTAGGTGTTAGAAATATGTCCCAAAGTCAATCGTCAGCCTGTTGACAGTTATACTACTTATTATACTTGTATATGAATTATTAATTAATAAAAATTATTTTGACATTTTTTATCATAAATTCTATTATCTTCTAATGAACTCCTATGTTGTGATGAAGTCCTTTGGACTATCTAGATTCGATAAAGAAGGATTTATCGTTTAGTCCTTAAATTGTTCATGACCAAAAGATACGTTGTTACTTAGGATAACAATGTTTATCAAGTATAGATCGTTGTGTGCCTTATAGGTTGGTTGTCCTTGTAACCAAGGAGTGTTGAGACATTGATATGGCATGCAAGTGAGATGTATAGGTACATCTACACTAAACATGACCATCTCTAAAGCTTTTCTGCTGTCAAGATTTGCTCTGATGGAATGTGGGTATAATTGTCCCTCCGACCTGAGATCATCATAGTGACTTCCATGCAACTCACTGTGCTTTGGTGCCAAACTACCTAAATTTCTAATTTAGTGATGGAAGGTTTTTAGGCACAGTCAAGTACTTAAGGAGTCGGTGCGTGTATCAAGATGGGATTGACCGTCCCTAGTTTTAGGAGCTGTGTTCAATTATGTTTCAATTTAGCAAAGCCTTGGTCAGGGTAGTCTTAGTGAGGAGTCATGGGACTAATTGCTTTGAGACATGACATAGATATATTTTCTAGAGTTGATAGTCAAATCCTGAATCATCTATTACATAGAGATCATAGGGATGAATTATATGGTAACCATATTCGCATAGATTCTGAATATTGCGATTATGACTATTCGACCTATCCGAACGTCGGGTACCATTGCTAGATGGTCACTTTGATTAGTATAGAAATTGGTTTATGTGCTATCGGCTTAAGTTTGGACCTGTGGAGTCACACACACTAGAGGTTCCTACCTGATCTGATGGCTAGTGAAGAGTCCCACTTGACTGGGACTCTATGGTCAAGAGTTCCACTAGATTGGAACTTTTCAACTGGGAGTCTTACTGGGTTGGGACACTGAGTCTCAATGTCTGAGAGTCTATGGTCAAGAGTCCCACTGAACTGAGACTCTTTGACCAAGAGTCCCACTACTCTAGGACTCTGAGTTCTACATGTCTGAAACTTTGTGATTGAGAGTTGGGACTCTACAATCATGAGTTCCAATTCATTCGAACACCGAGATTAAGAGTCCCACTGGTTTGGGACTCTACGATTAAGAGTTTCATTTTGATGGGACACTGTTGTCCGAACACCCATCGAATTTGAACTCTAGATTGATGAGAGATTTTATTAATCATTAATTAACTTAATTTGATTGAGTAATTATTTTTGGTTCAAGTCCAATTGAATTGGGTTCAGTTGGGTTTGACCTAATTAAGTCATAAGTTGACCTAATCACCAAGGAGGTTCGAACCCTGATTTGATCAGACATTGGGCTAGATCAATTTTTGATTTTATTGGAATTTAATTAAGCCTAATTATGTTTGATTTAATTTTATCTAATTAGACCTAACCAATTTTGATTGGGTTGGTTCAATTGGTTGAAGTTTAAATTCAAAGACTAGTTTGACTAGTCTTCTCTTCCCATACACCACATATGCCCCACACCCCATTTAAAATTCATGAGAAAAGTTCTTGTAAGTTTTCTACATGCACAAAGGATCTCACACCCACCTTCTCGATGCCCATTGTGGATAAGTTTTGGTTGTTTTTGATTTTAGTTTGAATGAGATTCAAACTTAGATAAGAAATAACCTTTATCTTATCCATGCACCACCTCATTTTATGCACCCATATTTCTTCATGAGAAATGGTTCTCATGCTTCATTCTCCATGCACAAGATACTCCATGCCTTCCCTTCTTATGCCATTTTTTGTTTGAATCAAATTGGTTGTCATTTGAATTCAAAACAAGTTTGAATTCAAATTGACAACCAACCCGTTCTAATCCTCTCACACGTGCTCTCCACTATTTTGGCAAAAAATAAAAGGATGAGAATTTTGGACATGTGATAACTAATCTAAAAAAAAAGAGGACTTCTATGAGCCTTTGGGTGCATGAGAAAATATTTAAAAAAAATCAAGAGAAAGAAAAACAAAGAGAGTTGGGCGTAGGGTTTTCAAGGTGCATATGACCTTAGGTTTTAGAACCTAGGATTCGGGAAGCAATTACATGAACAACAAGAGTCGTAAGCACACAAAACTTTAGAGAGAACCTCCTCTACCTTTTGCTACATCTACCAGCAATCTGGAGCATTCATGAAGCCCATAGATGAAGATCAAAGTCATTCGATCGAAATAGCCCCTGAAAGACTCTAGTGTCGAGCTAGCACTCGTGGGGAGCTGATCAGGATCAGGAGCCTCGTGTGGACGATCCATGGAGGCCAGTCATCTATATGGCTGTATCGTGACTAGAAAACCTCCTCAACAATGATCAAATCACAAAGATCAACTACCCATGCAAGGTATAGTGCTCAGAACACTTAGATCTAGTAAATAGTTTACTGAACTATTTTAATTTTTTCAGATATGATATGTATGCATTTATACATATTTAGATCCTTAGTGTAGGATTTATTTTTTGATATGATCAATAATTAATTAATTAAATTAATTAATTTTTCACTATATTTTAGCTATTTTTGAAAAAGTTTTCGAAAGTGGCACTGCAAACCCTACACTGGTTCCTTCAAGTGGTATCAGAGCATCAGATTTGCTAAACATGATATGCTTGTATTTTTAGATTGATAATTTAGATTTAATCTAAATATTAATCTAATAATTTGATTAATTAGATCTAAAAATTAAAATCAAGATCGTATGGACTGCAGGTTATCCAATTGTAGGGTTTAGCCCCTATAGTGAAAAGATTATCCTGGTATGTTGTTGATCTAAATCGTTAATCATAAAATCTTAGATTTGATCTAATATTTTTTATGATCTTATTAAATTAGGCTATAATCTAATTTATGATCATGAATGCATAATTAGATAAAGTATGATTCATGATTTAGTATTATGTAGTGTACATAGTTTTAGATTAAACCCAATAACTAGTATTGTTTGTTAATTGAGCTGATTTAATTTTATAGTGAGTCGACTCAATTGGTGAATAATATTAAGTTGTAAAGAACCTTTCAAAATTTAAAAAATATTTTTAAAATACCGAATCCTAACCCTCAGCCCATAAACTTAATTAAAAATTAAGTATAATGATTTAGTATCTAGAATTATGACTTAAGACTCTAAGTCATTAATTATAAAACGTGGGTTATTGGGTTAATTGAATTAGGTCCATAAATTGGGTTAGACCTAAGATCAGTTAAAGAGTGGACTAATTTAAAGTAATTAATCAAATCTAATTAAATATTAATTTAGATTAGGTCAAAGACTCTATAGACTTAATTATAATAGTTATAGTTAGTCAAGTCCATGCCTTTAACGAGAACCAAATAGACTTGATTCATGGCTATGCGGTTGAACCCAAAATTATTAGGTTGGTCAAATTGAAACTAATAAATCAGATGGTGTCTAAGGTAAGTCTGACAGTTTCACCAGTGGTTTTTAATTGAAAGCTACTCGCACCGATTCAACCTTTGATGAGCTAATGGCATATCCCTTCCACTGATCTCACTTACTTGGCTATCCTGGTGAGTTTGATTTTGATTGGATCACTTGGTGATTCGGGCTCACCCATGTCAATTAGGTAAATCAGTCTGACTGATTTAGGTACTCCTAATGCCAGCATAGATTAGATTCTTTTTTTTTATTTGACTTGGTAAAATTAGTGGGAGGATCGAAATTGGCTCACTTTTCTTAAATCTATTAACTAAATCCTCTAAAATTATTATGTTCTTAAAAATGAAATAGTTATATAGATAACTAAATCATTGCCTTCCATTAAGTTGAGTGATAATAGGTTCATTAATTTGATAATCACTAGAGGCCCAAAGGCCTGGTGCTTATTGATTAATGAAATTATCATTCATAAAATGATGATTTGGTTAAGTCTTTCTGATGGTAGTTAGGTTGGCCGACCAAAGTCGGGTCTAATCATTTATTGATTAGATAAGACTAAATGTAGTCATGTTAATGGTTGGAGCTAACCAAACTTTTTCAGTGGAGTCCAAAGCCTACTGATTAGATCTCTGGGGCAAAATTGATATTACTAAAAGTTGTTTAGAGAAACAATTGATTTTGAACCTACCCATAGGTGCACATGGGTTGACCAATCAAAGTTGGGCTCGTGTGTAGTCTATTTAGATTCTAATATCCACTAAGAAATTAAAGTAATTTCTCAAATTAGAGGTAGAAGCTACCAATTCATATAAAATAGTGGAAGAACCTTTAGACTAAAATCCAAGTCTTTAGGATAATTGATTCATATACTAATTAGGTTTGTGTTTTTATTATGCAGAAATAGCCACTAATCTATCATTCTGATCATTGTTAGACAATGACAAATTAATGGAACCTAACTACGATAGCTGGTATCGTAAGTTGAAAATCATCCAGGAGTATGAGTGGATCCTTTATGTCGTAATGGATCCAGCACCTAAGGAGTTAGCTCCGAATGCTAAAGGAGCAGTCTGAGATATTTATTAGAAGTGGCTCAATGATCGCACCACTATTCGGTGTATAATGCTGGTGGTAATGAACGATGAGTTTAGCCTCAGGTTCAAGAACATCTAGCCACATGAGATGCTTCAAATATTGAACGACTCTTTTAGCACGCCTAACGATGTTGAAAGGCACAAAATAAGTTGTGCCATTTTCAATGCTCAAATGAGGGATGGGGCCTCAGTCATCGATCATATATTGTACATGATCAAGATGATTGAGCACCTTAGCAAGCTGGACTTTCTCTAGCACGAGCAGCTCGGTAAGGATGTGATCCTTAATTCCTTGTCCAAGTTCTTCCTCCACTTCCTAACTCATTTTAGAATGATAAAGCTTGTAGTCAACTACCATGGCTTGTTGGGGTTGCTGCAGAACTTTGAGAAGGATCACCAACTCCATAAGGAGATGGTGAATGTAGTGGAAAAGGTCTTCTTCTCGTCGTCAACCCTTTAAGAAAGGAAAGAAGAACAAGAAGAAGAAGAACAAGAAGGTGCAGCCAAATGTTGGGATAACTACATAGGATCGGACCAACAAGTGCAAGCCCGACCAGAGCCAGGTGGAGTGCTTCTTTTGTAAGAAGTAGGAGCACTAGAAGAGGAATTATCCTCTATACATTGCCTCCCTAGATTCGAACAGGCTGAGGAGGAAGCAAGTGGTTGCTGGGCAAGATAATTATATGATAACACCTTATAATTTTTTCTTATTTAATTCTACAACTGGGTATTAGATACTGGAAGCCCTTATCATATTTGTAATTCTATGCAGGGCTTGTAGGTCAGTAGAAGATTTGATCAATGCGAGAGGTTTTTGAACGTTGGAGATGCAAGACAAGTTCCAATTCTAGCTTTAGAAATCAAGAACCTTGTAATCAATTCAAATAAAGTTATTCTCAATGAATGTCATTTTTGTCCAACCTTCTTATTGAATGTCATTTCTATAAGCCTTTTGGCCATGAATGATTTTGAAATATCAATAAAAAAAAATCTTATAATGTCATTTTGAATGGTGTTACAATTTTTATTCGACAATTGAATAATGGAATTTATTTATTTTCTATGCCTGTTAATGTGGTTCAATCCTTTGATAAATGCTCTAGAATTAGTGATGTGTCTGATGTCTACCTTTGGTATTGTAGGCTAGGTTATATTAATAAGAATAGAATTAATAGGTTAGTTCAAGAAGAAATTCTTGAGATTAATGATTGTGAATCACTTCCGACCTGTGAGTCCTATCTTCTTGATAAGATGACCAGATCATCTTTTGCTAGAAAAGGTGAACGAGCCACTGAACTCTTGAGTCTAGTACATTTGGATGTATGTGGACCCATAAGCTCAAGTGCCAGAGGTGGATACTTCTACTTTATAACCTTCACAAATGATCTATCGAGATATGGTTACGTTTATTAATGAAGCATAAGTCGGAGTCATTTGAAATGTTCAAACTATTTCAAAATGAGGTAGAAAAGTAAACTGGAAAGAGTATTAAAACTCTTCAGTCTGATCGAGGGGGTGAGTATCTTTCAAATGAGTTTCTAATATATCTAGGAAAGAATGGGATTCTCTTCCAATGGACCCCTCCTGGAATACTACAACATAATGGTGTGTCTGAAAGAAAAAATCAGAGCTTATTGGACATGGTTCGATCCATGATGAGATTTGCTGGATTGTCGATCTCCCTATTGGGATATATACTTGAGTCAGCTTGTTACATTCTAAATAGGATTCTGAGTAAATCTATTAATAAAATACCATATGAGATATGGATAGAGCATAAGCCAGTGCTCTCACATCTTAGGGTTTGAGGGTGTTTGGCTTATATCAAATATTTAATGACAGACAAGCTTGGACCTAGGTTTGATAAGTGTAGTTTTATAGGTTATCCAAAAGAAACCAAAGGATACTACTTCTACCTTACTGATGAGCAAAAAATATTTGTCAGCCTTAAGACAGTCTTTTTAGAAAAGAAGTTCCTTGGTGAAGGAACTAATGCCTTTAAGATTGAACTTGATGAAGTACAATAGGTGGAAGAACAGACATAATTTATTGAACCTGAGCTGGATCTGATTAGATTAGATTCAAAATCCATTATAGATGCATCCTCAAGGTGATCTAGTAGAGTACCGCGTCAACCAGATAGGTACTATGATTTCTTGGTCCGAACGGGGATCCTATCGAACTCGATGAGAATGATCAGGATCTGATCACCTATATGGATGTAATGTAGAGATCTGACTCTGAGAAATAGCTTGAGGTTATGAAATTCGAAATGAAATCTATGAAGGTCAACGATGTATGGACATTGGTTGACCCACCCAAAGAGATAAAACACATAGGGTGTAAGTGGGTCTTCAAAAGGAAAAGGGGCACAGATAAGACCTATAAAGTCCGTCTGGTTGCCAAGGGGTATCATCAATATTATGGTATTGACTATGATGAGACATTTTCTCCTATGGTAATGCTCAAATTCATTCGAATTATGCTTGCTATCACTGCCCATCTAGATTATAAAATTTGGCAGATGGATGTGAAAATGACTTTTCTAAATGGAGAACTAGATGAAGAGGTGTATATGATACAATCTGAAGGATTCACATCCATAGATGAATCTAAGGTGTGTAAGCTTCAAAAGTCTATTTATGGACTGAAGCAGATATCTCGGAGTTGAAACATATGATTTGATATAACAATCAAAACGTATGGCTTCGTTAAGAACGAAGAGGAACCCTGCATATACAAGTAGGCTAATGGTCCAGCAATAGTATTCCTAGTATTGTATGTGGATGACATTCTCTTAATCAGAAATGATATTCCTGCATTATAAGAAATAAAGATCTGGCTGTCATCACAGTTCTTCATGAAAGATCTTGGAGAAGTTTCCAACATCCTAGGGATGAAGATCCATAGAGATAGATCTAAAAGGTTGCTCGGATTGTCTTAATCTACGTACATTGATACTATGCTGAAATGTTTTAGCATGAAGAATTCTAAGAAAGGCTATCTATCGATAGGCCATGGAATTTTTCTTTCAAAGAGGGATTGTCCAAAAACACCTCTAGAAAGAGAGCATATGAGTAGAATACCATATGCTTCGATAGTGGATTCTATAATGTACGCCATGATATGTACACGATTAGATGTGGCATACTCACTAGGGGTAGTGAGTAGATACCAATCTGATCCAGGAGAGAACCACTGGAAGGTTGTTAAAACTATCCTGAAGTATTTGAGAAATACTAAGGACTAGTGGCTAGTATATGGTGAATCGGACTTGAAACTTGTGGGATTCACAAATTCCCATTTTTAGTCTGATCATGATGACAGAAAGAGTGTGTTGGAATATATATTTATCCTTAATGATGGGGCTGTCTGCTGGAAAAGTTCCAAGTAGCACACTATGACCGATTTAGTTTGTGAGGTGGAGTATGTCGCTGCATCAAATGCTGCCAAAAAAGCGGTATGGCTAAGAAAATTCATCACTAAGCTTGGAGTAGCACCCTCGCTTGATGGTCCAGTTCTGCTATATTATGATAGCTTTGGAGCCATTGCTCAGGCGAAGGAACCTAAGGCACACTAGCAAACAAAGCATATTCTGTACCGCCTCCATCTTGTCCGAGAAATTATGGATCGAGGTGATGTCGAACTTCAGAAGATCGATGGGAAGAAGAATCTGACCGACCCATTCACTAAAGCTATTGCGGTGAAAGAGTTCAACGACTTCAAGTCGAAGATAGGTATTAGATACTACATCGATTGGCTTTAGTCCAAGTGAAAAATTGTTGAAAATATGTTCGAAAGCCAATCATCAGCCTATTGATGGTTGTACTACTTGTTATACTTGTATATGAATTATTAATTAATAAAAATTATTTTGGTATTTTTCATCATAAATTCTATTGACTTTTAATGAACTCCTGTATTGTGATAAAGTCCTTAAGACTATCTAGATTTGACAAAGGAGGATTTATTATTTAATCCTTAAATTGTTCACGACCAAAAAATACGTTGTTACTTAGGACGATAATGTTTATCAAGTATAGATCGTTATGTGCCTTATAGATTGGTTTTCCTCGTAACCAAGGAGTGTTGAGACACTAGTATGGCATGCAAGTGAGATGTATGGGTACATCTACACTAAACATGACCAACTCTAGAGCTTTTCTACTATCAAGATTTACTTTGATGAAATATGGGTATAATTATCCCTCCGACCTGAGATCACCACAGTGACTTCCAAGCAACTCACTGTGCTTTGGTGCCAGACTATCTAAATTTTTAATTCAGTGATGGAAGATTTCTAGGCACAGCCAAGTACTTAAGGAGTCAGTGCGTATATCAAGATGGGATTAACCATCCCTGGTTTTAGGAGCTATGTTCAATTATATTTTAATTTAGCAAAGCCTTGGCCAGGGTAGTCTTAGTGAGGAGTCATGGGACTAATTGCTTTGAGACACGACATAGATGTATTTTCTAGGATTGATAGTCAAACCTTGAATCATCTATTACATAGAGGTCATAGGGATGAATTATACGGTAACCATATTCGCATAGGTTCTGAATGTTGCGATTATGACTATTCGACCTATCTGGATGTTGGATACCATTGCTAGATGGTCACTTCAATTAGTACAGAAATTGGTTTCTGTGCTATCAGTTTAGGTTCGGACCTATGGAGTCACACACACTAGAGGTTCCTACCTGATTTGATGGCTGATGAAGAGTCTCACTTGACTTGGACTCTATGGTCAAGAGTCCCACTAGACATGGACTCTTCGATCGGGAGTCCTACTAGGTTGGGACACTAAGTCTCAATGTATGGGAGTCTATGGTCAAGAGTCCCACTGGACTAGGACTCTTCGACCAAGAGTCCCACTACTTTGGGACTCTCAGTCCTACATATTTGGAACTTTATGATTAAGAGTTGGAAGTCTACAATCATGAGTTCCATTTGTTTCGGACACCGGGATCAAGAGTTCCATTGGTTTGGGACTCTACGATCAAGAGTTTCATTTTGATGGGACTCTGTTGTCCGAACACCTACTGAATTTGGACTCTAGATTGATGAGAGGTTTTATTAGTAAATTTGATTGTTAATTAACTCAATTTTATTGAGTAATTATTTTTGATTCAAGTCCAATTGAATTGGGTTCAGTTGGGTTTGACCCGATTAGGTCACAAGTTGACCTAATCGCCGAGGAGGTTCGAACCCTGATTTGATCAGAGGTTGGGCTTGATCAATTTTTGATTTTATTAAAATTTAATTAAGTCTAATTAAGCTTAATTATGTTGGATTTAATTTGATCTAATTGGACCTAACCAATTTTGATTGGGTTGGTTCAATTGGTTGAAGTTTAAATTCAAAGACTAGTTTGATTAGTCTTCTCTTCCCATGTGCCACATATGCCCCACGCCCCATTTAAAATTCATGAGAAAGTTCTTGCAAGTTTTCTACATGCACAAAGGATCTCATGCCCACCTTCTCTACACCCATTATGGATAAGTTTGGGTTGTTATTGATTTTAGTTTGAATAAGATTCAAACTTAGATAAGAAACAACCTTTATCTTATCCATGCGCCACCTCATTTTGTGCGCCCATATTTCTTCATGAGAAATGGTTCTCATGCTTCATTCTCCACACACAAGATACTCCACTCCTTCCCTTCTTAAGCCATTTTTTTTTTGAATCAAATTGGTTGGCATTTGAATTCAAAACAAGTTTAAATTCAAATTGGCAACCAACCCGTTCTAATCCTCTCATGCATGCTCTCCACTGTTTTGGCAAAAAATAAAAGGAAGAGAATTTTGGACATGTGATAACTGATCTAAAAAAAAGGGGAGGACTTCTATGAGCCTCTGGGTGCATGAGAAAATATTTTAAAAAAAAATGAGAGAAAGAAAAACAAAGAGATTTGGGCATAGGGTTTTCAAGGTGCATATGACCTAGGGTTTTAGAACCTAGGATTCGGGAAGCAATTATGTAAACTACGAGAGTCGTAAGCACATGAAACTTTAGAGAGAACCTCCTCTACCTCTCTACTATATCTACCAATAATCTGAAGCATCCGTGAAGCCCGTAGATGAAGATCAAAGTCGTTCGATCGAAATAGCCCCTGAAAGACTCCGGTGTCGAGTTAGCACTCGCGGAGAGCCGATTAGGATCAGGAGCCTCATGTGGATGATCCATAGAGCCCAGACATCTATGTGGCTACATCATGACTAGTGGACCTGCTTGACGATGATCAATTCATGGTGATCAACTACCCATGCAAGGTATAGTGCTCAGAACACTTAGATCTAGTAAATAGTTTACTGCATTATTTTAATTTTTTTAGATTTGATATGTATGCATTTATATCATGTTTAGATTCTTAGTGTAGGGTTTATTTTTTGATATGATCAGTAATTAATTAATTAAATTAATTAATTTTTTACTATATTTTAGCTATTTTTGAAAATATTTTCGAAAGTAGCACTGCAAACCCTGCACTGGTTCCTTCACTAGGTCCCTTAGAGCTCGATTTATTAGTTATCCTAAAGAGTTATTAGGGTATTACTTCTATCTTCCAAAAAACTATAATGTGATTATGGGTTGACACACCATTTTTCTTGAAAAATAGTTTGTTCAAGATGGTGGCATCGAAAGATAGATTAGGCTCGAGGAGAAAGTCTCCAAAGAGCAAAGAGCCAAGAAACCTAAGGAACCCAGTTAGTCAGAGCCGATCAATAATTCACTACCTTTTCCACCTCTAGGTCAAATAGGATTTTTCGTCCTCCTAATGGTACTTAGATACTATTTCAGAGGATGTAGAGAAATTGTTCCTCATGGAAAATGGGATTCATGGTGATGATCCCAGAATCTATGATGAGATGATATTGAAGGAAAATCAAGATTTTTTGGGGTCAAGTTCGATCAGATCTAATTGGATCGAGAGGCATATTTCAAAAATTCTTGTCTCATAGCTAGATTAGATTTGACACTTTTTAGATCAAATTTATAATCTAATAATTAAGAAAATAAAATAAAATTAATTCTAAATTAATTTTTATCTTGATCTTGGGTAATCTGATTATCCATTGATGATCTTGCGAAAGCTCTGAGGTTCTAGATCTAGCCATACAAGCACCTAGCCTCTACCAATATCTACTCAGGCTGGATCTGAAGATCTTCTCCTTCTCTTTCTTTTCTCCAAAAATTAGATCAGGATCTGATTTGGAGGATCATCAAAACACCTTCTGAAGATTACCCATCGTCTCTACAGCAGTGCTGCCTTCTTCCTTTTTCGTCAGCCTTTCTTGCTTGACTCGCACTAATCAGAAGAACCCAACTTTCTTGGGTGTGGAGAGGAGGGAGAGGGCCAGATGGTGGCATGGTAAAGGGAGAGAGGCAGCCTTGGGGCGTGGCTTGGAAAAGGGGTTCTCAAAAGTGGGTGCAGATAGGGTCTTTTTATAGACTCTGCTGCGCCATGCAGTGCTGCATCACCCCGGCCAATCACGTTGCTTCGTGCAATCAGATCTATATCTAATTGGTGGGATGACATCACCTGATTCAATCAGATGAGAGACCCATAGGTTCATTTTTAGATGGCACCTAAGACTGGTCAAAGTAGATACCCAAGGGCCACCTAAGTAGAACCAAGAAGCAACCTGGAGTCCCATATGGGACTCCAGCATCCCTATCCATGGGCGCACGCCATCCTAGGCGTGCACCCCCTTCTTTCCAATTTCTAGAAAGGGGATAAGCCCCTATCTACTCTCCAATAAGTGCATGATACATGGGCAGATGTCCAAGGGTCAAAGGTTAACGTTTGACCAAGTTAAAGTACAATAATTAGCAGGTGATGAAAAATGGCAGGTGTTGTCTCAAATTTATCTCATAAATTAAGACAAACCTTTTCTAACTTGGACAAGCTCCAGTTAGACCAGGTAAAGGTACCTGAGTGAGCACAAACTCATTTGGCTTAGTCGAGACAACTTTTAAGATAGAAAAAGGAGAATGTTAGGCTCAATCGTGTGCTAGCACGATTTTCTTGAACCTAATTGAATCTTATTCAAATCAATTGAATTGGATTAGTCCAATTGATGATTTCCAGATCCAAACCCTTATTTGTGTGACCCAGTTAGGTTCAATTTTGTATGATAATGGGATATGTCATGATCTCCATCATCGACATCATTGAAACTCCTTTCAATGGATCAGAACTCTTCTGATTCAGACAACTTAGAATGATCGATCATCTAAATCATTCTAATTGCTCCCAAAATCCACCAGTGACACCTAGCAGCATATGGTGGCAACCCATCAGAACTAAAAATGAACCTCTCGGTGCAGCTACTTATGTGATTAAGTTCTTCTATCTTGAGCCTCGATCAGATTAGGGTTAAGGTGAACTCATCAAACCCTAATTTCTATCATATGATACAATCATTCGATTCAAGTCCAATGTGAAAATCTTAATAGAAACTCTTTCTATTATTTCACACTCTCTGCCATGGCCATGGGCTTATGGACTTGATTCTCATGATCATCATAGGGCTACTCCTCATCCATCGAGGTAGATAGATTCCATCTTGGTGCAATCCAATTCCTATAATGAACATGCTATAGCCAACATATTCCTCAGGGTTTCGAATGGCTAGGAGACCGAGTCATGGTGTAGTCAAACTATAACACCCTCAAGGTGAATTGCCGAAGCACCTCAGGTCAAAGAACTAGACACACCACTGCAGCATCGACTTAGTCATCGACAAGAAGGTAGACTTTCTTATGACTACTTGAGTTGGTCACGCTCAGTACCCTCGTTCTCTAACAAGTATCTGTACTCTCACTCCGGTGTCTTCACATCGTAGACTCAAGTCACATCTATCTTAAGAAAGTGATCATACACCAACCTTTTGGATTGATCACCATTCTCATGATGATCCTACGATTGGGAGCAGTTTTTGAGTTAAATGAAAATTCATGTCTTAAATTTTCAACTCTTGAAAGTATGAATTATCATTACCATTAACTCAAGGGATGTATTATAGACACTAAATACACTTATGTGATAGAAAATAACCCATTTTATTATTTATAGTTAAAATTATAATTTTGCTCTTAGAAGTGTATTACAAGTGTCAGCCAATTCTAGCTTCTAGGGCACTCATATCTAACAAACTCCCACTTGACCTAAAGCCAATTGGCTACAAATCTAAGTCACATCTTCTCAAGGTGGGCTTCGATCTTCTGCTGGCCCAACTACTTTGTAAGTGGGTCCATCGCATTGTCTGCGGAGTCGACTCTCTTGACCTC
>QRFJ01000113.1:1427962-1656267 GCA_006176705.1 Cocos nucifera
CTCTTATAGGTGAGCCAACATTTGGTGAGCAGTTCTGATATCTTCATGTTGGCACTGAACCTCATCAGACATCGAGCCCAACATGTAGTATCTGGCCTTATTATCTTCGTCAGTCTACTTATCCAGAGTCACTCTCTGTTTAGCAGATGGTAAGGTGGGAGGGTCCTAATCCAATACATGAGTTAACTTCTCGGAACCTAAAATAATTTTGAAGTTCTGGAGCCAATCCTTGTAATTTGATCCGATCAGTCTATGGGTGTCCAGGATTCATGCTAATGGGTTGAATGCAAACATCTTCCTGTAGAGAGTCAAAGTTTCTAGTTAGATATTATAATTAAGACTTAACCAATTTGTTTAGGAATTTTATTTTTAAACAAATTAGCTTCCACTATTTTCTTGGATCCCTATACTCCCTCTGTAAAGATGCAAAAATCTCCATGATTACTGATTTCTAGTGGATGGTGCGGTCCCACCAATTGACTCATCACCTCACCTAATAGTTATTGGTGATGGGTTAGCCAATGGATGAACAACTCTTATTCAATGATTCTCTAATCATGGTGCACCCAAACTTGGTCTTTAATTCATGAATCTCACCGTATCCGAAATATTGATCCACTTCTTAGTTAAATCAGACCCACTATTTACATAGATTGGATTTCTAATTGAGTCTCTCACCTTATCCAAAATATTGAGCCTAATTCATCCTCCAGCCTGTAGCATCCAATGCCTAATAGATATGGTTGTGTCTTTCCGATGCAACTGAGCCATTGTAACCAATCGAGAACAATCAACCCGGAAGGGGCCCGCACATCTACAATGGTGGAAGACCTTAGACTTAATCTTTTCTTAGGGAGATTTGATTTAGGTCTCATTAAACTAGACTTGACATAGTCATAACTATTATGACTAACCTAGTGGCATGGGTTACCTCGAATTATTGACCACCTCAGATCAGAACTGAGTCAACAAACATGGCCAGGTAAGTGAGACCGGTGGAAGGGATATGCCATTAACTCGATAAGAATGCATTCAGAGTCGAGTAGCTCCCAATTAAAAATCAGTCGGTCGTATCTGCCAAACTTACCTTAGACACCAAATTGTTGAGACAGAACCAATTGGATTAGCCTACAATCCAGACTCTAAGCACTGAGCCTAATTAGGTCTTAGCTTGATCGATCACTCACGTGACTCGATCTTGACCCAGACTTAATCCTATTAGGCTGGTCAATTTAAGCATTGTTGATCCCATCTAACCAACTCTTGATTCGGTTTGATCAACCGCTAAGACCTAATTGAGCTACCCAAGCCTGAACCCAGATTTATGAATATGTCTTAGATCTAAAATTCTCAATTTTAGACCTAATCAATATTTCATAAACTTAATTCTGAATTAAGTTAGGATTCATACACAAAACATATAAAAAGATCCTAGAATTTCAGGATCTAGGGTTTTGCAGAAAGTAAGTTTTCAATTTCTGATTAAAGATCAATGCACAGCACCCCTACACATCATAAGAACACCCCATCGAATGGGAGGAGAGGGTCTTTAAGCCCTACTTTGTTCTTATGACTGGACGACCAAGGGGAACACCTTAATCAGAAGTACAACTAATCTACAAAAATAAATTAGATCTAAGCATATATCTTATATAAAAGATAGATTTAATTAAAACATGTTTTTTTATATATCACATATATCATGCATCCATGTTTTTCAGATCTAAATTATCTCATAATGATCTAAAAAATTAAATTTAAATTTGATCACATCAAATAAAATTTAATCTAGACCTATTTGCAGAACTATTCTACAACTAGTCTAAACATGCAACTATCATATCTCATATGAATAATTAATTTTATTTTATTTTTTATTTTAAGATCTAATTATAATATTTATAATATTAAAAAATAAAAAGTAAATAGATCTAAAAATCACTTTTAATCAAATAAAAATTTTGATCAAACTAGACTACACGTAGAACAATTCTATACCTAGTCTAGTTATGTATCTCATACATATTAGATCTAAATTAATTTATTTTAAATTTTTTTATTTTCTAATTTTAAATCTAATCACATCTCATGTGATATCTAAAATTATTAATTAATAAAATTAAATTAAATCTAAAAAAAAATTTATAAGAACCTGGCTCTGATACCAGTTGAAGGGAAATCAGGATTTCCCGGGGTCAGGTTCGTTTAGATCTGATTGGATCGAGAGATATATTTCAAAAATTCTTCTCTCATATCTAGATTAGATCTGAAACTTTTTAGATCTAATTTATAATTTGATAATTAAGAAAATAAAATTAAATTAATTCTAAATTAATTTTTATCTTGATCTTGGGTAATCTGATTACCCGTTGATGATCCTGCAAAAGCTCTGAGGTTCTGGATCTAGCCATGCAAGCACCTAACCTCTACCGGTATCCACTTAGGCTGGATCTAGAGATTTTCTCCTTCTCTTTCTTTTCTCTAAAAATTAGATCTAGATTTAATTTGGAGAATCTTCAAAATACCTTCTGAAGATCATCCGTCGTCTCGCAGCAGTACTGCCTTCTTCCTTTTTCGTCAGCCTTTCTTGCTTGACTCGCACTAATTAGAAGAACCCAACTTTCTTGGGCAAGGAGATGAGGGAGAGGGTTAGATGGTGGCATGGAAAAGGGAGAGAGACAGCCTTGGGGTGTGGCTTGGAAAAGGGGTTCCCAAAAGTGGGCGCAGATAGGATCTTTTTATATACTCTACTGCACCATGCAGTGTTGCATCATCCCGACCAATCACGTTGTTTCGTGCAATCAGATCTAAATTTGATTGGTGGGATGATATCACCTGATCCAATCAGATGAGAAACCCATAGGTTTATTCTTAGATGATGCCTAAGACTGGTCAAAGTAGATACCCAAGGGCCACCTAAGTAGAAACCAAGAAGCAACCTGGAGTCCCATCCGTATGGGACTCCAGCATCCCTATCCATGGGCGCACGCCATCCTAGGCATGCACCTCCTTCTTTCTAATTTCTAGAAAGGGGACAAGCCCCTATCTGCTCTCCAATAAGTGCATGACACATGGGCAGATATCCAAGGGTCAAAGGTCAATGTTTGACCAAGTCAAAGTATAAGAATTAGTAGGTGACGAAAAATAGTAGGTGTTGTCTCAAATTTATTTCATAAATTAAGATAACCCTTCTCTGACTTGGACAAGCTCCAATCAGACCAGGTAAAGGTGCTTGAGTGAGCACAAACTCATTTGGCTCAGTCGAGATAACTTTTAAGATAGAAAAAGAAGAATGTTAGGCTCAATCGTGTGCTAGCACAATTTTCTTGAATCTAATTGAATGTTATTCAAATCAATTGAACTGAGTTAGTCCAATTGATGATTTTTAGATCCAAATCCTTGTTTGTGTGATCCAGTTAGGTTCAGTTCTGTATGGTAATGGGATATGTCAAGATGCCCATCATCGACATCATCGAAACTCCTTTCGATGGATCAGAATTCTTCTGATTCAGACAACTTAGAATGATCGATCATCTAAATCATTCTAATTGCTCCCAAAATCCACCAGTGACACCTAGCAGCATATGGTGGCAACCCATCAGAACTAAAAATGAACCTCTCGGTGTAGCTACTTGTGTGATTAAGTTCTTCTATCTTGAGCCCCGATCAGATTAGGGTTAAGGTGAACTCGTCAAACCCTAATTTCTATCATATGATATAATCATTCGATTCAAGTCCGATGTGAAAATCTTAATAGAAACTCTTTCTATTATTTCACACTCTCTGCCATGGCCATGGGCTTATGGACTTGATTCTCATGATCATCATAGGACTGCTCCTCATCCACCGAGGTAGATAGATTCCATCTTGGTGCAATCCAATTCCTACAATGAACATGCTATAGCCAACATACACCTCAGGATTCCAAATGGCTAGGAGATCGAGTCATGGTGTAGTCAAACTATAACACCCTCAAGGTGAACTACCGATGCACCTCAGATCAAAGAACTAGACACACCACTGCAGCATCGAGTTAGTCATCGACGAGAAGGTAGACTTCCTTATGACTACTCGAGGTGGTCACGCTCAGTGCCCTCGTTCTCTAATGAGTACCTATACTCTCGCTCCGATGTCTCTACACCATAGACTTAAGACTCATCTACTACAAAGAAGCGATTGTACACTAACCTTCTGGATCAATCACCATCCTCATGATGATCCTACGGTCAGGAGCATTTTATGAGTTAATAAATGAAAATTCATGTCTTAAATTTTCAACTCTTGAAAATATGAATTATCATTACCATTAACTCAAGGGATGTATCACAGACACTAAATACACTTATGTAATAGAAAATAACCCATTTTATTATTTATAGTCAAAATTATAATTTTGTCCTTAGAAGTGTATTACAAGTGTCAGCCAATTCTAACTTCTAGGGCACTCATATCTAACAGATATCAAATATTGAATCTAAGAATTGGTTAGAGATAATGATGTCAAAGATTGACTTGATGTGCTCGAACCAAATCTTGATCTTGGTAGATCCACCAAAAGGTATGATACCTATTGGGTGTTGTTGGTGCAGAAATCCGTCGCCGCCGGAGGTCGCCGCAATCGAGGCCGCTGGGCGCCGCCGGGGACCTGCAAAAATGAAGTCCCGTTCGGAACCGGTGGGGTGGTGGCTCCGGCAGGACCCTCCGACGGTCAAGTTAGTTTCCGGCCAACAGTAATGGAGTGCTCGGAATGAGTTCCGGAGCTTAGAGATGTGGAGGAGAGCTTAGAGAGTCGAGAGTTCAGAGAGCTTAGCCTTAGTATGTCGGGAGGGGTCCTTTTATAGCGGAGCTTAGTGGATGGTGATGGCTGTGCCGTCTGGCAGAGAGTCGTCGGGCAGCATGGAGTTTGGTACGGAGAGGAAGGCGTCGTCCGGTAGATCGTGGGAGCCATACCGGCGAGTCGTGGGCCGCATGGAGTCCGGTACGGAGAGGAAGGCGTCGTCCGGTAGATCGTGGGAGCCATACCGATGAGTCATTATGGGAGCCATACCGGCGAGTCGTGGGCCGCATGGAGTCCGGTACGGAGAGGAAGGCGTCGTTCCGGTAGATCGTGGGAGCCATACCGGCGAGCCATGGGCCGCATGGAGTCCGGTACGGAGAGGAAGGCGCCGTCCGGTCTTGCTGCAGGCGACAGTTCGTCCAATGGAGTTCGGACTTGTAACAGAGTTCGGCCGAGGGGGAAGCTGGGGGAGTTCGTCTGGCTGAAGGGTCGGCCATCTGTAGAGTTCGGCCGCGGGGGTTGCCGAGGAGTTCGACCGCTGAGAGGCCCGAAGAGGCTCGGCTGGCCAGTTGAAGGACTTCGGTTGCTAGTTGGTTCGGCCAGGGCTCGCTGAGGAGTTCGGTCGCCTAGGGTCGGTCCGAAGGGGTTCGGCCACTTGGGCTCGCCTGAAGTCGGTCCGAAGGAGTTCGGCCGTGGGGTCCGAAGGAGTTCGGCTGCATGGGCTCGCCTGGGGTCGGTCCGAATGGAGTTCGGCCGTGGGGTCCGAAGTCCTGCATGGGCTCGCCCTGGGGTCGGTCCGAAGGAGTTCGGCTGCATGGGCTCGCCTGGGGTCGGTCCGAAGGAGTTCGGCCGCTTGGAGTCCAAGGAGCTCGGCCCTCAGGAAGTTCGGCGGGTGGAGGGAGTTCGGCCCGGAGCTTGGCGCAGGGGAGTTCGGCCTCCAGGCAGTTCGGCCCATGGTAGGGGCTCGGCCTGGCGCCTGGCGCTAAAGCTCTTCAGCGGCTACTGGTTACATTGGGCTGAGCATCGGGCCGGGCTTTGGCAGGAGCGGGATTTATCCCCAACAGTAGCCCCTCCACTCCCGAGTTCAAAAATTGAAGGAAGGGAGTACCAAAACAGGCGACTGCCGAAGTCTTCTTCCAGCTCCGCATTTATCGCAGCTGAAGCTCGGGGGAGGTCCCATCTCCAGCCAATATTGACGCTGAAGTTGAAGCTGAGGCTTGGGGGAGGTCTCATCCCCAGTCGATGTTTGGAGTTGAAGTGGGACTCGTTTCCAGCCAAAATTGATGAAGCCGACGTTGAGGCCGGAGTCAATGTCGCCCCCCATGGTCAGGGTCGGAGTTGACAATGCCTTCATCAACCGAAGTCGATTCGGGGGAGACCTCCTCTTTTGCAGTCAAGGTTATGATCGCTTGGGGGAGATCCCATCTCCCGCTGATGCTGATACTGAAGTTGAAGCTGAGGTCCGAAGGAGACCTCGTCTTCTGCAGTGAAGCTTGCCGTAGACTCTGGGGCTCCGCCTTGGACCTTGCTCACGTTAGGACGAGGTTCTCCTCTTGTTCCTAACGGGCTGTGGGGGCACATCCGGACCGTCGTCCGAGCTTCTCCCCCCATCCCGTCCTTCGTGAACGGGGTCTTCGACTTTGCTCTCGTTAGGACGAGGTTCTCCTCCTGTTCCCAACGGGCTGTGGGGGCACATGGGGACCGTCGTCCTCACCTCTCCCCCCATCCCGTCCTTAGTGGATGGGGCCTTCGACTTTGCTCACGCTAGGACGAGGTTCTCCCTCCTGTTCCTAGTCCGGCTGTGGGGGCACATGAGGACCGTCGTCCTCGCTTCTCCCCCCATCCCGTCCTTTGTGGACGGGGCCTTCGACTTTGCTCATGCTAGGATGAGGTTCTCCTCCTGTTCCTAGCCGGCTGTGGGGGCACATGAGGACCGTCGTCCTCGCTTCTCCCCCCATCCCGTCCTTTGTGGACGGGGCCTTCGACTTTGCTCATGCTAGGACGAGGTTCTCCTCCTGTTCCTAGCCGGCTGTGGGGGCACATGAGGACCGTCGTCCTCGCTTCTCCCCCCATCCCGTCCTTTGTGGATGGGGCCTTCGACTTTGCTCACGCTAGGACGAGGTTCTCCTCCTGTTCCTAGCCGGCTGTGGGGGCACATGAGGACCGTCGTCCTCGCTTCTCCCCCCATCCCGTCCTTGGTGGACGGGGCCTTTGACTTTGCTCGTGCTACTGTTGGGGTTGCATTTTCTGGGATGGGAACGCATTCTCTCCGGCTCCGGAAGTCGTCTCTTGATCTCCAGCAGCACTTGAGCCTTCGGGGTTGAGGGGGGCGTTGAGGGGGGCGTAGCTGTGAAAATGCCGCCGGAGGGGAGAACCTTGGCGCGGAGATGAACCTCGTCGCGGGGGAGAACCTCGGCGCCGGGGGGAACTTCGGCGCCGGAGGGGACTTCGGCGTCGGGGGGGACTTCGGTGTGCCCTTCCGTCGGTGGCTTCCCGCCCCCGAGCCTGAGGTGGAGTCCGAGCTCGCCCGCGACCAGGGGGAGTTCGGGAGCGCGGCCAAGCTTCGGTGCGCTTTCTTTCTTCGGCGGGCCTTCCCGCTCTGCCTACTCGTCGCTTGTCGCGAGCTTCATTATCCTTGGCCTCAAAAGCCTCCTCTGCCCGGGCATAGCTTTCGGCCCGAGCTAGCATGTCAGCAAAATCCCTGGGATATTTCTTTTCCAGGGAGAACAACAGGTCGTTCTTCTGAAGGCCGCCCTTGAGTGCGGCCATAGCAACTGATTGGTCCAAGTTCCGGACTTCCAACGCGGCAGCGTTGAACCGGGTGACGTAAGCCCGGATGGGTTCCCCCTCTTTTTGCCTGATGGCCAACAAGGAATCCGAGCCTCTGCGCGGCCGTTTGCTGCTGACAAAATGGGCCGCGAATTGTTGACTCATTTGGTCAAACGATAGGATGGTGCCCGGCTTAAGCGCCGAGTACCAATTCCTGGCCGCTCCTTTGAGGGTAGAAGGGAAAGCCCGACACAAAATGGCATCAGGCGCGCCATGGAGCAACATCGTAGTCCTGAAAGCCTCCAAATGGTCGACCGGGTCGGTGGTCCCATCGTAGCTTTCAAAATGCGGGAGCTTGAAGTTCGGCGGTACCTGTTCCTGCATAATTTTCTGTGAGAAGGGAGGATCAGTGCAAATATCGTTACCGCGGGAGGAAGGAGTATGACGAAGTTCTTCTATGCGTCGTCCCATCTCCAAGAGCCTTTGATCCAGGAAGTCTTTGCGATCCTTAATCCCCAAGGTCTTCTCGCGGAATAGGTGTGAAGCCTCTCCCTGGGTCGAGCCGCGGTCCGAGCAGGGGCTCCTTGCCGGCTGCCCTTCTCTCCCGAGGGCCGGAGGTCGGGTAGCCCACATCGGTCGCTCCTGGACTGGGTTCCCGGGCTCCGGGGAACCCCGCGCCGGTCGAGTGGGCGCCGGACCTCGCGAATGCGTGGCCTGCACCGCCCGCACCACCTCCGTAAGATCGCGGACCTGCTGGGCAAGCAGGTCGAACCGCTCCGCATCCACCGTGGGTACGGAGCGGGCCCGTGTCGTCGGGGCCGGAGTGGGAGCGGACGGACCCGAACGGGATCGGGCCGCGGAGGCTGCCGACCTCCGGGTCGAGGCTCTTCTGGGGGGCATTTTTCTCTCCAGAAAAGGAATACTGAAGAGGGAGAAGAGAGATCCGGAGCCGGGGAAGGAAATCGTCGCCGAGCACTCCTTTAAGAACAAGGGAACCTCGAAGGTTCAAGCCCTTCCTCTAGCGCCAATCTGTTGGTGCAGAAATCCATCGCCGTCCGGAGGTCGCCGCAATCGAGGCCGCTGGGCGCCGCCGGGGACCTGCAAAATGAAGTCCCGTCCGGAACCGGTGGGGTGGTGGCTCCGGCAGGACCCTCCGACGGTCAAGTTAGTTTCCGGCCAACAGTAATGGAGTGCTCGGAATGAGTTCCGGAGCTTAGAGATGTGGAGGAGAGCTTAGAGAGTCGAGAGTTCAGAGAGCTTAGCCTTAGTATGTCGGGAGGGGTCCTTTTATAGCGGAGCTTAGTTGATGGTGACGGCTGTGCCGTCTGGCAGAGAGTCGTCGGGCAGCATGGAGTTTGGTACGGAGAGGAAGGCATCGTCCGGTAGATCGTGGGAGCCATACCGGCGAGTCGTGGGCCGCATGGAGTCCGGTACGGAGAGGAAGGCGTCGTCCGGTAGATCGTGGGAGCCATACCGGTGAGTCGTGGGAGCCATACCGGCGAGTCGTGGGCCGCATGGAGTCCGGTACGGAGAGGAAGGCGCCGTCCGGTCTTGCTGCAGGCGACAGTTCGTCCAATGGAGTTCGGACTTGTAACAGAGTTCGGCCGAGGGGGAAGCTGGGGGAGTTCGTCTGGCTGAAGGGTCGGCCATCTGTAGAGTTCGGCCGTGGGACGGTTGCCGAGGAGTTCGACCGCTGAGAGGCCCAAAGAAGCTCGGCTGGCCAGTTGAAGGACTTCGGTTGCTAGTTGGTTCGGCCAGGGCTCGCTGAGGAGTTCGGTCGCCTAGGGTCGGTCCGAAGGGGTTCGGCCACTTGGGCTCGCCTGAAGTCGGTCCGAAGGAGTTCGGCCGTGGGGTCCGAAGGAGTTCGGCTGCATGGGCTCGCCTGGGGTCGGTCCGAAGGAGTTCGGCCGTGGGGTTCGAAGGAGTTCGGCTGCATGGGCTCGCCTGGGGTCGGTCCGAAGGAGTTCGGCTGCATGGGCTCGCCTGGGGTCGGTCCGAAGGAGCTCGGCCGTGGGAAGTTCGGCGGGTGGAGGGAGTTCGGCCCGGAGCTTGGCGCAGGGGAGTTCGGCCTCCAGGCAGTTCGGCCGTGGTAGGGGCTCGGCCTGGCGCCTGGCGCTAAAGCTCTTCAGCGGCTACTGGTTACATTGGGCTGAGCGTCGGGCCGGGCTTCGGCAGGAGCGGGATTTATCCCCAACAGGTGTAAATGGATCTTCAAGAGAAAGATGGTGCAGATGAAAATGTAGAGACATTCAAGGCTAGGCTAGTGGTAAAAGAATATCAAGATACCTTCTCGTCAGTGGCCATCCATCCACATATTGCTTGCCATTGAAGTATATTTCAATTACAAAATATGGCAAATGGACGTGATAACAAAGTTCATAAATGGATATTTTAAGAAAAATATTTATGAATAGCCATTTGTTTTCACATCTAGTGATGGTGATCACAAAGGTCTGCAAGTTGCAAAGGTATGGACTTAAGCAAGCATCTCAGAGTTGGAATGCTTGATGTAATCAAATCATTTGATTTCATCAAGAACGAGAAGAAATCAACTGTGTTCAAGAAAGTCAGTGGGAGCACTATTATCTTCCTCGTATTGTACATGGATGACATCCTCCTAATTAGGAATGATATTTTCATGCTAACATAGGTCAAAGTATGGTTATCCAAGAAATTTTCTGTGAAAGACCTAGGTAAGGCATCCCATGTTTTGGGGTTTAAGCTCTGCAAGGATAAACTGAAGAGGATGCTGGATCTCTCATATAGAGGAGGTGCTGAAGAGGTTTAGCATGGTGAACTCCAGATCTAGGACTATGTAGACTTACACTTTATGTCTGACATAGATGATCAAAAATCGACATCTGAAGGTTTGTTCCAGTATAATGATGGCACTATAAGTTGGAAGAGTTCCAAGAAGATGGTTCCACCTCATTTGTGATTACCTCAAGAAGAAACACATCGAGGTTAAGAGAGTCGACTCCGCAGACCATGTGGTTGACTCATTGATGAAGCCTTTAGAACCATAGAAGATCCAAGCCCACCTTAAGAAGATGGGACTTAGATTTATAGCCAATTGAATTTAGGTCAAGTGGGAGTTTGTTAGATGTGTGCCACAGAAGCCATATTGGTCGACACCTATTAAATACTTTCTAGAAGCATTTTCATAATTTTAACTTAAAATTAATTAAATAGTTATTTATTCTATCACATTGTGTCTGTGATATATCCATTAAGTTAATTGGCATGATAACATATATTCTCAAGAGTTGAGAATTTAAGGCATGAGTTATCATAATTAACTCATAAACTGCTTCCGATCGTAGGATCATCATGAGGATGGTGATCGATCCAGAAGATCGGTGTACGATCATTTTCTTAGGATAGATGGGTTTTGAGTCTATGGTGTGGAGACACCGAAGCAAAAATATAGGTACTTATTGAGAACAAGGGCACTGAGTGTGACTACCTCGAGCAGTCAAAAGGGAGTCTACCTTCTCATCAATAACTAGCTCGATGTTGTAGCATGTGTCGGGTTCTTTGACCTGAGGTGCATTGACAGCTCACCTTGAGGGTGTTATAGTTTGACTACACCATAACTCGATCTCCTAACCATTCGAAATCCTAAGGTGTATGTTGGCTATAGCATGTTAATTGTAGGAACTGGATTGCATCAAGATGAGATCTATCAATCTTGGTAGAGGAGGAGTGGTCCTATGATGATCATGAGATCGAGTTCTTAAACCCATGGCCGGGATAGTGTGAAATAATAGTAAGGAGTTTCTATTACACTACTACAAAAATGGTCTATGGTAGTGCATACTATGGTAGTAGTTTTCGAAATAGCTGCCATAGATCCTACGGCAGTTGTTTTCATTAACTGCTGCTATAGGTCGGGCCTATGACAGTGATTTTGTAACCGCTGCCATAGGCCCGATATATAGTAGCGGTTAACGAAAACCACTATCATAGGTTGGATCTATAGCAGTGGTTATAAAAATCTGCTATCATAGATTGATCTATAGCAGCGATTCATTGTAACCACTGCCATAGATCGGACCTATAGCAGCGGTTAGTGAAACCGCTGCCATAAGTCGGACCTATAGCAGCAGTTAGTATGAACCACTGCTATAAGATTATTTATGACAGCGGTTAATTATAACCGCTGCCATATATATTTTTTTTAATATTAAATAATTTTAAAATTTAATATCCATCTTCACCATTCATTATCTAAATAATTATCATTAGAGTGTCGTCACAAAAGATCGCCTTGATTCGATGGCCCTAGCTTCGTCAATCAAAAAAATTAGATTTCGACGACCATGAATGATGATATGGTAATCTAATAGATGAAAACCTCTGATAGATTCAAAAACCTACAATGATGATCTCGATGATGTTTGTAGCATACTATCAAAGTTTCACTTCAATCAATCGGATATCGTTTTCTTGGTCAATTTAGTATAGATTAGTTTCGGTCGTTAAATGATAAACGAGTGATCAAAGGATCAAACGATGTTCGATTATGACATAACTTTTTTTATAAATGATCTTAGCTACTACTTTAATTATTTTTTATGATGGTGATTATAAAATTCAACTCATGAGATGAAGAATGATCTAAAACTATACGTATTCTGATAACTATTCTGAAACTTCAATGGTTATTATGCTCGTGCTTTTGCAATATCTGCTTAACATCAACAGTTTATATGAAAATAATTTAAATTTTACTATCATCTCCATATAAAATATTTAAAATTATAACAAAGATCATTTAACTAAAAAATTATCTCATAATCGGATGACGTTTAACCCTTTGATCATTTTTTTCTAATTTAATGGTCGAAATCATTCCATACTAAATTGATCATGATAATGATATCCGATTGAAGTGAAACTTTGATAGTATGGTACAAACATCATCAAGATCATCATTCTAGATTTTTGGATCCATCAGAGGTCTCCATCTATCATATCATTACATCATCGTTCATGATCGTCGAAATCAAATTTTTCTAATCGATGAAGCTAGGGCCATCGGATCGAGGCGATCTTTTACGATGACACTCTAATGATAATTATTTAGATAATGAATGGTGAAGATGGACATTAAATTTTAAAATTATATAATATTTAAAAAAAAATAAGAAAAAAATTATTTTCAATCTACGACAGTGATTATCAAAAATCGCTACTATAGATCTACAGCAGCGATTATAGAACCGCTACCGTATATCTATGGTAGCGGTTTTGGATAACCACTACCGTAGATCTATGGCAGTAGTTCAATAACCGCTGCTATAGGTTAGATTAAAAATTTTTAAATCTTTTCTGCTTTTCTACCATGCGCGCTCGATCTCTCTCTCTCTCTCTCTCTCCCCGTCCTCTCCATCATTGGTGAGGCTTCTTCCCCCTTGGTTGGCGCTGCCCCTCCTTCCCCCTCCCCCTTTGGCCTTCCCATCCCCAGCCGCCCCTCCCTGCCACCTTGCCACCACCCAGCTGCCCCTTCCTGCCACCCCCCACCCGACCCTCCCACCCCCCACCCTCCCCCCAACTGCCCCTCCTTCCCCTCCATCCTCGCCGCTCCTCCCCGCCACCCCCGTACCCCCCACCCCCAACCTATTGGGAATATGCGCTCTTTCCACATGGATCGACGTGGCCATCGGTGATTAGCTAAGCAATCAAGAAAGTACTTCTTAGAGATCTCTGCCGAAGCACGATCAAATAAATCAAGAAATAGAGAAGAAGAGAGGAAGAGATTTCTAGAAGAAAAGAGCTTTTATTCAGTATATTTTAGCACTCTTACAATCTTGACCTATTTTTAGTATATATACTTTATAAAGGGTCAAGCCCAAGCTTATAGAAAAACTTCCCAAATCCAAATAACCCACGTACACAAAATAATAACCCACAAAAACTGAGCCGGCTAACCTACGATTGGGTTGGCTCAGTCTACTATGCCAACTGCCCGAAAATGCTGCTCTCTGTCTGAATTTTTCTCTAAAACCTAGCCAACCCAATTCCCAACTGAGCTGACTCAGTCTCAGAGTGAGCCAGCCCAGTTTTTGAACTTTACTATTAGGACTGATTCTTCTTCTGGCTTGCTCCCGTCTTCCCATGACCTACCTTCTCATGTTTCCAAGACTTGGGAGTGCCACTTTTGAGCTCACATTCTCCATCTTGGTGCTTTCAAGTCCTTATAAATTTATCTCTTCTTAACAGATCCATCCATGCCACACATCTTTGAAAGCTATCTCTAGGGGAGTACCTTCGTGAGTGCATTAGACTGATTCTCCTTGGTATGGACCTTCATCAGTTTCACTTCACCTTCCTCCACCAGCTCTCTAATCCTATGGTACCTTACATCTATATGCTTTGTGCGTGCATGATAGACTGGGTTCTATACCAACAACAAAGTACTCTGACTATCACTGAATAGTGTAATCTTGCTCTGCTCCACCCCCAACTCATCAATCAGCCTTCTAAGCCAAAGAACTTCCTTTGTAGCCTCCGTTATCCCAATGTACTCGACCTCTGTGGTAGACAAGGCCATGATTGGCTGAAGAATTGATCTCCAAGACACCGATCCACCATATACGTAGAAGAGGTATCCAATAGTAGACCTTCTTGTATCAAGATCACCAGCATAATTTGCATCATCAAACCCTTCCAAAGGATCTAAACCTTTACACATCTTCATAGATTGTTCTCCAAATCCTCTCAGCTGCCCACCAAACACCAAACCATAATCCCTTATTCCATGCAGATATCTCAATATCCATTTCAATGCTTTCCATTATTCCTTTCCATGGTTAGCCATGTATCTACTAACCGTGCTCACAGCATATGCTATATCTGATCTACAGCACACCATAGTGTACATCACACTGCCTACAGCATTTGCATAAGGAACTCATTTCATGTACTCTCTCTCCTCTTCTGACTGGGGGTACTATAACTTGGAGAGAGACATATGGCTCGGCAATGGCGTCTCTACAGGTTTGACCTTCTCCATCTCAAACCTCTCCATAACCTTCTGGACATACTTTTCTTATGACAAATGGAGCACTCCTTTGCACCTATCTCTGCAAATCTCTATTCTAAGGATTTTTTCAGCTGGACCCAAATCTTTCATCTCAAATTCAGATGATAATGTCCTTTTCAACCTTTTCATAGCATCCATGCTTCTATTGGCTATGAGCATATCATCTACATATAATAACAGGTATAGGGCATCCTCCTCATCTATATTCTTGATGTAGACACAACAATCATATTCACATTTGCTGAAACACAGGCTCAAGACAAAGTTATCAAACCTTCGATACCCCTGACGAGGGGATTGTTTCAAGCCATACAAAGACTTTCTAAGTAAACACACCTTTGCTTCCTATGCCATCTTCATGAAACCATCTGGCTGCTTCATGTAGATTCTTTCCTCCAAAGTTCTATGAAGGAAGGCTATCTTCACGTCCATCTATTCCAATTCCATGTTATGCTATGCCACCAGTGACAGCAAAACTTGAATAGATGTATGACGCCCCATAGAAGAAAAAATTTCTGTGTAGTCAATCCCTTCCCTTTGTGAGTATCCCTTTACTACCAGCCTTGCTTTGAATCTAACTCCACCTTGTTCTGAAGGTGCTTCTTTCTTTGTGAACACCAACTTTGAGCCAATAGGTCAAGCACCCTTTGGAAGATCCACCAACTGCCATGTCTAATTCTTCTCAAGTGATTCCATCTCCTCCATCATGGCCTGCATTTATGAATCATGATCCTTACTCTCCATGGTCTCTGCATAATTCTCTGGATCTCCATTAGTAGTGATGAGTACATAGGAGATATCTCCTCATTAATGCCATATCTGACCAATCTCCTAATAGTACATTGGGGCTTGTGCAAAGCCACTCCTACTGGCACATCTTAGCTTGATGTTTGTGGCTGCTCCGTACATCTGTTTGAACTACCGACCCTCCATGCTGATTTTCAATCTAAGATAATACTTTTCTGCCCAGCTCCACCTCAACAGGAACACTCATGTAAGTAGATGTAACCTGCATGCCATCATTCTCTGACTGGCCATCACTGTTCATCTTTGTTTCCCCAGTTCCATCTATCCCAGACCTCCTCAAGATGCTCTTCTCATCAAAGATAATGTCCCTACTGATCACTGACTTCTATGCCTTAGAGTCCCATAGTAGGTACCCCTTGACTCCTTGTGAATACTCTATGAATGTCATCTTTTGAGATTTTGGGTCCAATGTGCTCCTCTCGGTTGCCTCCACGTGTGCATAGGCTATGCAACCAAAAACTTTCAGGTGGCCAAGCTCCACCTTCTTTCCACTCCAAACCTCTTCTGGAATGCCTCCATTCAGCTTATAATGAGGGGACCTATTCATAAGAAAATAAGAAAAAGTTAGAGCATCATCCCAAAAGGACTTTGGGAGTGATGTCTGCACCCACAAACTCCGTGTCTTCTCGATCAGTGTTTGGTTCATCCTCTCCACAACACCATTTTGCTAGGGAGTCATCCTCACCGTGTAATGGCATTTGATGCCATTTTTCTCACAGTACCTCCTGAACTTCAGGCTAGTATACTCCCCTTTATTGTCCGACCTCAGACACTTTACCTATCTCCTTGACTCCTCTACTTCAGCTCTTTAAGCTCTGAACCGGGCAAACACCTCTGATTTTTCTTGAATCAGATAAACCCACACCTTTCTTGAGAAATCATTAATGAAAGTAATAAAGTTTTTTTCCCCACCTCTAGCTGATACAGGAGCTGATCCCCACACATCCGAGTGCACTAAATCCAGCACTCCCTCACTGCGCTAGGTACTTCTAGCAAACTTCATCCTATGTTGTTTTTCAAAGATACACGGCTCACAAAGATCTGTGCCCTTCTTCTTTAGGGCTGGGATCAAACCTCTTCTGATTAGTTCTGTGAGCCCATGGTCACTCATATAACCCATTCGATAGTGCCACAATCGATATAGAATTTGCTCCTCCTATGCTACTGCTAGCACCTCTGCACTATCATTTACCACTGAGCCTTCCATTCTGTAAAGATTGTTGCTCAATCTTCTACTTCTCATCACCACCAAAGCTCTCTTAAAAATTTTTAGATATCCACTCCTAGCCTGGCTACTAAAAGCATAACCCTACTCCTCCAAGTAGCCCAAAGAAATCAAATTCTTTTTCAACTTCGATACAGGCCTGACATTTGATAATGTACGAATCATCCCATCGTATATCCTCATCCTGATAGAGCCAATTTCAGCTACTTTGCATGGGTAATCATCTCCAAGGCTGACACTTCCACCATCGACCTTTTGGTAGGTAGCAAACCACTCCCGACGAGAAGTACAATGGTGCGAGCATGCTGAATCTAATATCCACATAGTATTGCATTCTGTGGATCCATCTGATACAACTAGCAGGTCTTCTCCACTGCTCATAGAAGCTGTATCATCTTTCTTGCTGGCCTTTCCTTTTTCTAATCTTAAAAGGGAACAATCTCTCCTTAGGTGTCTAGACTGATGATATTTATAACATTTTAATGTCATCTTCCTCTAATCATGAGACTTTGATCGACCCTTGGATTTTCCTCTTGTCTTCTTATTTGATCTTCCCTATCTTTCATTCACAGCCAAGATCTCAGACTTAAGATCTCCCTTGCAGATCTTCTCCCTTTGCTCATTTGATCTAAGCACACCAACAACCTCTTCATAGTTTAGGATCTCCTTCACATAAACTAAAGATGTTATGAGACCATCATACAAACCTGGGAGAGAACATAATAGTAGCAATGCCCGATCCTCCTCATCGATCTTCACATCCAAACTCATCACCTCAGAACACACCTGATTGATTCTTTGGATATGTGCAATAAGATCTCCGCCTTCAGGCATCCTCAGACTATACAGTTGTTTCTTCAACCATAGCTTGTTCGTCATATTCTTTCCTACGTATGTGTTCTCCAGTCTCTCCCAGAGTCCCTTTGTCATAGTCTCTATGCAAACCTTGGGCAAAACCTGATCGACCAAGCACATCTGAATTGTGCTAAAAGCAATTTTCTCCAACTCTTCCCAATCCTCAGCACTGATCTTCTTCGACCATTCTTTTGTAAAGACCTTGTAGATCCTCAGTTGAACTAACAAGTCCTTTACTCTTTGCTATCATAGGGTAAAGTTTTTCTTGCCATCGTACTTCTCAAAATCCATCTTGAAACCATTTGATCCTATGACACAAATAAGTCAAGAATAGATCCCTAACATCCTTCATGATCACACACCAGTAAAACTATCCTTCAAAGAAGATCTAACTAGCCCTAGATCCTCTTTCCAAACTTCTATATCACCATTCCTCCATGTAAACAATCTCCACCTCAATCTAGAGACAACCACGAAGCAAATTAGAAATTTTAGGATAAACCTGGTGCAACAGATCCTGGATGTAGTAAATCCTAGGTGTCTTCCTTCGTTCCACGCAACACTACTTTGATACCAAATATTGGAAATATTCACTCTTCCCACATGGATCGGCGTGGTCACTGGTGATTAGCCAAGCAATCAAGGAAGTACTTCTTAGAGATCTCTATGAAAGCATGATCAAATAAATCAAGAAATAGAGAAAAAGAGAGGAAGAGATTTTTGAAAGAAAAGAACTTTTATTTAGTATATTTCAGCACTCTTACAAGCTTCACCTATTTTTAGTATATATACTTTACAAAGGGTCAAGCCCAAGCTCATAGAAAAACTCTCCAAACCCAAACAATCCACGTACATAAAATAATAAACTGCAAAAACTGAGCTAGTCCAGTTTCAGACTGAGCTGGCTAACCTACGAATAGGTCGGCTCAGTCCCAGACTGAGCCGACCTAGTTGTGTACCATGCCAACAGTCCAAAAATGCTGCTCTCTGTCTGAATTTTTCTCTGAGACCTAACTGATCCAGTCCTAGACTGAGCCAACCCAGTTTCCAACTGAGCTGGCTCAGTCTCAGAGTGAGTCGGTCCAGTTTTTGAACTTTACTATTAAGATTGATTCTTCTTTCGACTCGCTCCCATTTTCTCATGACCTACCTTCTCATGTTTTCAAGACTTGAGAGTGCCACTTCTGAGCTCACACCACCCTCCCCCCGACCGCCCCTCCTTCCCCATCCCGATCGCCTCCCTCCACCCTGCCACCCCCCAACCCCCATCTCCACAGTCCCTCCCCACCACCCCCCTGGCCACCCCACCCTCCCCCGGCTGCCCCTCCTTCCCCCCCATCCCTGGCCGCCCCTCCCCGCCACCCTACTACCCCCAGCCCCTCCATCTCCGACCGTCCCTCCTGCCATCCACCATCCGACCCCCCTACCCTCCCCCAGCCACCCCACCTTCCCCCCACCCCGGCGCTCCTTCCCGCCACCCTTCACCCCCACCCTCCCTCCGGCTGCCCTCCTTCCCCCCATCCCTGACCGCCCCTCCCCGCCATCCTGCCACCCCCAACCCACCCATCTCCAGCCGCCCCTCCCCGCCAACCCCCACCAGGCCCCCCCCACCCTCACCCCAGCCGCCCCTCCTTCCCTCCCATCCCCGGCCACCCCTCCCCGCACCCTGCCACACCCCACCCCTTAACACCCCCATCCCCGGCCGCCCTCCCTACCACCCCACACTCGACCCCCCCACCCACCACACCCTTCCTCCTGGTCGCCGACCTCTCCGTCACTATGCCTCCCGAGCCTCCTCGTCACTATGCCCCCCTCTCCCTGGCCCCCCATCCCACCGCCCAGCTCTCTCTCTTTCCTCTTTCTCTCTCTTCTCTATCTCACTATCTTGCTTTTATTTTGTAGGTTACCTCTAGTGCCATCATCCTCTTCTAGCATCACCGCCGATGATCCTCGAAGCTTTCGATGCGACTTGCTCTCTATAGCTGCGTGTATAATTTTTTTTAATTTTATAGTATTTTTTATTAATCATGTATATTTATAATAATTTAAAAAATATTTATAATAAATATTATAAATATTTATTATAAATATTATAATTATTTGCATGCGATAATTTTTGGATCAAATTCTGGATATTCAGATCTAGACCCAATTTTAATTACTGGTATTGGATCCGAATTCGAATACCCAACGGGTCTGTACTTGAAGTACCAAACCCAGACCCTAATGAATTTTGAAAGGTCGGACTCGATTTTGGGATTCGAAACTAAGAAATGGAGAGACTGAGAGGGAGATCGATAGATTAAGAGAGGAAGGACCGGTTGCTCGTCTGCCGTCGGTAAGGGAGATCGAGAGTGGGAGGAAGGGAGGGGATTCGATCTCGCCGCCATCGCTGGCGAGGGAGATCGAGAGAGGGAGAGAGGAAGGGAGGGATCCGACCTTGCTGCCATCATTGGGAGGGAGGGGGTCCAGGCCTCGCCGACGAGGGAGATCGAGAGAGGGAGAGTGGGAGATCGAGAGAGCGAGAGAGGGAGGGAGAGGGGTCCGACCTCATCCGGCATCACTAGGAGGGATGGGGTCCGGCCTTTGCCAAGCGAGAGAGATCGAGAGAGTGAAGAGAGGGAGGGATGGGGTTCAGGCCTCACCGGCGAGGGAGATCGAGAGAGGGAGAGAGAAAGATCGAGAGATGAAAAAGCTGGGAGGGAGGGGTTTGGCCTTGTCGCCATCGTCGGCGAGAGAGATCGAGAGAGGGAGAGAGGGAGTGATCGAGGAGATGGCATACAGTCGAGCCAGCTTGGATATGCAGTCAAGCCGGCTTGGACCATGATCGAGTCAGCTAGGAGAGGACCCAAGCCAAATGTCTCAGGCATGGAGCCGGCTGTCTCAGGCATGGAGCTGGCTCAGCTTTTGAGTGAATAGAATTTGATATATCTCTCTAAGGTTCCAACTTTAAGCCCTAAGGTGCAACCATCATCACTTTGTTCTTCTTTTAGATTTCTGGATTAACACCAAGGTTTGTACAAGAGATCGAATCTATGACTATTGCTCATCCTTAATTATTTATGAATATAATTCATGTTGTAGAATTTATTGCATAACATTTTTTGGATGTTTATATCTTGTTGCTTTTATTTATTGCATTGCATAATGATAGACCCATCAATTGATTAGTGTACATATTAGAGATTATTTATTGATGCTACACTAATATTATTGTTCAACATGTTATATTCATTAATGTTCATTAACGTTGCAGGTCATGATGGCATCGAAATACCATCTAGCTTTCACCCCGCCCCCTCGGTGGGTTACGTGCAGTTCAGCATCCGAGGAGCAGTCGGAGCATACTCCATCCATCTCGACATCGACTGCTTAGGAACCTCCACCGCCAGCATCTACTCCACCGACGACATCTACTCCACCGATGGCATCTACTCCATCGACAGCTAAGCCTCTACCATCACCCATATCTGAGACACATGCTACTACGCAGGCATCTGAGTGTACATTTTTATTATATTAGCACAACTTTATTTTTTATATAGTATTTGTGCACTTATATATTTGCAAAACATATTTTCATTGTAGGTGCATCATCTAGTCGGACATTTTATGATCCCATACGTATGGCACACGTGTGAAATTGCCAGCATCAGGTGATGGTCTATTACGATGCAGAGAGAAGATCGGTAAGGGAGATTGCGCAGGAGATGCATTCCTTTTTTGGAGTGCTTGTGAGGTGGTTGGACATCATTCCCGTAGAGCCTAGAGACTGGCATTTGATGGATGCTACCATCAGGGATCGGGTATGGAAGGAGATATGGGTAAGTACGTGCATCTTAGTTATATTTATGCATTTTATATGTTTACACTATATATGTTTGATTAGAATAATTTTGTAACTAATTTTTGATAACTTTATGTAGAAGAGGTACGACTTTCCTGATCACGAGAGGACTCGAGATGCCCGACTAAGGAAGATCGAAGAGTTGTACCGGGGTTATAAGGTCAAGCTCCATAAAGGATGGCTTGAGCACCAACGAGACACTCTAGAGGAGTTTGTTCCCTGGATACAGGACTATCCTCCATGTCAATAGGAGAGGATGGTTAGACACTGGAGGAGCTAGGAGTTCAAGGTAAAATTTCTAAGTTTTAAATTTTTCAATATGCTTAAAGTTTTATTTAAATATTTTTAAAATATTTATTATTTATTTGAATACTTATTAGGCTACCTTCCGTTAGAACCGTGCAGCCCAGAAGTATACGCACACTCTAGGCCGCGAGTCTATGGCCAGTCGTATGCATAGAGAGGTAATTAATTCTAAATCTTACTAGATAAATTAAATTCATATTTTTTATCATCTTTTTGATAAATTTATTCTTTGTTATAGCTGATGAGAGATGGAGTGATGCCCAGCCATAGTGAGATCTTTCGATCCAGCCGCACGAACAAGATAGGCAGGTCGATGAATGCTGCGATCAAGCATATTTTTATAAGTATTAAATATATTAGTATATATGATTAGTATTATAGCATTTCTTATAAAATTTTATTTTAATTTATAATTACAGGATCAGTTAGATGTGCTCACGAGCAAGGGCTCGGATATCTTTGGGCCCCATGACCATCTATCTCAAGTCTTGGGGCCTGAGCACTCTGGGAGGATCCGATGTAGGCCTGGATATACGTCGATGAGCTACTAGTCCAAGACAAGCATCTCCTCACAGACTTCCAATATCGTCAGTCGAGAGGAGCTTGAGGACGCATTGGCACTGGCAGATCATACTGCGATGTGGGTAGATCGGGCTGAGGAGCGCGCATCTCATTTGGAGGGCATCGTGAGAGACATGATATCGATGCTCAACGTGCATTTTGGAGTCACAAGCTTTGAGGATATGTTGGCCTACATTCCAGCTCCAGCTCTAGCTCCAGCTCCAGCTCTAGCTCCAGCACCAGCTCCAGCTCCAGCTCTAGCTCCGACTCCAGCTCCAACTTTCGATGATGATGATAATGATGTAGGTTTAGGAGACTTTTGATATATTTTATTTTTTAAAAAAATACTATAATAAATTTTATTTGATAATAAAATTTTAGCATTTTAGAATAATTTTTATATTTATTATTTTTTTGATATTATATATCTATATTTATTAGATAAAATATATAAAAAAATAAAAATTTTAATTTTTTTAATTATTCAAGATCTATGGCAGCAGTTTCATAACCACTGTCATATCCATGCCAACCGCTGCCATAGGTTTCTAGTGCAAATGGTGTCAACTGCTGCATTAAACCTATGGCAATGGTTAAAAGATAGCTGCTATAGATTACCTATGGTAGCAGTTATGTAATCGCTACTATAAATAACCTATGGCAGCGGTTACATAACCGCTGCTATAGGTTGATATATTGCAACGATTTATAAACCGCTGTAATAGGCTTTCTATGGCAACAGTTCAAACAACCACTACAACAACCGCTGCCATAGAGCTACGACGATGGCTTCAATAACAGTGGTTAAATAACCACTACCATATCCTATGGCAGTAATTTTTTGGGCTACGGTAGTGGTTACGAACCGTTGTCGTAGCCCTTTTTAGTAGTAGTATTAGTGTTTTACATCAGACTCGAATCGAATGATTTATTTAAATGATGGGTGCTGGGTTTGACAAGTTCACCTTAACCCTAATCCCATCAAGGCTCATGATAGAAGAATCTAATCACATAGGTAGCTGCACCGAGAGGTTCACATTTTGATTCTGATGGATTGCCACCATATACTGCTAGATGTCACTGGTAGATTTTGGGATCAATTAGAATTGCCTTGATGATTGACAATTCTAATTGGATGAATCAGAAGAGTTTTGGTCCATCGAAAGATATTTTGATGATATCGATGATGGAGATTACGACATGTCTCATTACCATACAGAACTGAACCTAACTGGATCACATAAATAAGGATTTGAATCTGGATATCATCAATTAAGCTAACCCAGTTTGATTGATTTAGATTAGATTCAATTAGGTTCAAGAAAATCATGCTAGCACATGATTGACCCTAATATTCTTCTTTTGTCGTCTTTTTGATTTGTCTCGACTGAGCCAAATTAGTTTAGCTCATCCAAAAATTTTTTTCTAGTCTGATTGGAACTTGTCAAAATTAGAAAAGTCATCCAAATATGATTTAGGCATGTCCTAATCCAATGGATGGAAATAGGACAAGACCTGCTAATTTCTGAAACTATTTGGACAACGTTCATTCGAAAACTCTATAAGAATTTATCTTGATCTGACTGGATCTTGTCCTGGCCTAATCAAGGCTTGTCCTAAATTTCATAAGATGGGAACAAGATAAGGGTTGTCTTTGCCAAATTAGGGCTTATCCTAAAATCATGAGATGAAATTAGGACAAGCCTCTTCCAAAAATTCTAGATGGATATTTCTTGATTTGACTGGACCAAGTCCTAGACTGATCAAGGCTTGTTCTAACTTGATTAGGACTTGACATAAAATCCATTGTATGGAACTTGAAAAGGTTTTGTCCTAAATCCCATAAGATGGGAATAAGACAAGGGTCAAATATTGACCCGATCATGTGGGAATTAAAGGATTGGTGCGTGCCCCCAGGAATTCTCTTGGGGTGCATGCCCCCTTGGGATTTACATGAGGGAGAGAGGGCCACATCCTCTCTTGGATGTGCATCCCATAAGGATAAACATGGAGATCCCCTTATAAAAGGGCTCTGACTGGATTAAAGAGTTTGATTTGGATCAAACTCTGGGAGATAAGATTTTTGCACCTAGCCTTGCACTTATCTCTTCTCCATGCCATTTTCATATGATTTTGTGTGACAAAATTGAATTGAAATTCAGGTTTGGGTGTGGAGATCAGATATAGAGTCCTTCTGCATGTTATCTTTGACCTGGTCAAAGTCACATGCAATGCGACTCTTAGTTTGGTCTATTTAAAGGGCCCTATGCAAGCTGTTGTGTATGAAATTAATCTATGGCAAAGCTCTGCCAGTTTCTCCACCTCCATGCCATTTATTCTTGATCGTCTCTCTCTTCTCCATGCCTAAGGAGTTGGATGATTCAGCCATCAAATATTGATGACTGCTGCTACAAAGATCAAGTCTAGAAGACCCTGATCGAGATACGGACGTGCTGCTGGCAGAGATTAGATCGAAGGCACTCCAAGTTGATTCCAGATCTGATGTTTGGAGATCAGATATAGAAAGAGAAGACTTCCAAATTTGATCTAAGTGGATATCAGTAGAGGTTAGAAGCATGCATGGCTCAATCAGAACCTTGGATCACTCATCGGATCATTACAACGGGTAAATGATTTATCCGATCAAGTGATATTAGATATCACTATTTTATTTTTATTTAAATTTTAGATCAATCTAATCAGATTTGAGAACTCTCAAATCTAATTAGATCATAAAATTTTTTTAAATTGTTGCATATCAAATTTGATCCAATCAAATGCATCCTACAGTAGGAAAACTCGATTTTTCCTTCAAATATGTCATTTCTCTAGCATTGTTGCCTCGGTCAAATCAATGAGTCAAGAATAAATAAGTTATATAAAAAAAAATTCTTTGAACCCTATAATTATGAATCATATAGGACTTGTGAATCTTGCCTCATGGAAAAAATGATTAGGTCTCCATTTTCTATGAAGGTTCTTAATCTAGGATTTTACAGATAGATCTTGAAACTTTTTTAAGATCTTATAGAGAAAGACTTAAATAAATTAAATATTTATTTAAATAAATATATAAATACCTAGATCTCAAATCTATTACATGATCAAGGCATGATAATAAATTAAAATTAAAATTAAATAAGAAAGAAAAAATTGATCAAATCAACCTAGATCTACACTACATCAAATGTAGGTATGAAGTTTATAGATCATATCTATTACCTGAGCAAGTTAGATGTTCTAACTTGCTAATTTGGGCTTGAGAATGAAGTCATGAGCCACACACGTGTCTGACCTCTAGGAGTCATCCATACGAGCCTACGATCTCTGATCTGAAGTTCGATGCAGAAAATCAGCACAACATGCTAGTACTGTGTTGATCCTTCTTCGATAGTCGATCCGATGCTTCCTTCTTCAAAATTTGGACTCTCCAAAATATGAGAAGAAAGATGAGAGTTTAGTGATCTAAGACTCTCTCAGAAAAAAAAACTCAAAAAAAAGAAGAAAGATTAAAAATAAAATAGCTCTAGAAGAAGACCCTCTTCTTCTTCTCTTTTCTCTCACCTAGACACCTAGTTTGGTGCCTATAGAACCCCGATGCCCAAGGACCCTCTTCTTAATTTTTGCAAACCTCAAACCTCTCCCAAAGCTCTATATTTTATAAAAAAATTAAAATAAAATTTATCAATAAATAGAGAAAAAGAAGAGTTCAAGTTAGATCAAAATCATAGACTAGGAATATCCAAATATGGAAAGTTGTTGGGGCACCCAACTCTTGGGCACCTCCTCCACAATTATTGGCGTGGATCAGCAAGGAAGGGTGAACATAAAAGGAGATTATTTTCATGGAATAAGAAAAGAATTAATTAAAAGAGGGGGCAGCACTCAAGGGAAGGTATTTTGGTCAACAAGGATTCCATCTCATAGAATCCTAAGCAAAACTAACTCCTCTTTTGACTTGGTCTTCCAACAAATTGCCTTATGAAAAAAAGAGGAGAGAAAGAGGGTGTGAGAAGCCATGGGAGTGGAGAATTTTTATATAAGAAATAAAACAAAAAGGGCATGGGGCGTGAGGATTAAGTGGAGCAAGTGATAGGGAGTCCTAGTCACAGTAGGACTCCTATTTTAACTTGGTCAAACAAGATCTTTTAACCAAATAAAATCAAGATTAAATCAATCCAATTAAATAAAGCCCTAATCCATTTAAGAACTTAATTAAATTAAATTAAATTTTAATTTATTTTTTAATCAAATTAGAAAATTGGGTTAATCCGAGTCCTAGTTAGACTAGGACAAGTTCTTCCTTGCACTTGGCTTATCTAATAAATCAATTGAATTTGAACCAATCAAGCCCAAACCAAATCTAATTAAGTCATATTTAATTAGACTTAATCTCAGTCTATTGGCTTAATCAAATTAAGCCAATCGATCCTCCTGCAATACTTGCACTAGGTTAAACACCAATCGTATTAATTGTTTAACCCTAGAATGATTCTTAATCGTTAATCAACTATCCGATCAGATCATAAGCTCTAATGTGTGTGACCTCATAGGTCTGAACCTAAGTCGATAGCAGAGATAAATTTTTATACCAATCGAAGTGACCATCTAGCAATGATACCCGATGGTCGGATAGGTCGAAGGTATAGAACACCATCCTTGAACCCATGTGGATATAGTTTTCATATAATTCATCCCCTTGACCACAATGCTCGTAGGATACCTCAGAGTTCAACTGACAACTCTAATCAGGTTGTCCACATTGTATTTCAAAATATCAAATCTATCTGATGGATTACCCTGGCCAAGGTTTTGCTATATTGAAATATAGTGATACATTCTTCTCCAACTCTTGGAGTAGTCAATTGAATCTTGATCACACTTCGACTTTGCAAGTACTTGACTATGCCCAGAAGCCTTTCATTACTGAATTAGAAATTCAGTTAGTTCTATACCAAAGCATAGTGAGTTGCTTGCAAGTCACTGAGGTGATCTCAGGTCTAAGGGATACTTATATCTATAACCCATCAGAGATATTCTCGACAATAGAATGCTCTAGAGTTGGTCACATTCAATGATGATGTACCCATATATCTCATCTGTATGTTATACCAGTGTCTTCATACTCCTTGATTTAGAGGACAACCAACCTATATGGTATATAGCGACTTATGCTCAATAGACGCCGTTGTCCTAATTAATAGCCTATCATTTGATCGTGAACAAATTTAAGGACTAATTGATAAATCCCCTCTTTATTGAAACTAAACAGTCCTAAGGACTTCATCACAATAATAAAGTTCTTTAGAAGATATAAACTTATGATGAAAAAGATGCTAAAATATTTTTATTAATTAATAAATTAATTATAATTATAAAATAGCTCAACCATCAACAGACTGATGATTGGCTTTGAGACATAATTTTCAACAACTTCTACTTGTCCTAAAGCCACTCGGCATAGTATCTAATACCCATCTTCGACTTATGGTTGTCGAACTCTTTGATTGCCAGGGCTTTAGTAAAGGGGTCTGCTAGGTTCTCCTTTCTATCGATCTTCTGAAGGTCGACATCACCATGATCCATGATCTCACGGATCAAATGAAAGCGGCGTAGAATATGCTTTGTCCACTGGTGTGCCTTCGGTTCCTTTACTTGAGCTATGGCACCAGTGCTATCATAGTAGAGCAGGACTGGACCATCAATGGAGGGTGCTACTCCGAGCTTGATAATGAGCTTCCTCAGCCACACAACTTTCTTTGTTGCATCTGATGCTGCCATGTACTCTGCTTCGCAAACAGAGTCAGCTATTGTATGCTGCTTGAAACTTTTTCAGCAGATGCCTCCACCATTTAGAGTAAAGATATATTCCGACATACTTTTACTATCATCATGGTTAGATTGAAAGCTAGAGTATGTAAACTCTACAAGCTTCAGATCTGACTCACTATAAACCAATCATTGGTCCTTAGTATTCCTTAAATACTTAAGGATGGTTTTAACCATCTTCCAATGATTTTTTCTAGGATCAGACTAGTATCCACTCACCACTCCTAGTGAGTATGCCACGTCTGGTCTTGTATATGTCATTGCATACATAATAGACCCCATTGTTGAAGCATATGGGATTTTACTCATACGCTCTCTCTCTTCAGGAGTTGTCGGACAATCCTTCTTAGAGAGAGAAATTTCTTAGCCTATCGGGAGATAGCCTTTTTTGGAATTCTCCATGCTAGACCTCTTCAGCATAGTTTCTATGTACGTGGACTGGGATATACCAAACATCCTTTTAGATCTATCCCTATAGATCTTCATCCGTAGGATGTAGGATGCTTCACACAAGTCCTTCATGGAGAACTATGATGATGATCAGACTTTTATTTCTTGTAGTGCGGGGATATCATTCTTGATTAAAAGAATGTCATCCACATACAAAATAAAGAATACCACTGCTAGACCATTTGCCCATTTGTAAATGCAAGATTTTTCTCCATTCTTAACGAAGCCATACATTTTGATCACTTTATCAAAACGTATGTTCCAACTCCGAGATGCCTGCTTCAATCCATAAATGGATCTCTAAAACTTGCATACCTTAGACTCATCTGTGGATGTGAACCCTTTAGGTTGTATCATATACACCTCTTCGGTTAGCTCTCCATTTAGAAAAGCTGTCTTCACATCCATCTACTAGATCTAATAGTCCAAATGGGCAGCAATAGCAAGCATGATCCGAATGAACTTGAGCATTGCCATAGAAAAGAATGTCTCATCATAGTCAATACCATAAAATTAATGATACCCCTTGGCAATCAGATGGAGTTTATAGATCTCCACCTTTTCGTCTGCGCCCCTCTTCCTTCTGAAGACCCATTTACACCTAATGGGTTTAACCCCTTTAGGTGGGTCAACTAATGTTGATACATCATTGACCTTCATGGAATCCATTTTGGATCTCATGGATTCTAGCCATTTCTCAAAGTTGGGTGTCAGCATCGCATCCATATAAATGATCGGATCCTCATCATTCTCATCGAGTTCGATGGGATCACCATCCTGGACCAAGAATCCATAGTATCTATCTGGATGGCGTGGTACTCTACCGGATCGTCTTGATGATGCGAGTTCACTAGGCTTCATATCTAATTTGATCAAATCCGACTTCGGTTCAACATTTTGTGTCAGACTTTCTACCTTCTGAACTTCAACAAGTTCAACCTTAAAGGCAACAGTTCCTTCACCAAGAAACTCCTTTTCTAAAAAGGTTGCCCTAAGGCTGACGAACACCTTTTATTCAATAGCATGGTAGAAATAGCATCCTTTGGTCTCTTTTAGGTACCCTATGAATGTACACTTGTCAGACCTAGGTCCAAGTTTGTCTATAACTAATCATTTGACATAAGCCGAGCACTCCCAAATCCTAAGGTGTAAAAGTGCTGGCTTATGCCCTATCCATATCTCATATGGGGTTTTAACTGTAGACTTACTTGAAATCCTATTTAATAGATAACAAGCTGATTCAAGTGTGCATATCCCTAGAAGGATATTGACAAGTTGGCAAATCCCATCATGGATCAGATCATGTCTAACAAAGTCTGATTCCTCCTTTCAGACACCATTATGCTGTGATGTTTCGGAAGGAGTCCATTGGGAGAGAATTTCATTCTCTCCTAGATATATGAGAAACTCATCAGAAAGATATTCTCATTTTTTATCAGATCGAAGAGTTTTAATATCTTTCCTAATTTATTTTTCTACTTCACTTCGAAATCATTTGAATATTTCAAAAGAATCCAACTTATGTTTCATCAGATAGACATATTCATATCTGGATAGATCATCTATGAAAGTGATGAAGTAGACATATCCACCTCTGGCACTTGTGCTCATTGGTCCACATACATCAGTATGTACTAGACCTAAGAGCTCATTGGCTCTCTTACCTTTTTCAGTGAAAGGTGACTTGGTCATTTTACCAAGAAGACAGGACTCAATTATTGGAAGTGATTCATAATCATTAACATCGAGGATTCCCTCTTGAGTCAACCTATTTATCTTGTTCTTATTTATATGACCTAGTCTACAGTGCCATAAGTAGATATCTAATACACTATCTAATCTAAGGTACTTGCCAGTAGAATAGACTATATTAACAGATTGTGATAACATATATACACCATTATTCAATTATCCACAGAAAGCAGTAACACCATTTACAATGGCATTATAAACTCATTTTTTTATTAAAATTTCATAATTGTTCATGGCTAAAAGGCCTACAGAAATGATATTTAAAAAGAAATTAGGACAGAAATGACAATCACTAAGAACAATGATATGAGATTCAAATACAAGTTTCAAAATTTTTAAAGCTAGAACTGGAACTGATCTTCCATCTCCAACGTTTAGGAATCTCTCATCTTACTCGAATCTTCTACTGACCTGCAACCCCTGCAATGAATTGTAAATATGGTAAGGACTACCAGTATCCAATACCCAATTAGTAATATCATAAATAGAGCAATTGCAAGGAGTTATCATATAAATATCTTGCCCAGTAATAGCTTGCTTCTTTCTCTATCTACTTGAATCTAGGGAGGCAATGTACTAAAGATAGTTCCTCTTTCAGTGCCTCTGCTTCTTGCAAAAGAAGCATTCAGCTTGACTTTTATCAGACTTGATCTTCCTGGTCTAGCTCTGCACTGATGTCCCAGCCTGAACTTGCACCTTCTTTGTTTTCTTCTTCTTGTTCTTCTTCCCTTTCCTAAAGAGTCAAGAATCAGAAGACAAACCTCCCACTAAGTTCATCGACTCTTTATGAAGTTGGTGATCCTTCTCAAAATTCTGAAGTAACCCCAGTAAGCCATGGTAGTTTATTTCAAGCTTTATCATTCTATAATGAGTAAGGAAACGGAGATAGGACTTTGGCAGTAAGTTTAGTATTGCATCTTTCCCAAGTTGTTCCTACAAGTGAAAGCCAAGTTTGCTCAAGCGCTCTATCAGCTCGATCGTATACAGTACATGATCAGTGATAGAGGCTCCGTCTTGCATTCTAGCATTGAAGATGGTGCAACTAGTCTTGTGTCTCTCAACATCATCGGGTGTGCCGAAAGAGTCCTCCAATACTTGGAGTATTTCATTTGGCTGAGCTGTCTCAAACCTACAGCTAAACTCGTCGCTTATCGCAGCCAGCATAATGCAGTGCACCATGGTTCGATCACTGAGCCACTTCTGATAAGTGTCTCTGATGGTTCCACGTGCATTGGCAGCTGGCTCCTCAGGTGCAGGATCCGTCAACATATATAGGATCCATTTATGCTCCAGGATAATCTTCAACTTTCGATACCAGCTACCGAAGTTGGGACCCACCAACTTATCATTGTCCAACAATGATCGGAGTGATAGAAAAGTGGCCATGTCTGCACAAAAGAAAACTAAAATATAATTAGTAATTGATTCATTAAACCTAAAGATTTGGACTTTAATCAAAAGGTGTCTCCCACTATTTTATTCGAATTGATAGCCTCTACCTTCAATTCAAGGAATTACCCTAATTCCTTAGTGGGTACTAGAATCCACATAGACTATACATGAGCCCAACTTTGGTTGGCCCACCCATGTACATCTAGGGGTAGATTCATAACCAATTGTTTCTCTAAATAATTTTCAGTAATTAAATTTTGCCCCAGGCCCTGATCAGTTGGCTTTGGCCTTCTCAGAAAAGGGTCCAGTTAGGTCCAACCATTAACATGACCATACTTGGCCCATCCGACTAATGAATGATTAGGCCTAACTTTGGTTGGCCCACCTGACCACCATTTAGAAAGATGTATCCAAGAGATCATATAATGAATGATAATTCTATTAATCGATAAGCACCAAGCCTTTGGGCCTCCAATGATTATCCAACTGATTGACTCATTATCATCCACTTTAATGAGAGGCTATGATCCAGTTATCATATAACTATTTCATTTTAGGGACCTAATAATTTTAAAGGATTTAATTTATAGAAGCAAGTAGGTCAGATTAACCAGCTTGTCAAGATCCTCCCACTAACTTCACCAAGTCAGCTTAAGGGAGACCATTAATAGGCTGGTCTAGGAGCACCTAAATCAGTCAAACTGATTTATCTAGCTGACATGGGTCAGCTTGAACAGTTAAGTGATCTGATCAAAACATAATCTTACCAAGAAGCCAGATAAATTTAATCAGTGGAAGGGTCTGTCAGGCTTGCCTTAGACACCATTAGAAATGGCCAGATAAGTGAGCTGCTAATTAAAAATCATTGGTCTGGTTTATCTTAGACACCAATTAGTTTAATTAGTTTCAATTAGGTCAATTTAATAATTCGTGCTAGATCGTGTAGCCAAGAATCAAGTCCATCTTGGGTCTTGTTAAAGATATGGACTTGACCAACTATAACTATTGCAATTGATCTAGAGAATTCTTGACCTAATCTAAGATAATAATTGATTAGATTTAGTCAATTCTCTAATTAAGTTCATTTTTTAATCTAACCCTAGGTCTAACTCAATTAATGGACCTAATCCCCATTAACCCATTAACCCAATGTGTTATGATTCGTGTCATAGGATCTTCAATTTACAATCCTAGAACCTAATCAAACAACTTCTTAATTCTTAATTAAGTTTTGGGCCAAGGGTTGGGGTTTGGCTTTTCGAAAATAATTTTTATATTTATAAAATATTTTTACAACATGATTCTATCAACCAAGTTGCATGTTTGATTCATAATCAATATGTAAGTAACATAAACAGGAATCTACTTTAGATCTAATCTAAACAGGTTCATGTAATTGAAATAGTTTCAATAATAATCAATCATAAATTTTTCTAAATCAATTCTAACATATTTTTGAAGATTAAAACTAGATTAAAATATTTTTAATTAGATCATAAAATTTTTTAGATCTAATTTAAAATTTTATGATCATTATTTTAGATCAGCACGTACTAGAATAATCTATTCACTATAGGGGTAAACCTTACAACAGGACAACCTTATGGCAGTTTGTACAATCCAAAATAATTTATTTTTAGATCTAAAACTATTTTAAATCTATTAAATCATAAATAAAATTAGATTAAATCTAATAAATTTATGATTAGAGTTAGATCATCATGAACTAGGACAACCTATTCACTGTAAGGGGTAAACCTTGCAGCAGGACAACCTTATGGCAGTTCGTGAGATCTGAATTTTTTTTAGATTTAATAATTATATTATAAATTAGATCTAATCTAAGAAATAATCTAAATATGCATAAAAATCATGTAATAACAACCTTGCTCTGATACCAATTAAAGGTTCTTGATCTAGGATTTTACAAGTAGATTTTGAAACTTTTTTAAGATCTTACAGCGAAAGACTTAAATAAATTAAATATTTATTTAAATAAATATATAAATATCTAAATCTTAAATCTATTACATGATCAAGGCATGATATTGAATCAAAAATTAAAATCAAACAAGAAAAAAAAGGTTGATCAAATCAACCTAGATCTACACTACATCAAATACAAATATGAAGTTTATAGATCATCTATTACCTGAGCAACTTAGATATTCTAACTTACTGATCTAAGCTTGAGAACAAAGTCACGAGCTGCACATGCATCTGGCCTCTAGGAGTCATCCATACGAGCCTAAGATCTCTGATCTGATGTCCGATACAGGAAATTAGCATAGCATGCTAGTACTGTGCTGATCCTTCTTCGACGGTCGATCCGATGCTCCCTTCTTCAAAATTTAGACTCTTCAAAATATGAGAAGAAAGATGAGATTTTACTGATCTAAGACTCTCTTAAAAAAAAAATTCAAAAAAAAGAGGAGAGATTGAAAATAAAATAGCCCTAGAAGAAATCATCTTCTTCTTCTCTTTTCTCTCACCTAGACACCTAGATTGGTGCCTATGGAACCCCCACCCAAGGATTCTCTTTCTTTAATTTTTGCACACCCTAAACCTCTTCCAAAGCTCTATATTTCATAAAAAAATTAGAATAAAATTCATCCAATAAATAGAGAAAAAGAAGAGTCCAAGTTAGATCAAAATCTTAGACTAGGAATATCCAAACATGGAAAGCTATTGGGATGCCCAACTCTTGGGTGCCTCCTCCATAATTATTGGCATAGATCAGCAAGGCAGGGCACACAAAAAAGAAAATTATTTTCATGGAATAAGAGAAGAATTAATTAAAAGAGGGGGTGACACTCAAAGGAAGGTGTTTTGGTCAACAAGGATTCTATCTCGTAGAATCCTAAGAAAAACTAACTCCTCTTTTGACTTGGTCTTCCAAGAAATTGCCTTATGAGAAAAGGAGGAGAGAAAGAGTGTGTGACAAGCCATAGGAATGGAGAATTTTTATATAAGAAATAAAATAAAAAGGGCATGGAGCTTGAGGATTAAGTGGTGCAAGTGATAGAAAGTCCTAGTCACACCAGGACTCCTATTTTAACTTAGTCAAACAAGATCTTTTAACCAAATAAAATTAAGATTAAACCAACCCAATTAAATAAGGCCCTAATCTATTTAATTACTTAATTAAAATCAAATTAAATCAAATTTAATTTTAATTTATTTTTTAATCAAATTAGAAAATTGGGTTAATCTGAGTCCTAGTTAGACTAGGACTAGTGCTTCCTTGCACTTGGCTTATCGAATAAATCAATTAGACTTGATCCAATCAAGCCCAAATCAAATCTAATTAAATTATATTTAATTAGACTTAATCTCAACCTATTGGCTTAATCAAATTAAGCCAATTAGCAATCCAATTGCTAATCGATCCTCTTGCAACACTTGCACTAGGTTAAACACCAATCGTATTGATTGTTTAACCCTAGAATGATTCTTAATCATTGATTAATCATCCGATTAGATCATAAGCTCTAATGTGTATGATCTCATAGGTCTGAACCTAAGTCGGTAACATAGGAACAAATTTTTGTATCAATCAAAGCAACCATCTAGCAATGATATCTGACGGTCGGATAGGTCAAAGGTGTAGAACACCATCCTTAGAACCCACGCGGATATAGTTTCTATATAATTCATCCCCCTAACCACAATGCTCGTAGGACACCGCAAAGTTCAACTGTCAACTCTTATCAGGTTGTTCACGTTGTATTTCAAAATATCAAATCCATCTGATGGATTATCCTGGCCAAGATTTTGCTATATTGAAATATAGTGATACATTCTTCTCCAACTCTTGGAGTGGTCAATTCCATCTTGATCACCCTCCAACTTTGTAAGTACTTGACTGTGCCCAAAAGCCTTCCATTGTTGAATTAGAAATTCAGTAAATTCGATACCAAAGCACAGTGAGTTGCTTGCAAGTCACTGAGATGATCTCAGGTCTAAGGGATACTTATATCTATATCCTATTAAAGACATTCTTGACAGCAGAATACTCTAGAGTTGGTCACATTCAATGATGATGTACCCATACGTCTCATCTGTATGCCATATCAGTGTCTCCACACTCCTTAGTTAAAATGACAACTAACCTATATGGCATATAGCGACCTATGCTCGATGGACACCGTTGTCCTAATTAACAGCCTATCATTTGGTCGTGAATAAATTTAAGGACTAATCGATAAATCCTCTCTTTATCGAAACTAAACAGTCTTAAGGACTTCATCACAATAATGAAGTTCATTAGAAGATGTAAACTTATGATGAAAAAGATGCCAAAATATTTTTATTAATTAATAAATTAATTATAATTATAAAATAGCTCAACCATCAAAAGACTGACGATTGGCTTTGGGACATAATTTCCAACATTCTAAACATAGAGAAAGGGCAAATGAGTTATTTTGACCTTAGTACATTCAAATATATATGGACCAATGATAACTCAAGCTAGAGGAGGATATTCCTATTTCATTACTTTTACTAATAACTTATCAAGATATGAATATGTGTATCTTATGAAATATAAATCTAAGGCTTTTAATAAGTTTAAGGAATATCAGAAGATGGTCAAAAATCAAACTGAAAAAAGTATTAAAGTCCTTCGATCTGATCAAGGTGGCAAATACTTATCCAGTGAGTTTTTTTATCATCTTAAGAAAAAAAAATCTCTTTAAATGGACACCTTCTTATACACCATAATTAAATGGTATAGTGGAAAGGAAAAATCATACACTTATAAAAATGGTACGATCCATGATGTGCTATGCTGATCTTCCAATATCCTTCTGGGGTATGCCCTGTAAACTGCTACTTATATTCTTAACAAAGTGCCTTCTAAGTTTATTCCTAGCACTCCATATAAATTATAGAATGGAAGGAAGCATAATCTTAAGCATCTTAAGATATGAGGCCATCCTGCTTATGTCAAGAATATTTTTGGATATAAGCTAAATGAAAGGTCAGAAAAATATTTGTTTATAGGATTTCCTAAGTAAACTAAAGGATATTATTTCTTACTGAACAAAAGATAATTATTAGTAGGTATGCCATATTCTTGAAAAAAAAATTCATCAAAGAAAGAGGCAGTAGGAGAAAAATTAAACTTAAAAAAGTTCAGGACCTACAAACTATTCCAAAAATATCTAATGAAAGTCCTCAACCAGAAGTATCCAAGAATGAGGTACATCCATAATACATACCTCCTCTTCGTAGGTCAGAGAGAGTGCATCATGCATCTCTAAGATATGGTTTCATCATAGGAAATGATAATGAGGCAAATATTGTTCAAGATGATAATTCATTGACCTATTCAGAAGCTATCATGAGTAAAGACTCTGACAAGTGGCTAGATGCATTGAAATCCAAAATGGACCCTATATATTCTAACCAAGTTTGGACCTTGGTTTATACACCAAAGGGTGTAATCCCTATAGGGTGCAAATGGGTCTTCAAGAAGAAGATCGGAGTGGATGGCCAAATAGAAACCTACAAGGCTAGGATGGTGGCAAAAGGTTTTAGATAGAAATAAGAAATTGATTATGATGAAACCATTTTGCCAATGGCTATGCTAAAGTCTATATGAAATTTTACTTACAATAGCAGCATACTATGATTATGAAATCTGGCAAATGGATGTCATGACCACTTTCCATAATGGTAATCTTAAGAAAGAGATCTATATGATACAGCCAGAAGGATTCATCTCTAGTGCGAGACCAAATCAAATATGCAAGCTTAAAAGATTCATTTATGGATTAAAGCAGGCTTCAAAAAGTTGGAACATCTGATTTGATATGACAGTCAAAGAATTTGGCTTCATAAAAAATGTCGATGAACCATATGTATATAAGAAGGCTAGTGGGAGTACCATAGTCTTTTTGGTTTTATATGTCGATGACATATTACTTATTGGGAATAATATCCCAATGCTCCAGTGAGTTAAGACTTGGCTATGAAATAAATTTTTCATGAAAGATTTGGATGAAGCATCCTATATTCTTGGAATAAAGATCTATAGAGATAGATCTAATAGGATGCAAGGCTTGTCCCAATCTAGGTACATTGATTTATTGTTGAAGAGGTTCAACATGGAGGAAAGTAAAGAGGTTACTTGCCCATAAGTCAGGGCATGCATTTGTTTAAAAAGATGTCTCCTAAGACATCAAAAGAAAGAGAAAGAATGAAATCGATCCCTTATGCTTTGGTGGTAGGATCCAGTATGTATGCCATGTTATGTACTGACCTGATGTGGCTTGTGCTTTAGGCATAGTTAGCAGATATCAAGCTGATCCAGTGGAGGATCATTGAAAAATTATGAAAAATATTCTTAAGTATCTAAGAAGAACTAAAAAAAAATTTCTATTTTATGGAGGGTCAGAGTTGAAGCTAGAAGGTTATACTGATTCTAGTTTTCAGTTAGACTCGGATGATAGCAAGTCAATATCAGGATATGTGTTTAGCTTAAATGGAGGTGCAGTAAGTTTGAGAAGTTTGATACAGCAGACTATAGCTAACTTAACAATAGAGACAAAATATATTGCTGCTAGTGAATCTGCTAAGAAAGCTATCTGGATGAAGAAATTCATCGATGATCTAGGAGTAGTTTCTAAGATAAAATGACCAATACCACTTTATTGTGATAATACTGGTGCGGTAATCCAAGCTAAGGAACCAAGGTCTCACCATAGTCAATGCACATCCTCAAATGGTTCCACCTTATTTTGGAGATTTTTGAGAGACACGATATTGTATTAGAATGAGCAGATACTAAGAACAATATTGTAGACCCATTCACTAAGGCCTTACCACAGCAACTATTTGATCACCATCTCAATTGTATGTGTTTGAGATATAAGGATGATTGGCTTTAGTGCAAGTAGGAGATTGAAAGAATAAGTACCATACAAGCCAATCATATATGTAGTGTGATGGGACTTTTCTATATAATCCCCAACTCATGTAATGGCATTTATTTTGATATTGAGAAATTTAATTCATCATTTCAGTTGCATCTTTTATATTTAAAGGTTATGATGAATCCTAAAGATTAGGATAATGATTTTAGGGGACATGAATGAGTCATGCCTATGAGACCTAAAATCCTAGAACCCTAATCTTAAACATTCATAGTCGGAGAAATATTGAGTCAGGGATCAATGTTCCGAATAGACTGGCACATCCTATATGCTCGATGGAGAGGATGGTAGATCTCACAAGCTATTTATGTGGGGACACTAATACAAGGATGTGGATGCTCATCGAGGAATGAGTTCACTGAATTGACTTATTAAAGAAAACATCTTATGGAACCTTACTTGTATATTAAAAGATGGTTCTCTAAGTGGGGGTTGTGCAAGTGATCCTTAGACCTGAGATCACCATGGTACCTTATGTACATAAACCAATATTTTTGGTTCATACTCAATGATGATATTAAGTCATGAATGGGGTGTTTTGGATATGGTCAAGTATGTGTGAAGGTAGTGAGTAGGTCAACAAGAAATCGATCACTCCTAGTAAGAGGAGATGACATCCTATGTATTCTTATCTATGGATAACTCAGTAAGACTTTGGCCAAAGTAGAATAAAAATTAGATAGGGCTTCTAATCATTCATTAGAGTTATCACTAATTGATGGAGAATCAATATGAATATGTATTTGAGTTTGACATTTATCCATACTCATAAATATATTCAGGATGTATAATGATCAAGGGATTGAATTGTAGGGATACTTTCCACTAAGGGTATATTTTATATTTTCATCAAATTTCATATCTTCTAGATAGTTATGATACGTTGCTAGACATCAATCTTGACTTGTGGATTTGATTGAATTAATGAGATTAATTCGATCCTTAGTTAGATGATTCTTCTAATTGGTGAAATCGGGTTGGCATAAACCCTAATTGCTTGAGATTTAATCCGATTAGATTAGATTAAAATGCACCCGGGCCTACTATTGACTAGATGTGGAGCCCAATGGGTCACACACATAAAGAAATTGGTCAAGAATTAATTTTAGGATCATTGGATCCTAATTGAGTTACTAATTGATATGCTAGCACATGTTGGCTAACCTAATTCCTTGCCAAATCAATTTTGGTTCGAATTCTTGCACTTTTAGCTAACCAATTTTATTTAAATCCGATACATGGTTAAGTCAAAAGTGCTAACCATTAGATGGTTGTCACTTGGCATTTTTTGGACTCTTTTTGGAAGAGTCCTAGGCACCCCAAACACCTCCCTAGAGTTGGTGCCACATAATGTGGTGCATGGATTTTTGTTGGCACCAAGATGGATGGAGTGTAACACCCCACCCTTGAATCCTGGGTGATAGTGCCACATCCTACCCTTATCTAAAGGTTAAGGAGATTTATAAACTATAGCTATGCTGAACTATACATTAGATAAATAATTTGCTTTTAATTAAGCTAAACAATTCTTTCATCTACAACACAAGCATTTCAATCTTAATTTCTTAACTTGCCAAAACAAATATCATTACATAACTTAACAACTCACCTAATCAAACTTAAGCTTTCACTATTAAATCATCCTTTATACATGCCTTTTTGAAATAACCAAAATATATACATATACCATTTTCTAGCTTTACCATCTCAGCTATATACATCTCAAAATACATTTTCTTTACAAGCCATTGTCACCAAAAATAGTTTTCCCCACTAAAGATACTGATACATATGATACATAGGCTGAAACATATCTCTAAGTTATGCAACTTCCGAAAATACAATAGAAAGAGTGAGGGGTGAGACTTGGGAAAGTCTCAATAAGTGAATAATCCATCTAATGATGGAAAATGGAAATGCTTAACTTGTAATTTAACATAACAATAACAACTAAAATGTAAAAAATGCTTTTTATGCTTCACAAAGCTGAAATATACATAATAAAAATTGATATGTAAGAACTGCTTTTTGGAGCTTCACAAAGTTGAAATATACCCCACCGGGTTAACCAAAATACCAAAGAGCTTCACAAAGCTGAAATATACCCCACTATGTTAAAGCAAAATACCAAAGAGTTTCACAAAGCTGAAATATACTCCTCTGGGTTAAAGCAAAATACCAAACCATGCCATGCCAATGCATGCTTCCTTCTTAGCTACTATGGACTAAATCCCAGAGCACCCCTTCCAAGATAATCGATAAGTAGTATGTTATGATGCTAAATGATGTAAATGAGCCCCACTGGGCATTCTGATACACTGTCAAATATCTATCAAGCTCCACTGGGCATTCCAATACATTACCAAGCCCCACTGGGCATTCACCAATGCAGACTATTGAGGTGCCAGTTCATGCCAATGCAAATGCTTATGCAATGCAAGGATGCACCCCATAAGTTATTACTCCTATGGATAATCATTTTCAAAAATCAAATAAGCTAAAATTCTCCAAAGCTGAATAGTAAAAAGTAACAATTTCAATCCCTGCTTTCATATTTGCACAAATACATATATAAGCTGAAGAATATCAAAGTTAACTACTTTTCAAAATAAGTTATTTCCATAACAAAATACAATAAGTAAACACTAAGGCTAGATATGAAAACCACTCACCTTAATTGGCTATTAGTTAAATGGGCTTATTTAAAGTACCTTTCCAAACCTTTTCTTTTCCTATATCATCAATAAACACTGATTAAACTCATATCTTATGATTCAAGACCAAAACTAGACATACTTTGCTTCCAAACTCTTACTTTAGTCTTTTATCCATTCCCTCATATTTTATCTTGCTTACATTAACTTAGGTCTAGATAACTTCAATATAATTTAGACATTTCCAACCATTTAATTATGTTTCTATTCTCCTAATTAGTTTTGGATATACCTAACACCATTTCAATTCATGGCTAAAACATCTACCCAACTTCAGCATCATAATAACATAATTCAACTTCATCTTTGATTTTAAACTGAATAGCTTACTTTACTATAACCTAGGATCTACTATAATACTTAAAAGATCAATTAAAGTTGGTTTAAAGCAAAGGAGCCTTACCTCAAGTGATTAGAAATCTGCCACACAAGCTTTCCTCTTCAATTTCAGCAACTTCTAGCTCTTCCAATCAATCTATAACTAAATCCTCTACCTCCAACTGAAATTCTATTTGAAATTAATTGAGAATAGGACCTTCTCCAGCCCTCCTCTCCCTAACTCTCTACTATGCTAGAGAACTCAGAACAACTATAATAAGAACTGGAGGCTTTTTATTTTGGAAAAGAATAAATTAAGGAAAAGAGTTGCTAGATGTCAACCCATGAATTTTTTACACTTTTTTAGATTTGCTGAGGTGTTGCCAAGCTGAATTTCTAACTATTAGTTTATGCCATCAAGGTGCCCACTCATTCCATGAAAAATTATTTAAAAATTCTAATATAAAACATTCTTAATTAAAATCTGCTCTCAGAAATTTTCATGATTGGGTTGACACTTTAGGAAAAAGGGTCGACACTCGAACACAAGTCAGCCCCTAGATCACCCCTTTCTTCAAACAGGTCATCCTATAGATTGACTTCTGGGTTGGCCCTTCACACAAAAGTATCGACACCTATTAGGCAAGTGTCGACCCCTTCTCGTGCCGCCACCAAACTTCTTAAAAATGTCCTATCTACTTTTTTGAGATAGTGTCGACACCTCTCACACAAGTGTCGACCCCTTCCCCTAGGTTTCAAAAATTTAAAGTTTTATACTCTGCACATAAATGTAAATAAGGAACGCCCTCCTATTTGAAACCAATAAAATTATCAGAAAAATCAAAATCCTCAAGAAAAGATATCAAAACTTGGGTTCTAGCTCAAATTTTCCAAAATCCAAAATTTTTAAAACTTTCTTTCCTTAGAACGAATAGGTTAAAGGTTTCAAAAATTCATTAAAAATCACTTTATGACTCATCAATTTCCAAAAATCAATTACCACTAATTTTGATCTCAAGAAAATTCATATTTCATATAGCTCTCCAGATAGGTGCTACTTTCAGACTTAGAAATTTTTAAGAACTTGAAATGATAGATAGTCATAATTTTATGCTCAAAGGGATTAAATATACCATAAATGAATTACTATGCCACACATACTTGAACACAAATCTTAAAATCTATTATTTTGCTGGTCTGGAATGTTACATGGAGAGTCCTTCTGCCAAGGGGCTTTGACCAAGTTAGTGCCCCCTAAGGTTCTCTCTCTTATCTAGGCACCTACCATTATTAACCATGTCAAACAATGGGGAGCAGGAAATAAATCTCCTAGAAAAACTATGCGAAGAGTTGCATATTCTCATATTGTTTGGCGCCTAGAGTCCTTTTGCTTAAAGAACTTTTGGTTGGCACCTTATCTGGGACTTTCTCACCTTATCCCATTCCATGTTAGAGAAAAATTCAAATAAAATTTAGAGTTATTTTAGGGGAGTCATACATACGACATTCTGAATGAAAAAATCACTTTTTACATGATTTCTAGGTGCCTCCAAGTATCCTTCTACTTTAAGGGACTTATCTAGTCCTTTGATAAACCTTTTAGAGGGCTGATAAGTGCTTGGGAAAGGTGTCTTTGGCACCTCATCTAAATCTATAAATAGAACTCAGATTGGAGGTGTTGGGCATTCTGAATTCAAAAGCCTATCTTAATATTCTTCCTCCCTTTCCTTTAGACAAGGTGTTGGTTAAGACAAGGAGTCTTCCTCTAGATAAGGTCTTAACCAATACAAGGAGTCTTCATTAAGACAAGGGCTAGGAATATTATTTAAGAGGGCTAAGAGAGAATAAAAGAAAGAATAAACAAGAAGGAAGAAAGGAGAAGAAAGGGCAAGAATTCTAGAATAGAATTCAGCGAGCAAAGATTCAAGAAGGATCGTTCTTGAATCCAATTTCTACGTGGATTATTATTGGAGGGCAAACACGTGGGCACCTCATGGAAATATATGTTCTCTAAATCAGATTATTAAAGAGTATGTTATCAATTCTTGTACCATATGCATGTATGTGATTGATATTCATCAAGGTCGGTCCTAGGTATTAGGATTTGATAGATCAAAGTTTTGAAATTAATTACTTCCATCATGTCCATCAAACCCTACAGGGACTACTTCATCAAATGCACTTGCATCTCCTTATGTATGATTATCTCGAGCTTCTCAAGCTCTTTCAGATCCTTAATCATTATCAAACAATGATTATGGATAGACTACATAAGTGCAGTCTATCTCTGCTCACCATACAACTCTTGCATATGAGTTATCATAGCCCTAAAGTGTTGATGTCCTCATGCAGGGCCTTAAGACCAAGATATAGCACCTAACACAATTTCCATCATCCATCCATTTATCAAGTACTGAATGTTTTAGTAGTTGGACTATTTGGTAATACAAGAGAATCCTAGCCTAGAACATGTCCTAACCTTTTTTGATTTCAGAACTATTCTGATGTTCCTAAGCCAGTCGTTTGTAGTTTATTTTGGTTAATCGGTTGAACCCTACTATTTGGGCTAAGTGGTTTGAAGCTGAGTTATGAACTGAAGAGAGAAAAAGTATCTAATTAGATCTTTGTACTTAATCACTATTTGTTTTAGGAAGTTTAAGAAACAAATAAGACTTCCACTATTCTAACTAATCTCTTACACTCCCCCAGGGAGATGCGAAAACTCCAATGCGACTAGAATTCCTAATAGGTATTGCAATTCCACCGATATGCATGCACTTTGTCATGCCCGGTTATTGGACTGTGCTATATCAATGAGTGGACAACTATTATCCAATGCTTCTTAAGCACGATATAGTAATTGGTCTCTAAATCATGGAGCCTCAACATGTCCGTTTATTGGCCCAATCCTTAGTTAAGTCAAACTCACCATTCAATGCATAGATAAAGCCATCATTAGATCCCTCAACATGTCCATTTATTGGACCTAACCCCATCAGTACCTAGCAACATCTCATGTTAATAGGATAGTTGCATCTTTCTGATGCAACTGAACCACTATGACCAGCTAAGAACAATCAACACCAGTTAGACGCCTGTATTCCTACAATGGTGGAAGACCTAGGACTTAATATTTTGTGGGGAGGTTTGATTTAGGTCTCTTCTACATAGTCACATATATCTCATGGAAATGACTAGTTTGGTTCAGGTTAGCACATCTCATGTTTGACTAACCTGGTTTTGATTAGCCCATCTCATGTCTAATTAACCTGGTTTAGGTCAACCCATCTCATGTCTGATTAATCTAGTTTAGCTCAAATTTAAGTCAGCATATCTTATGTCTGATATACTAGGTTTAGTTCAACACAGTCTTATGTCTGACTAACCTAGTCAGCATGGGCAAACACAAATGACTAAGCAACCTTATTCAAAACTAAATCGACCAAAATTGGCCAAGGTAAGTCTGGTATTAACTGGTGGTTTTTAATTGGGTTCATGCTTACCTAGCTAAAGAGATGTCTAAGGCTAAAAGACCTAATTTAGCCTTAGAATGCACTATCTTACCTTCATTTTTTCTAATTATTTTATTGGACTCTCACTCTAAAGGTTCTAAGGGGACTAAGGACGGGACTGACTCTGTAGACTCGATGAATGGGACTGACTTTATGAACTTAGACTCTAATTTATTTAACTCTTGAAATACATACCTAATAATAGATCCAAATTTGACGCCTAATTCTAACTCCTGAGAATCAGTAGTAGGAGAAACAGGTTCAAGAAAAAGTTTATTAGTTTCTTTTTGATAAATATACCTCTTTTTTATAGGAAGATGTTCAATAGAAATTTTATCAGAGTAATCAGACTCTTCCTCCTATAATCCTACAAAATTAGGGACAAGGTTAGAGAAGCTTTCTTGGCTCTCAACCTAAACTAAGTGATCTACCTTAATGGTTTCTTCTGTCTTAATAGTAGACACTTCAGAATGACTGGCTTCTAGGTTAGGACTATTTAATTCTCCTTCAACCTTAGTTGAGTTTAAAGGATGAACAGGTCTCTTGACTAGACTACCATCAATCTTCCAAGACTGAAAAAGCAAGTCAATTTTTAATGTCTGTACTTTTGGCTTAGCTTTTTCAAGACTCTTTCTCTTTGGTCCTCATTTGGCTAAACCAAATTTTCCTAATAAAGTCTCTCTGAGTTTTATTATAAGAGCTAAAGAACTACTTTTTTCTTTTAATATAGTTATCATATTTAAAATCTTTTTTAAGTAGTCTTTATTAATCTAGAACTCAACAATCTCAAGATCAGGCAAATAAGGTCTATTAACAATATGAGCTTTTCTTATAATTTTTATTTTTATGTTATCAGAAGGATCATATTAAGTATCTAGAGTAGTTATTATCTCATATTTATCTAAACTATTTTCTGACTCCTCTATAGTTAAAAATATGATTTTTCTGTAGTCATTGTCCTTAAAATGATAGGTTACTCACCATCCTCAGGCCAAGTTGTGCAGGCAAAAAGAGATTGATCGATACCAACCATACCTCATCCTCACAAATCTGTGACATACTGACCCTAAACACATGCCTGTCCATCAGCTTAATCAAATGGATTCTTATAGCACAGCAACTGAATAGATGAGAAATGAAGCTATGGGAACAAGTCTGCTATGAATACCTTCAAATAATCAGACACCAATTCCTTCCCCTCGGCATAAAAAAGAATAAGACTGTGATACTAGATGATCCGGGCCCCAGAGAGGCAACCACAAATTTGGAGTGATACAGAGATCCATCATATTAGCTTATGTCGGGCAACCGAACTGGGAACATCAGATTCAAAAGGTATAAGGCAGATAGAACGTCTCTTACCAACAATCAAGCCCAAATACCAATTACGCCATACTAAAGGATGAGCTCCAAAGTATACGATACTGTCCGTGTACGTATACAATATAGTCCAAAATCTAGGAATGAAAGTACAAATTAAATACTTTCAAGAAGAGAAGAAGACAATGGCTTGAGATAAAGAAAATAGATAATAATTACGACTACTTAAGATGACTGTCAGATAGATAGGATGGACATACACTAAAGACAAATAGTAATAACTTAGATAGACGAATACTATATAGATAGACCAGTTAATTAAATAAAAAAAAAAAATTATTTTTTTTTAGATTAAACATACTAACAGACTATCAGCTAACCAATATTTTTTGCCTTTTTCTAAAACAAACTTAAAACAAAACATAAGCACAAATTAAATAAACATATAGCAACAACTAACTACAAACCAATAGTTATAAACTTAAAAGTTAGTATAAACAATTAAATAAACTAACTATTAACATACTATTCAGTAGTTAATATAAATAGTTACTGTCAAAGGATACTAGATAGTAGTTAACTGGTAAATAGTTAATGCTCAGCACTGGTGATTGCATGGTTGTTTATAATACAATCGAGATACTGAGGGTACAAGAAGGTATTTGAGTTATTTATCCTGACTGTACAGTTGTTTATAATGCAGTCTCTACTAGCCTTAGGATTGGTTTACCCTTCAGGATTGACTATTTTTTACAGAACAACCCCATGTAGTACTTGGATGATTTTTCTCATACTACGGTACCCCCATTTATAGTATTGGATAGTAGTTTCTATGACAGTATTATTGCATCTGCTCCAATACTTAGTGATTTCTACAACAGTATCGAGCTACAGTGCTGAATAGTAATTATGAATAGTAACTATGAATAGTAATAATGAATAGTAACTATGAATAGTAATTAAGAACTAATTATGAAGAAAAGCATACTTTATTTACATAGAAATACTTACATTAGTGCTGCAGAAAGCTTAAAAGCACACCATACAAGCTTAAACAAACTTATTTACATACCAGATATGCTAAGCATGCTTAATACAAGCTAATCACACTCTAAACATACTTACATATTTACAAGAGAGCTTTGGCAAGAGTTTTCTCTCAGAAGAAGAAGATGAACAGTAGAAAGAAAGAGAAATGAAGATGGAATGAAGAAGTGAAGGAAAGGATTAGCGAAGAGGAGAGGAGAAGGTTCTGAAAGAGAATGATGTGGAAAAAAGAGAGGGTTCAAAGATGTTGTTTGAAAACCTCTCTCTGATGGGTTTTTATAGGAAGAAGTGATGGAGTGGAGGGTTATGTAGAGATTATTTGGTGGAGGACATCTGTATGGTAAGGGATGAAGCGGATGTCAACATGGAGAAGTGGAGAATATGAGATGAGAAGATGAGGAGATAATGAAGGAAGAAGATAAGAAGAAGTGATGAAGAGAAGATGAGAAGGAAGGAAAGGAAGAAGAGAAGAGAGGAAGGAAGAAGAAAGAGAAGCTCTACCTTTGCTTTGAGAAGTAGCAAGAGAGAGAAGAAAAGAGACTCTTAACTCGCTAGGTGGAGCCTTCCCGCACTCGATCACTTATGCTGTCGACCGCTCACTCCACCTCCTCCTCTAGCTATATCCCTTCTCCTCTATTTATAGATGAGGAAGGGGCAGTGCGGACTTCACTTGATTTGGAGTCCATAGATTTGAGACCGAATGAAGTTCGGATTTTCCTGTAGTTATCTTTTTCTATAGTTACTTTTGTCAGGAATCATCCTGCAGATCATTATGCATCACTTCAGGAGTACTGTAGGCCGTTACTTGTCATTTTTGAATTTTTTTTGCAGCTTGATTTACAGCTTCTGACGGTTTTGGATTATTTATTTGTTGGACAGTAGTGATCTTTGTTGGCCATTTTGAGAGGCAAATAGATTTTGAAAGTAGTACCTGTAGGAAAACATTCTACCAAAATTTTGGTAGAGAATTAGTAAGAAAACTTTTTTTTTATGAGAAGTATGGTCCTCTTCTCACTTCAGGATGGTAGGTCATAAAGTCATCACTATTGTAGGCTTCTTTTGATTCTTCTTTTATTTTTAAAAATCTGAAAGTTGAAGCTATATACTGTTGACCATCTTCTCCAAAATATTTTCCATACATTTTTCTATAACGTGATAAGGCTCTGTCGAAGGCTTCTTTGACTGTTTCCTCATTGCTGTTAGGAGGATCCATTAGTAATTTTATAGGATGTAGATAATGAGATCCACTTAGAGCCTTTTCCAATTTTAGTCCTTGAAGTATTGGTCCTTCATCAAAAAAATTCCATCTTTAAACATACATTCTTCTGGTGAGAAAAAATCATAATCGATCTGCTCTTAAATCAAAGTTCTATTTAAGTATCTAAGGATATCCACTTTCTGCACAGAACTTCATAAGATTGAAATCTTTAAGATCGTGGAATCTTCTAATAACTTTAGTCTTCATAATTTCATAGAGCATTTCAAAATTTATTCCAAATTTCTTCCACCATTTGTAGTAGAACCAAACAAGAAGGTGTTCCCTGAACTTAATAAACCAAGAATGCTTATATTCTGAATTTTGAGTATAGATAAGGTTGGTCCATGCTTCTTGATAGTCCCAGTAAGAGACTTCCAAATCTCCATGATTTCTTATCTTCACAATTTTTGTAGAATTGGGGTTGAACTCCAAATCCCAGTTGCCAAGTGTTAAGACCTTTATGATAAGGAGTTTTGAGAAGGCCACCTCACCATTTTTCTGATAATTATGATGGACATGTATGCTTTTGGTTTGATTAAGGATTTCTTCATAATGGACTCAAGTTCTTTTGTTGAGATTATGGATATGGAAGTTTTCTTTTGGGAGATAATTTATTTGGTCTCTAATATTAAGATTTAGATCATGAGCTTCAAGAGGGAAAAGAATCTCTTCAGCTTTGAATTCATAGAGACAAATTGGATTTGGGTATGAAGGGACATGGGAAGGAGATGGTTGCCTTTCCTAACTAGAAGACTGACTTCCTTGAGATCGGATTCCTCCAAAATATGATTTCCTGTTAAAAGACAATAGAGTTAGTTTTTTAGATAAGGTATTATCCCTATAAGGTTGTTTTTCCTTATAAGGAGAAATGTCTTGGAGTTCTGAGGCTAGAATTTTGCTACAAAAGTTAGACTCTTCACAAAGATTGTAGAGAGTAAACCAATTAGAAAACCTATTTGTCGACCTTTCCATGGTAGTTTTAATAATTTCTTTTATTTGCATAAAAGTGTTTTCTAATTTGATCATATAATTTACCAAGGTAATGAAAGATTTACAAAAATCCATTTTCTGATTGAATGCATGAGATCGCCATAACCTTTCGATTAGAGAATAGCATTCTAGGAAAGGTTTAGTATTAAAGAAGGAAGAACATTCTTGCTCAGAGTAGAAAATGATATCTTTATCAAGGATATAGGAATGTGGAATTAATTCTTGTTTTTACCTTAGATCCATATCTAAAATTTTATTGAATAAGCTTGTTGGGTACAAGATTATTCTATCATTATTCCAATAAGATTCTCTAGACTTAAAGATTATAGTTATATAGGGGTTTCGCCAGAGAAGATTTTTTGTCATGTTATTATAAAGATACTTTCGAAATCCATATAATAGTTCTTCTCTTAAGAGTATTTTAGCTAGTTCTAGAACTAGCTCTAAAGAAAGGATTTTATTTTCTATCTAAATATTTACTTGAAGTGGTTTTATATTTATCTCAGGTATTATAAGTCCACTTCTAATTATTTTTCTAAAGAAACATTGTAGGGAACTCCAATGTTCTTTATTATAGAGATATATTATTGAAAAGTGAGATTAAGGTAGAAAGATTTGAATTATTTCACAATTCAATAATGTAAACCATTTGGAATAACATTGGGGTCCTCTAATCTTTTTTACTATTTTTTATCTTCATGGGGTCTGAAATTTCAACCATTGGAGTAACTCATCTAAGGCCTTATGATTGTTTATAAATTTTAATTTTTTTCTTCTTAATCTAAGTTTGAACTTATTTTTTCATAGCTTAGAGTCTCTAGCTATGAGAGATAATTCATTTAAATATTTTATCTCAACTGCTTTTCTTAGCTAGTTGAAGAGAGACTCTTCAAGACAGAATTTTAATTTTATCTTTTCACCATTAATTTTTGTAATAATATCTTTATCTGTAATAGTGAAAGGCTTTATTGAAGTTATAAAGGGGTTTCCTAATATAACTTCATGACTTAGGGTTTTGACTAAAAACTGAGATGTTTGGATGTCAGTGTTTCCTACACAAACATAAGCATTAGAGATTTTATGTCTTGTTTCTCATCATTTGCCAGTTTAATACCTCGAGTTATTTTCTTAAAATATTTTAAAGGAATTAAGTTTTTCCTAATACAATTTAAATTAGCTCTAAAGTCTATCAAAGCATTGGTTTTAAATTGATAGTCTCTAATTTTGAGAAAGATTTCATAGAACCATTTTTGAATTTCATGCTTATCATTGGATCCTAAGAAATTTTTATTATCATCATTAATTAATGGAGCTTTTCCTTTAGAAATCCAAGTAGCTTCAGAAGTGTCTTCCTCAATGCCTTTGCTTGGGTGAGTCCTCGAATATGACATCAAAAGAGCTATATTTCTCTCATCTTATCATGAATCTTTCTAGCTCTTTTATCATAATACTTTTTTTTGGATTTTTTTATGAAATTTAAGATAAAATTTATTTGTTAGGAGTCTATCTTGATTGTAGAGATTATCAAATTTTATTCTTCTAAGTATTCTCTACTGACTCAAATAATCATCAATTAATTCAGATCCAACAATCCAAATGTAATGAAAAATTCTAAAATTGAAATCAATGCTACCAAAACCTTCATTCTTTATCTGATCAAAACTAAGAATAAAGGGGGAGTCTACAAATAAGCTTTTGATTTGGATCTAAAGAAATCCTAACTATACAAATATTGGGATCTATCCTAAGACTAATTCTATATGTTTGTATGATATTTACAATAATTACATAATCTAAAGGATAATATAAGCAATGGCTTCTATTAGATTCTCTTTTGATAGCATCCAAAATTTCATTCTTTTAATAGTCAGTGAGGCGGTAATCCCACCAACTCCTCAATTGTCTCCAAAGATATGATGCTATCTCCATTGTCTCCTTTGAATCATTATAAATCTTGTAAGAATTTGAATTTAATATCTCTTGATTTTTAGCAAATTTCTCAAGATTCTGATTGAACTCAATGGCAAATGTAATATCATAGATGTCTTCCGAATGCAAATCTGCTTGGACAAATCTAGGACAATGAAATTCTAAGTTGGGAGTTTGAACCATTAGATTAGTTCTAAAGATTTGGTTAGTCCTAATACTAACAATACCTACAAGGTCACCTAAGACTAAAGTTCTATTATTTTCTTCAGATTTTTTAGATAATACTTTATTAGACTTTTTTGAAGAATAGCCTTCTATTTCTATAGAGATATATGGTTTTCTATAGGGCTCTAGTAGTTTAGAAGGCTTAGAACCTTTTATTTTATAATTTTTCTAATTTTTATAGATTCTTTTAAAGATAAAGCAGATCTTCTTAAGGCTAAAAGACCTAATTTAACCTTAGAATGCACTACCATACCTTCACTTTTTCTAATTATTTTATTGGACTCTGACTCTAAAGGTTCTAAGAGGACTGACTCTATGCATGGGACTGACTCTATAGACTCGATGAATGGGATTGACTCTATAGATGGGGCTAACTCTAAATTATTTAGCTCTTGAAATACATACGTAATAATAGATCCAAATCTGACTCCTAATTCTAGCTCATGAGAATCAGTAGTAGGGGAAACAGATTCAAGAGAAAGTTCATTAGTTTCTTCTTGATAAATATACCTCTTTTTAATAGGAAGAGGTTCAATAGGAATTTTATCAAAACAAGCAGACTCTTCCTCCTGTAATCCTATAGAATTAGGGGCAAAGTTAGAGAAGCTTTCTTGGCTCTCAACCTGAACTAAGTGATCTATCTTAATGGTTTCTTCTATCTTAACAGTAGATACTTCAAAATGACTGGCTTTTAAACTAGGTCTACCTATCTCTTACTAAACCTTGGTTGGGTTTAAAGGATAAATAGGTCTCTTGGCAAGACTACCATCAATCTTCCAAGACTAAAAAAGCAAGTCAATATTTAATGTCTGAACTTCCGACTCAATTTTTTCAAGACCCTTAAGATAATATTGATCAAACCAATCAAAGAAGGGAATATGTCTCTCTTTAGCCCTCGTTTGGCTGAACCAAACCTATCTAGTAAAGTTTCTCTGAGTTTTATCATGAGAGCTAAAGTACTGCTTTTTTTGATATTCTTTAGATTCAAAATCTTTTTTTAATTCTTTATTAATCTGGAACTCAGCAATCTCAAGATCAGGCAGATAAGGTCTATCAATATTATAAGCTATTTTTATAATTTTTATTTTTACATTACTAGAAGGATCATAATAAATATCTAGAGCAGTTATTATCTCATAGTTATCTAAACTATTTTCTAACTCCTCTATAGTTACAGAATTAGATTTTTCTGCAGTCATTGTCCTTAGAAAGATAGGTTACTCACCATCCTCAGGCCAAGTTGTGTAGGCAAAAAGAGAGTGATAGATACCAGCCATACCTCACCCTCACAAGATACCAGCCATACCTCACCCTCACAAATCTATGACTTACTGATCCTAAACACACGCCTGTCCATTGACTTAATCGAAGGGTTCTTACAGCGCAGCGACTAAACAGATGAGAAATGAAGCTGTGGGAACAAGTCCACTATGAAAATGCTTGTATAATCCAAATGAATAGATGAAAAATGAAGCTGTGGAAATAAGTCCGCTACAAAAACCTCTGTATAATCAGACACCAATCCCTTCCTCCCGACATAAAAATGAACAAGGCTCTAATATCAGATGATCCAAGCCCTCGGATAGGCAACCTCAAATCCAAAGTGATACAGAGATCCACCGTATCAGCTTACGCCAGACAACCAAACTAGAAACACCAGATTCAAAAGGTATAAGGAAGATAGAATGTCTCTTACCAACAACCAAGGCTAAATACCAATTTTGCCACACTAAAGGATGAGCTCCAAAGTATACGATACTGCTTGTGTATGAATATAATACAGCCTGGAACTCAGGAATCAAAGTACAAATTGGACACTTTTAAGAAGAGAAGAAGACAACAATTTGAGATAAAGTAAATAGATAATAACTAGACTACTTAAGATGACCGTTAGATAGATAGGATGGACATACACTAAAGACGGATAGCCTATGCAGATAAAAAGGAAAAAAAAAATACTTAGACAAGCATGCAGACTGACACTAATAACTCGAATACTTTGTAGACAGATATGACTTAATAAGGAAATCTTTTTTATATTCTTTAGATTCAGAATAAACTTGCTAACAGACTAATTACTTAATATTTTTTGATTTTTACAAAATAAACTTAGAACCAAACATAAGCATAAATTAAATAAACATAAAGTAATAACTAACTATAAACCAATAGTTAGTATAAATAGTTAAATAAACTAACTACTAACATACTATTCAATAGTTAATATAAATAGTTACTGTCAAAGCATACTAGACAGTAATTAATTAGTAAATAGTTAATGCTCAACATTGGTGATTACACGGTTGTTTATAATCCAATCGAGATACTGAGGGTACGAGAAGATATTTGGATTATTTATCCTGACTGTACAGTTGTTTATAATGCAATCTCTACTAGCCTCAGGGTTGGTTTATCCTTCAGGATTGACTATTTTTTTATAGAGCAATTCCATGTAGTACTTGGATGGTTTTTCTCATACTATGGTACCTCTGTTTATAGTACTAGATAGTGATTTTTACAGCAATACTATTGTATCTGCTCCAATACTGAGTAGTAGTTTCTGCAACAGTATCGAGCTACAATGCTGAATGGTAACTATGAATAGTAACTATGAACAATAATTAAGAACTAATTGTGAAGAAAAGCATACTTTATTTACATAGAAATACTTACATTAGTGCTAAGAAAGCTTAAAAGCACACCATACAAGCTTAAACAAACTTATTTACATACCAGATCACCAAGCAAGAATAATACAAGCTAATACATACGAAGCACACTCTAAACACACTTACTTACATATTTATAAGAGAGATTTGGCAAGAGTTTTCTTTCAAAGAGAAAAGATGAATAGTAGAAGGAAAAAGAAATGAAGATGAAATGGAGAAGTGAAGGAAAGGGCTAACGAAGAGGAGAGGAGAAGGTTCTCTAGAAGAGAATGATATGGAAGAAAGAGAGGGTTCAAAGATGTTGTTTGAAAACCTCTCTTTGATGGGTTTTTATAGGAAGAAGTGATGAAGTGGAGGGTTATGTAGAGATTATGTGGTGGACATCTGTATGGTAAGGGACGAAGTAGATGTCAAAGTGGAGAAGTGGAGAATATGAGATGAGATGGAAGAGATGAGAAGATGAAGAGAAGATGAGAAGGAAAGAAAGGAAGAAGGAAGAAGAGAAGAGAGGAAGGAAGAAGAAAGAGAAGCTCTGCCTTAGCTTTGGAAAGTAGCAAGAGAGAGAAGAGAAGAGACTGTCAACTCTCTAGGTGGAGCCTTCCAACACTCGATCGCTTAGGCTATCAATCGCTCACTCCACCTCCTCCTCTAGCTGAAGCCCTTCTTTTCTATTTATAGATGAGGAAGGGGTAGTGCAGACTTCACTTGATTTAGAGTCCATAGATTTAAAACTGAATGAAATTCGAATCTTCCTATACCTATCGTTTTCTTGTAGTTACTTTTGTCAGAGAATTTTTCTGTAGCTGTGCTAGTCAGGAATTTTCTTGTTGATCGTTATGCATCACTTCAGGAGTACTGTAGGAAATCTTCCTGTAGATCATTATGCATCACTTTAGAAATACTGTAGGCTATTACTTATCATTTTTGAAGTTCTTTTATAGACTGATTGATAGCTTTTGTCAGCCACTGAGCATTTATTTGGCTAGGCAATGATGGCCATAGTATCAACTTGTTCTATGATGTACCTGTGAGAAAATATTCTACCAATGTTTTGGTACAGGGTTAGTATGAAAATATTTTCTTTCTTTCTTTCTTTCTTTCTTTTTTGTGAATAGATAGATTGAGATCTATCTTTCTAGAGAAATCAGATCTTCAAATAGATGGGCAAATTCAGGCGTGTCTTCGAATTGGTTGAGATCTTCTTTGAAGAGATGAGCAAATTTGAGCATGTCTACAAATTTGTCATCTTCAGTATTTGAATATTCATAATTAGGAGAGCCTGCTTCATGATGCTTTCTTTGGATGCTTTCTTTAGGATATTGTAGTCATACTTTACTTTTTCAGGATAATTTTTTGAGCTTAGTAAAATATCCCATGTGCCTTCTTTTCTTCCAGAAATAGTTATTGGCAAGTCTGTAGTCACCCATATTCTTCCATTTGTCCAGCATCTTTTTTCTTGAAACTCCTTGGCTATCCAATAGACTTCAGTATAGTTGGTGATGATATAGTCTTCTGAATCAAATCCTTTCATATACTTAATTTGATCTTCACTAATGGTATAAGCATGATTTCTTCCTTCAAACAAAGAGATGTAATAGATTTGAAAAGGGTAGACTATTTCTCCTATCCTTCTATCTTCGATTCCACTATAGATTACTATTTGAAGGGTTCCTACATCTTTTTCAAGTTGCCTTAATACAGTAGCGACAATATCTAGGAAAATATCCATAAGATAGGAGCAATTGATAGTTGCCATCTTGTTAAGTCCTTTATAAAGAGCTCTAATTATTGGTTTGGTTGAGTTGACATTAATAATTGGAATAAAGAGTTTTGGCCAACACCAATCTATTATGAGATAGAGATGGAGCTCTTGAAATATCTCTTTGACTTCGTTAGGTTGAATGATTTTTTTAATGATAATTTCTTGAAGTTTTAGGGTTAGAACTTTGTGAGCCTTTTTCTAGAATCCAGACCTCTTTTCTATAATTGTCATTTTTTCATCAAGGATAATCTGGACTTTCGAAGAGGGAGAAGTTTGAAGGGTTTTTTAGTTTAGTATTTTACCTTTGTCATGATTCATATTAGATAGCCGTCTCTCTTGAAAATGGATATCCTTTTGAGTTGATTTCCTGTTAAAAGATAATAAAGTTAGTTTTTCAAATAATGTAGTATCTTTATAAGGTTGTACTACCTTATAAAGAGAGATGTTATGAGGTTATGAGGTTAGAACCTTAGTTGCTATATTGTAGTAGTTTGGCTTTCCACAAAGGTCCAAAAGAGTAATCTAGTTGGAAGAACTTAATACTATTTTTTCCTTGGCAGCTTTAATATTTTCTTTTATTTGCTTGAGAGTATTTTTAATTTTAACCATATAATCTGCCAGGGATCTAAGAATTCTATGAAAGCCTTTCTTTTGGTTGAAAGCATGTAATTGCCACAATCCTCTGATTAAGGAATAGCTTTCAAGGAAAAGTTTTGAATTGAAAAAGGAAAGACATTTACGCCTAGCATCTTTATTAAAAATATAGGAATGTGGGATATATTCTTTTACTAGATCACTGTCAAGAGTTTCAAAAGATAGATTAATAGGTGATAAGATTTTGAAATCATCTATATAGGTTTGTGATCCAATTTTAAAGATGAGAGTCATATAAATATTTTGCTGAAGGTAATTTTTAGTGAGATTTTTGTAAAGATTTGCTGAATAGTCAAGATACCTTTGGAGTTCATGTAATTGATTCTTGCTTAGAAACCTTTTAGCTAATTCCATTACCTTTTCTAAAGAAAGAATTTTATCTTCTACTTGAATATTTACTTGAATAGATTTATAGTTGTCTCAGTTATTATAAGTCCATTTTTTTTTATCTTCCTAAAGAAGAACAGTAGATTCTTCCAATGTGATTCATTATAAATATACATTATTGAGATGTGAGAATGAGGTAGAAGAATTTGAATTAGATTACAACTTAATATCCCACAATATTTTGAATAACATTGGGCTCCTTTAATTCCTTTTATTATCTTTTTGCTACATAGAGTTCGATATATTATCCACTGTAATAGTTTATTTAAAGATTTAAGATCATCTATTAGTCTTAGACTCTTCCTTCTTCTTTTGTGCCGTTTTTTTCCTTGCTTAGAGTCTCTAATTATGAGAGATAATTCATTAAAGTATTTTACTTCAACTGCTTTTCTTAGCTAGTTAAAGAAAGACTCTTCATGACATAATTTAGATACTACCTTTACATTATTTAGTGAAGCTTTTCCTTTAGAATTCCTAGTGGCTTCAATATAGGGTTTAGCTTCTAGTATTTCTTCAGAAGAGTCTTCCTCAAATAACCTTAGCTCTTTTTTGGGTAAGGTTATCTTGTTTTCTATTAGGGATTGTTCCCTAAATAGATTTCCTAGAGGATCACGAGCATTACCAAGACTGGAAGATTCATCAAAAGAATATCTTTCAGGAATGTCTCTTTTACAATCTGAATGATCCAAGCTGCCCAAAGATTCTTCCAAATTGGTATTTATTAAGATCACTCGATCCTCTCCAGAATGGCATTGATGCATTAAAAGATATTCGATTTCTTTAGTATTCTTTCTTGGATATGTCCTCGAATATCTCTTCAAAAGAGCTGTTTCTATCTTATCTTCTGGAATTTTTCTAGCTCTTTTATCAAAATAATTCTTTTTGGATTTTTTGAAAGACTTAGGATAAGATTTATTTGGTAAATGTCTATAGCAGAGATTATCAAATTTTATTCTTCTATGTATTCTCTACTGACTCAAATAATCATCAATTAGTTCAGATCCAACAATATAGATGTAATGAGGAATTCTACAATTTAAATCAATGCTACCAAAACCTTCATTCTTTATGCTTGGTCTGATCAATTTTGAGAATAAAGGAGGTAGTCTGCAAATAAGCTTTTGATCTGGATTTGAAAAAATCCTAACTATACAAATGTTAAGATCTATCCTAAGACTAATTCTATATATTTGCATGATATTTACAATAATTACAAAATCTAAAGGATAGTCTAAATAATGGCTTCTATTAGATTTCCTTTTGATAGCATCTAGAATCTCATTCTTTTGATAGTCAGTGAGGCGATAATCTCACCAACTCCTCAGTCATCTCCAAAGGAATGATGCTATCTTCATTATCTCTTCTGAATCATAATAAATCTTGTCTCTTTTAATATTTTTCAACAAATTTTTCAAGATTTTGATTGAACTCAATGGCAGATGTAAAATCATAGATATGTTTCGAATGCAAATCTGCCTGGACAAGTCTAGGACAATGGAATTCTAAGTTGGGAGTCTGAACCATTAGATTATTCCTAAAGATTTGGTAAGTCTTGTTCCTAACATTATCTACAAGGTCAACTAAAATTAAATTTCTATAATTTTTTTTAGATTTTTTAGATAATACTTTGTTAGACTTCTTTGAAGAATAGCCATCTATTTCTATAGAGATATAGGGTTCCCTATAGAGCTCTAGAAGTTTAGAAGGCTTAGAACCTTTTATTTTATAATTTTTTCTAATTTTTATAGACCTTTTTTAAGATAAAGTAGACTCTCATAAGGCTAAAAGACCTAATTTAACCTTAGAATGCACTACCTTATCTTCATTTTTTCTTATTATTTTATTAGACACAGACTCTAAAGGTTCTAAGGGGATTGACTCTGTGCATGGGACTAACTCTATAGACTCGATGAATGGGATTGACTCTATAGATGGGACTGACTCTAATTTATTTAGCTTTTGAAATACATACCTAATAATATATCCAAATCTGACTCCTAATTCTAGCTCATGAGAATTTGTAGTAGGAGAAACAGGTTCAAGAGAAAGTTTATTTATTTTTTATTGATAAATATACCTCTTTTTTATAGGAAGATGTTCAATAGAAATTTTATCAGAATAATCAAACTCTTCCTCCTATAATCCTACAGAATCAGGGGCAAGGTTAGAGAAGCTTTCTTATCTCTCAACTTGAAATAAGTGATCATCTTAATGGTTTCTTCTGTCTTAACAATAGATACTTCAGAATGACTGGCTTCTAAACTAGGTCTACCTATCTCTCCTTCAATCTTGGTTGGGTTTAAAGGATAAATAGATCTCTCGGCAAGACTACCATCAATCTTCCAAGATTGAAAAAGCAAGTCAATATTTAATTTCTGAACTTCTAGCTCAACTTTTTCAAGATCCTTAGGATAATATTGATCAAACCAATCAAAGAAGAGAATATGTCTCTCTTCAACCCTCATTTGGTTGAACCAGACTTTCCTAATAAAGTCTCTCTAAGTTTTATCATGGAAGCTAAAGAACTATTTTTTTCGATATTCTTCAAATTGAAAATTCTTTTTAGGTAGTTCTTTATTAATCTGGAACTTAGCAACCTCAAGATCAGGCAGATAAGGCCTATCAATATTATGAGCTATTTTTGTAATTTTTACTTTTACATTACTAGAAGGATCATAATAAGTATCTAGAGTAGTTATTATCTCATACTTATCTAAACTAATTTCTAACTCCTCTATAGTTACAGAATTAGATTTTTCTATAGTCATTATCCTTAGAAAGATAGGTTACTCACCATCCTCAGGCCAAGTTGTGCAGGCAAAAAGAGATTGGTCCATACCAGCCATACCTCACCCTCACATGATACCGGATATACCTCACCCTCACAAATCTACGACTTATTGACCCTAAACAGATGCCTGTCCATTGACTTAATCAAATGGGTTCTTATAGCATAGCGATTGAAGCACATCTATTTGATAAAGAAATGGAATATAGAAGATCCATGACAACCTTGGTAAAACATCTGGCTAAAAAGGAGCATTCTTTGAAGACCATCAAAGATTATGTTCAACTTGTAGGCGAACAAATAAACCAACCTACTCCTGATCTCATATCTCTTTATGATCTTTGTGGATTAAAAGAGATGCCAACAATGATCAAGTTAAAAAGGATGATCCGAACCCTCGGAGTGGCAACCTCAAATCTGAAGTGATACGAAGATCCACCATATCAGCTTACGTCAGACAACCGAACTGGAAACACCAGATTTGGAAGGTATAAGATGAATAGAATGTCTCTTACCAACAACCGAGGTTAAATACCAATTATGCCACACTAAAGGACTAGCTCCAAAGTATACGATACTGCTTATGTACGTATGAAAGTGCAAATTGGACACTTTTAAGAAGAGGAGAAGACAACATCCTGAGATAAAGTAAACAGATAATAACTATGACTACTTAAGATGATCGTCAGATAGATAGGATGGACATACACTCAAGATAGATAGATTTTGCATATAAAAAAGAAAAAAAGTACTTAAACAAGCATGTAGACTGACACTAATAACTCAAATACTATGTAGATAGATGACTTAATAAAGAAATCTTTTTTTATATTTTTTTAGATTTAAAATAAACTAACAACTAAATATTTTTGGTTTTTCTAATTTAAAACAAACAAAAAATTGATACAAGACTAACTAATATTTTTACTTTTTTTGAAATAAACACTTAAAACAAAACATAAGCACAAATTAAATAAACAACTAACTATAAACCAACAGTTAATATAAATAGTTATAAACTTAATAGTTAGTATAAATAATTAAATAAACTAACTATTAATATACTATTCAATAGTTAATATAAATAGTTACTGTCAAAGCATACTAGATAGTAGTTAACTGATAAATAGTTAATGCTCAGCACTGGTGATTGCACAGTTGTTTATAATGCAATTGAGATACTGAGGGTACGAGAAGGTATTTGGGTTGTCTACCCTAACTACACAGTTGTTTACAATGCAGCCTCTACTAGCCTCAGGGTTGGTTTATCCTTCAGGATTGACTATTTTTTTACAGAGCAACCCCGTGTAGTACTTGAATGATTTCCCTCATACTATGGTACCCCCATTTATAGTATTGGATAGTGCTTTCTACAGCAGTACTATTGTATCTGCTCCAATACTGAGTAATGATTTCTGCAATAGTATCGAGCTACAATGCTGAATAGTAATTATGAACAGTAACTATGAATAGTAATAATGAATAGTAACTATAAATAGTAACTATGAATAGTAATTAAGAACTAATTATAAAGAAAAGCATACTTTATTTACATAGAAATACTTACATTAGTGCTGAAGAAAGCTTAAAAGCACACCATACAAGCTTAAACAAACTTACTTACATACCAGATATGCCAAGCATGATTAGTACAAGCTAATACATACTAAGCACACTATACACACACTTACTTACATATTTACAAAAGAGCTTTGGCAAAAGTTTTCTCTTAGAAGAAGAAGATAAACAGTAGAAGGAAAGAGGAATGAAGAGGGAAAGGAAAAGTGAAGGAAAGGGCTAACAAAAAGGAGAGGAGAAGGTTCTATGGAAGAGAATGATGTGGAAGAAAGACAGGGTTCAAAGATCTTGTTTGAAAATCTCTCACTAATGGGTTTTTATAGGAAGAAGTGATGGAGTGGAGGATTATGTAGAGATTATGCGGTGGAGGACATCTGTATGGTAAGAGATGAAGTGGATGTCAAAGTAGAGAAGTGGAGAATATGAGATGAGATGGAAGAGATGAGAAGATGAAGAGAAGATGAGAAGGAAAGAAAGGAAGAAGAGAAGAGAAGGGAAGAAGGAAGGGAAGAGAAACTCTGCCTTAGCTTTATAAAGTTGCAAGAGAGAGAAGAGAAGAGACTCTCATCTCTCTAGGTGGAGCCTTCCCATACTCGATCACTTAGGCTATCGACCGCTCACTCCACCTCCTCCTCTAGCTGAAGCCCTTTCCCTCTATTTATAGATGAGGAAGGGGCGATGTGGACTTTACTTTGTTTGGAGTCTACGAATTTGAAATTGAATGAAGTCTGGATTTTCCTATAGCTGTCTTTTCTTATAGTTGTATTATTAGGAATCTTTTTATAGATCATTATACATCACTTCAGGAGTACTATAGAAAATCTTTCTGTAGATCATTATGCGTCACTTCAGGAATTATGTGGGCCATTACTTATCATTTCTGAAGTTCTTTTGTAGATCAGTTGATAGCTTTTGTCGGCCATTGATAATTTCTTTGGCCGTGGAGTAGACAAACTTTGCTTCCAATTTAGAGTTGTACTTACAGAAAAATATTCTACCAAAGTTTTGGTAGAGGGTTAGTAAAAAAACTTTTTTTCTTTTTTTTATGTCGAAGATAAGCTATCTTTGAGACTTGATATTATAATCTTTTAGGAGGACCAGGTCTTCGAAGAGCATTAGCAAACCCTAGAATGTCTTCATAATGTTCAGGAATATACTCAATCCTTTTTGCATGTCCAAAAATTCCTTCTTTATTATATCAAATTATTACTGATTGAAGTGGAATGCTTCCTTTTAGCAGTGCTTCTTTTATCTGTTGAGGATAGTTTTGTAAATTCAACAATGTGTCCCATGTTCCTTCTTTTCCTGATAGAGTGATGGGAAGGTTTGTTGTTACCTAAATTCTTCCATCTATCCAACATTTTTTATTTTTCAAAACCTTGGCCTTCCAGTAGACTTCAAGATAATTAGTAATCATGTATTCTTTGATATCAACTATTATAATGTCCATGTCTTTTTCTGACCTGCTAGTGAGGATGTAGTCATCTTTTTATGATAAGGTGGTATTATAGATTTGGAAGGGGTAAATGACCTTTCAAATTTTCTTTTCTTCAATTCCACCGTAGATTATGATCTTCAGCTGTCTCTTATATCTATTGAAGGAAAAAACCTATTTTCCATGTCAGGTTCGTACAAATTTGATTGGATCAGGAGGGATATTTTAAAATTTTTTTTCTTTAAGATCCTAATCAAATCTGAGATTCTTCATATCTAATCTTATTAATCTGATAATAAAAATAAAGATAAAAATTAAATCTAATTTAATTATATATTTATTTTAGATAATCTAATTATCCTATGATGATCCTGATGCTTGCCTGAGGTTCTGGATGTAGCCACGCAAGTGCCTAGCCTCTATCGGTATCCACTCAGGCAGAATCTAAAGATCATCTCCTTCTCAATCAATCCTCCAAAAATTAGATCTGGATCTAATCTTGAAGGTCTTCAAAATGGCTTTTGAAGAACTATCATTGTCTCTTGTAGCAGTGCTGCCTTCTTCCTTTCCTAGTGCCTTTTACTTGTTTGGATCGCACCTTCTTCGTGCCCAAACTCCCTTGGGCGTGGAGAGGAGAGAGAGAATCAGAGGATGGCATAGAGGAGGGAGAGGGAAAATGTGGCATGGGCTAAAGGCAGAATTCTTGAATTCTAGGCGTAGACAGGGTTTATATAGACCCTGCTGCGCCATGTAGTGCCATATCATCCTGGCCAATCATGGTCCTTCATGCAATCAGATCTAAATCTGATTGATGGGATGACATCATCTGATCCAATCAGATTGGAGTCCCTCAAAACTCTCCTTAGGTGGTGCCAAGACTGAGTCAAACAAGTCTTTTTAGCGCCACCTAATTTAATTTCCTGAAGCAACTGGAGTCCCATCTATATGGGACTCCATCTTCTATCCTTATGAGGCACATGCCTCCCTAGGCATGCATCCCTTTTCTATCTACTTTTTAGAAGGGGAGAAGTCCCCAGGTTCTGTCCTATGGGTGCATGACACATGGGCAGATGTCTAAGTGTCCAAGGTTAACATTTGACCAATGTTCGAAGACAAGATTTAGTAGGTGATAGAAAATAGTAGGTGTTATCTCAAATTTATCTTATAAATTAAAACAACCCTTTTCTGACCTAGACAATCTTTAGTCAGATCAAGTAAAGATTTCTGAGTGAGTCCAAACATATTTGGCTCAGTCAAGATAAGCTTTAATGATTGTTAAAGGAGAACATTAGGCTCAATCGTGTGCTAGCATAATTTTCTTAAACCTAATTGAATCTTATTCAAATCAATTGAACTGGGTTAATTCAATTAATGATATCTAGATCCAAATTTTTATTTGTGTGATCCAGTTAGATTCAGTTCTGTATAGTAATGGGATATGTCATGATCTTTATCATTGACATCATCGAAACATCTTCTGATGGATCAGAACTTTTCTGATTCAGACAACTAGTATGATCGATCATCCAAATCATTCTAATTGCTCCCAAAATCTACCAGTGACACCTAGCAGCATATGGTGGAAATCCATTAGAACTGAAAGCGAACCTCTCGGTGTAGTTACCTATGTGATTTAGTTTCTCTGTCTTGAGCTCCGACCGGATAGGATTAAGATGATCTCATCAAATCCTAATATCCGTCATATGAAATAATCATTCGATTCAAGTCCAATATGAAAACCCTAATAGAAACTCTTTCAATTATTTCACTCTACCATGGCCATGGGCTAATGGACTTGATTCTCATGATCATCATAGGGTTACTCCTCATCTACTGAGGTAGATAGATCCCACATTGGTGCAATACAATTTCTACAATGAGCATGCTATATAGCCAACATACACCTTAGGGTTCTGAATGACTAGGAGATTGAGTTATAGTGTAGTCAAACTATAACACCCTTAAGGTGAACTGTTGATATACCTCAGGTCAAAGAATCAGACACACTACTATAACTTCAAGCTAGTCATCGACGAGAAGGTAGACTTCCTCATGACTGCTCGAGGTGGTTACACTCAGTACCCTCGTTCTCTAATGAGTATCTATACTCTCACTCTAGTGTCTCTACACCATAGACTTAAGACTCATCTATCCAAAAAAAGCGATCGTACACTAATCTTTCGGATCAATCACCATCCTGATGCTGATCCTACGGTCGAAAGTATTTTATGAGTTAATAATGAAAATTCATATCTTAAATTTTCAACTCTTGAAAATATGAACTATCATTACCATTAACTCAAGGGATGTATCACAGACACTTTCAAATACATACTATGATAAAAAATAATATATTTTTTATTATTTATAGTTAAAATTATAATTTTGCCCTTAGAAGTATATTATAAGTGTCAGCCAATCTAGCTTCTAGGGCACACATATCTAACAAGTTTGTTGTTACCTAAATTCTTCCATTTGTCCAACATTTTTGATTTTTCAAAACCTTGGCCTTCCAGTAGACTTCAAGATAATTAGTAATCATATATTCTTTGATATCAAGCCCTTCTATTATAATGTCGATGTCTTTTTCTGACCTGCTAGTGAGGACGTAGTCATCTTCTTGTGATAAGGTGATATTATAGATCTAGAAGGGGTAAATGACCTTTCAAATATTCTTTTCTTCAATTCCACCGTAGATTATGATCTTTAGCTATCTCTTATATCTATTGGCTTGGAGTAAAATGGTGGAGACTACCTCTAGAAAATATTGATAGGATAAGTACAATCGACTGTAACTGAACTGACAATTCTTTTATAGAGGGCTCTGATTTCTTCCTCATTGAAATTTTTATTGATATTGGGTATTAAAAGCTTGGGCCAGCAACATCATTCAATTACAATGTATTTGCAAAGTTTTTTTAGCAAACATCTAATTTCATAAGTGTTGGTGCAAAATCTGATTGCCGTCGGAGAAGACGAGGTTGCCGTCGGAGAAGACGAGTTCACCATCGGTGATCTGCAAAATAAGTCTCGTCCAAAGCCTAGGATGGTGGCTCTAGTAAGACCCTCTAATGATCAAGTTAGCTTTTTTGGCCAACAGAAATGGAGTGCTCAATCAAGAAAGTTGCAGAGTTTTTGAAAGGAAGAAGAGAGCCTTGAGAAAATGTATCTGGAGGGTCCCTTTTATAGACAGAGCCTATAACAAACTAATAGTGACAGTCATAACTGTCAGGTAGTGGGCCGCTCGGGATCACGTGGAGTTTATTATGGAAGATAGTATTTGTTTTTGTGAGATGCCATTCTATTTGAGATTTGATAGTCAAAGTTTGGAGGAATGGGCGTCGGTTGGTGATGACCTTTGAGCTGTATCAATTCTAACTTTAAGGTAGTCCGGATGTGAGTCAGTTCATGTCGTGTACGAGATCAGACCCATGCAGAGACCTTCCTAGATGACTATGGAGAGTTTGACCATTGGAGGAGTTTGGAAGGAGTTTGACTGCTGGAGGAGTCTGGGAGGAGTTCGGCTACTCGAGGAGTTCGAAAGGAGTTCAACTACTGGAAGAAGAATTTCTGATCGAAGCTCTTCTATGATTACCAGTTACATTAAGCTAAGCATTAGACTAGACTTCGATGGGAGAGGGGTTTATTCCCAACAATAGTCCCCCTACTCTCGAGTTCAAAATTTGAAGGAAGCGAGAAAAAAAGGCGATGACCAAAGTTCGGTCCCGGGTTCCCATGCTTGTCAGGATGAGATGTTTTAGTGTTTACTGTGCTAGCACCGAAACTTTCTAAGTCTGAAATGAGTTCAAAAAGATGGCTCTTCGAATCTTCCACCAAAACTCTTCCATAGGTACGGCACCATAAAGACTCTGCCCATCGCCACTCTTCTATCATGATGAGTGAGACACACGGTGCATACAGACCGATCGAAGTTGATCCGCAATCATAACTGCTTCGAGTTGCCTCTGGCTATTTAAGGCCTTCTCCTATTGTTCGAAAGTCATCCCTGCTCGAGTTTTCTTCTTCCTTCGACTCCTGTTCGCCTTCTTCCCATGGGTCTCATCCTTCTCTCACCTTCCTGAGTTCCAGACACCCTTTCAATTGATCCTCATTGCATCCATCATTCTTTCATCCTCCTCGGATAGTTTAGGTTAGTTTCCTAACCCTTCTCTTAGGTTATTCGTGCTTATCATTTCTGGCTCCTTGTCTTCCTATTTTTTTTTTGGGGGGAGGGGGGTTTCTTGGGGTTCATCTCGATCTAAATGTCTTCCAAAACCTCCCACTCCATCGGTTCGTGGGGCTCATCCAAACCAACCTTCTTTGATTCTACACCCCTGGTTGAGGTAGAACCTAGGAACATGTTCCACTCGTCTTTTGCTCCAGACACCATCCCGTCCGTCCTTACCCCGGATAATCTTTCTCTAATTCGAATTCAATATAAAATCCCTCCAGAATATGACCTTGAACTTCCCAGCTCCGACGATCGGGTCAGTTCTCCTTCGATCGATTGATTTTATTTGTACTTAGAAGCTTTGCGCGCTAGGCTTAGACTCCCACTGCCCCCATTCATAGTCGCCCTCTTTCAATTTTTAAACATCCCCTTCACATCTATCATACCAAACTCCTTTCGGTTCATCTAGGTTTTATCTCCCTCTGTCAATTGACCGAAGTCCAGCCGACCATTTCACTTTTTAGAAATTTTATACCTTCAAGCGCCATCCTTTCGCGAAAGATTGATGGTACTTTTTCCCCTAGGTTGGCAAGAAGGGGTTATTGAGAGGTGCCCCATCTTTCATTCACAATCAGAAGGAAAGGTACTTTTTTGTACATTGTCCAATCTTGTCATTAGGTCTTCCTTCATGGGGTTACATTAGAGAGTCAGTTCACTGAGCTCCTAGCTTAGACGGAGCCGATCTTGATTTCTCCGATAAACTCAAGTTATATCGAGCTCCTCCTCTTCCCAACCTTCTAAAGGAACAAGCCTTGTTCAACCTGGGTCTGAATCCCTACGATCCTGCTGGTATATTTTTGATTTTTGAATCTATATGGTTTCGTGCACGTGTAATGCCACTGGCTGCTCTTCTTTTCTTACTAAAGAAATGGATGCACAAGTCGCCAAGATGCTTACCAAAGGACTCTTCACCAAAAAGAGGAAGGGGAAGGTGCAAGAAGATGGCTCAAAGAGGGAGTGTTTCCAGCTTTGGAGTCCCCGCCCCATTGCCGCTGTGTCCGAGGTCATCATCGGCATCGAGATTGCCCCAACTGCCAAGGTTGACACCGCTAGCACGGGCTCGATGCCTTCCATGACCTCAAGTTCCTTCAATGGGGATCGGGTTTCAAAGCTCCCTATTAGAAAAGGGACAGGAGAGGGAAGGAAAAAGAAAGTCATTGCGAAGACGTCCTGCAAAGCTCACCTAGGCAGACCAGATGGCAACGACAATGAACGAGGGGAGGATCCCTTCGACAATCCAGATATCATTCGAGAACTTGCTGACAGATTTGCCATGCCCAAGGTGGTGGACCAAATGGCCGACCTCGACCTGCGGCAACTCATTTGGAGTTCTCTCGAAATCATCCTCAAGATGATTGCTCCGTTGCTCGACTCTTTCTTTTTTCTTCTTCTTCTTTTCTCTTTCTTTTTTTTTAGCATCAATCGTTTGTTGCAGTCAGGTCACCAGATGCTCGCTCACATCAAGAGGGCACATTTTCAGGAGGCGGAGGCATAGAAGGCCTAGGAGGACCTTCAAGACGAGGTCCACCATCTTCAAGAGAGGATCGATGAGGTCGAGCATCTTGCCAAAGAGAAGGCGGTGGACATCAAAAGTCTTCACGATGCACTCCACGAGGAGGAGTTCACCTTGGCCGGACTAAAGGCCGCACTGGCCCTAGAGGAGGAGAGGAGGAAGGAAGCTGAAAATAGGATCGCCGAACTAGAGACCCAAATGGCGAAGTCGATCTTGGAGGTAATGACTCGGGCCATGGAAGAGTTCAAGACCTCTCCTGAGATGCAGAACCTGAATGTCGAGTTCGGTCAGAAAGTGTTTATCAAGAGTTTTGAGCTCTGCGAAGGCAGGGTTGCCCAAAGGTTCCCCGAGCTTGACCTTGGCTTTCTAGAGGAGGAGAAAGATGACATGGAGATGGGACCATCTAATGCTATAGTCGACCTTTCCTTTGACGAGCTCACTTCTGGCCCATCCGCAGAGGTGCCCAAGCTAGTTTGAGAACCTAAGGTGGCCGAGAGCGATCCAGCTCCACCCTCCAAGGTTGAGATCCTCGAGTAGTTGTACTTTTTTTTTTGTGTCTTATACTCAAAAGTTTTGATTAAATAAAGTGAATTATTTTTTCATACCCTTGAGTGCTTCTCATATCTTGAATGCAGTCTTCCACCAATGCTGATCCACTACCTTAGGGGGTTTCGATAAAGCCCTTGATAAAGAACCTGAGGAAAGAAGTTCATCTTCTGAGGAAGAAGTTGGAGAAGATGGAGGATGATCTTCAAGCCTCACGAAAGAATGCTTCTGAGGTGACCAAAGAGGTCACTCGCCTTTGAGGCTTGCATATGAAGGAAGTGGTGAGCTTCAGCATTCGAAAGAGCAGCTTCGAGAAGGAGGTTGCCGAACTCAAAAGAAATGTTAGCGATAAGTCCTGGGCACTGATAGTGAAGATCAGCTCTCTTGAAGATGACCTGAAGGATGCCGGAAAAAAGATCTATCTTCTAGAAGAGAGCTCGCCGTGGTCTATCAACAAGGCCTGGTATGACTCGGACTGGTCAATAAAGTTTTTCCAACTTTAAAAGCAGCTGCAAGATACTGAGGACTGGCATAATAGCTTTTGAGTGACCTAGGTGGAGAAGATGTCCTGGCTTAAAGGCGAGCTTAAGGTTGCCAGAGATGAGGCAGCTCATCTTTGGAAGCGACTACATAATAACCGGGGAGCCAGCATTAGTGGTGAGTCGGAGGAGATGGCCTCCTTGAAGAGGACCGTTGGTGAGCTTTCAGCGATGGTTGGGGTAGAGCTGGCCGAGGTTCAACGACTAAAGCTTCAGCTCGCTTATGAACATCGGGCTGTTGAGGATGCAGAGGCTGAGTCTGAAGTTTTAAGGAGATAGCGGCGAGAGCTCGAGGATAAGTTTCAGCTTGCCAACAAAATGTATGTAGATGGTCTCTTCCAGAAGAAGGAACTTGAGAAGGAGATCCAAGCAGGCCTTGGTGATGGCTGGAGCCGATAGCCCGAAGTTCGAAGAATCCAGTTTGCCTTAAAGCTTCAACCTCTTCCTCCTCTTTTTTCTTTCTTTTAGTATAATCGGCCTTCTCGACCTATGCTTTGCTTGTAATGAACTCATTTTTATAATGGAATAATACATTTTTCACTATTTTCATTTCACATAAACCTGAGGCCTATTTGCTGTCTTACCTTCTTTACCTCATTTTTTTTTCTCTGTCATTTTCTTATGAAATGCTTGTTGCCGATGTCAAGCTCATTGTGGATGCCGAACTTGTTGTGGACGTCGAACTAGGACATCTCTTGCAAACCAGGAAAAGATTCTGCCTTTCGCATTTGATGCAGTCGGGTCATCGTAAGAAAACATGTGTAAGGATTCTCCACCAAGCTTCTTCCTTCTTCACATATTCAATCTATGGGGTTCCGACTTTCACTCATGTTAGGACGAGGCTTTTCTTTTATTCTTAACATGGCTTACGGGGGTGCGTTATGGTCGTTGGTAGGGTCTCTTCCTCCATCCTGTCTTATATCGACAAGGTCATCAGCTTTGCTCATGTTAGGATGAGGTTCTCCATCTATTTCTAATAGACTGTAGAGGCACATTAGGGCCGTTCTTAGGGCCTCTCCTCCCATCTCGTCTAAAATGAACGAGGGCTTTGACTTTGCTCATGTTAGGATGAGGTTCCCTCTTATTTCTAACTGACTATAAGGCACATTAGGACCATTATCAGGGCCTCTCTCCTCATCTCATCTTCAAATGGATGAGATCCTTCAACTTTGCTCATGTTAGGATGAGGTTCTCCTCCTGTTCCTAATGGACTGTAGGGGCACATTAGGACCGTTGTCAGGGCCTTTTTCCTCATCTCATCTAAAATGAATGAGGCCTTCGACTTTGCCCATGTTAGGATGAGATTCTCCTTCTATTCTTAACGGACTGTAGGGGCACATTAGGGCCATTATTAAGGCCTCTTTCCTCATCTCGTCTAAAATGAATGAGGCCTTCGACTTTGCTCATGTTAGGATGAGGTTCTCCTCCTATTCCTAATGAACTATAGGGGCACATTAGGGCTGTTGTCAGGACCTCTCCCCTCATCTCATCTAAAATGAACGAGGTCTTCGACTTTGCTCATGTTAGGACGAGGTTCTTCTCCTGTTTCTAACGGACTGTATTTATTGTGAGATCAAGTTCGAGGGGTAGTCCCCCTTTATCATCGATATACAACAAAAATTAGGATGTTGAAGTAAGGAGATTTCATTATAATCAAATCATCGGTAATACATTCGTAAATTTTTCGAATTTCATGATCGAGGTAGGTCTCCCCCCCTCCTCCCGAGTTCCTTCAAGTAGTATGTCCCAGCTCGGATGACCTCCATGACCTCATAGGATCCTTCCCAATTTGGGGCAAGCTTTCCCTGGCTCTGAGGCTGAGAGATGGTAGCTCGCTAAAGCACTAAGTCCCCCACTCTGAACATTTTACCTCTGATTCTGAAGTTATAGTATCGGGCCACCCTTGGCCTATAAGTTGCCATCCGAACTTGGACTTTCTCTCTTTTTTCTTCTAGTAGGTCGAGGTTGGATCTGAGGTCCTATGGGTTATGCTATTCATTGGAAGCCACTACCCATGTTGATGAAAGTTTAAGTTCAATCGGGATGACTGCCTCTATTCCAAAAGCTAAGATGAACAGTGTTTCTCCAATCGACAGCCTTTGGATAGTGCAGTATGGCCACAGAACATGATAGAGTTTGTCCGCCCAGTCCCCTCTTGCTCTTTCGAGTCCTGTCTTGATGTCTTGCAATAGGGTCCGGTTGGTCACTTCAGCTTCTTCATTTGCCTATGGGTGAGCTACCAACGTGAAGCGATGGAAGATATTTAGATCTTCATAGAACTCAGCAAACCTCATCCCGACGAACTATCATCCGTTATCTATTATGAGAGTTTGGGGTAGACCAAACTGGCAGACGATTGATTTTCAGATGAAGTCCCATACCTTGGCTTCAATAATTTTTGCTAGTGGTTCAACTTCAACCCATTTGGTGAAGTAGTCGATCACAACCAGAACTTTCGTTGTTCGGATGCCATTGGAAAAGGGCCAAGTATATCCATTCCCCACTATGCAAATGATCAAGGTGTGCTTAGTGGAGTAAGCTTGGAGGTTGGCTGTCTTTGTATATTTGCATTTCTCTGATAGCGGTTACATTTCTTAACATACTCCATAGAATCATGGTACAAGGTTGGCCAATAGTATCCTTGTCAAAGTAGTCTTTGTGATAGGGATTTGACTCCTATATGACTTTCACAAATTCTCTCGTGCACTTCCTATAATGTGAAGTCGGCTTCTGAAGGTCGGAGACATCTCAACAATGATAGTGAATACAACCTTTTATACAATTTGCCCTCATATAAAATGTACTGAAAGGCTTGATTCTTGAGTTTTCGAGCTTCTTTTGGATCATGAGGAAGAACTCCCTCTTTGAGATAGGTAACTAATAGGTCAATCCAGCTCGGCTTGAGCTTCGTCTGCATAATAAGCTATAATTTCTCTAAGCTTTGGCATTTTAGAGTTTCAAAAAATACTTGTTTGGACAATTCGACTGGGGCTAAAGTGGCTAATTTAGAGAGGAGGTCGACTCTTATATTTTCTACCCTCGAAATCTGTTGAATGCTAAAACAGCCAAAGGCCAGAGTCAAATCCTTTACCTTCTCAAGGTATTTCATTATACTTTCCTCCCGTGCTTCATAGTTGCCACTAACTTGGTCGACCACTAATTGGGAATCACTATAGATTTGAAGCCAATCTACTTTTAACTCTCTTGCTATTTTTAACTCGACGATCAATGCTTCATATTCGGCCCCATTACTAGTTGTAGAGAATTCAAAGCATAGCGCGTATTCGACGATGACTCCCTCAGGGTTGACTAAGACCAATCCCATGTCTTCTTCAGCGAAGTTAGATGAACCATCCATGTATAGGGCCCAAAAACCTTCAAAAGGGTCGGCACTCTCTTCAGGAAGGCTCGGTTGCAACCATGGGATGCCGGTCTCATCCTGTTCAAGCTCGATTTCATCTGGAATGGTATATTTTGCTATAAAATCTATCAATATCTGAGCTTGATTGATGGTCGAGGTAGATAATTAATGTCAAACTCTGTGAGCTTGATTACCCATTTTGTGATTCTTTTGAAAGCATCCATTCGATGAAGGACTGCTTTTATTGGTTGATCCATAAGGACCATTATGGTGTATCCCTAAAAGTAAGGTCAGAGTCTCCTGACAGTGATTAGAAGAGAGTAAGTCAATTTTTCTAACTTAGAGTACCTGATCTCTGCATCCCTTAGGATCCAGCTTATGTAGTAGACTGATCGCTACATCTTCGCTTCCTTCTTGACTAGGACTACTGCCAAGGCATTGGGGAGGCTACTAGATACAAGAATAATTTTTCTCCAGGTTCAGGCTTAGCTAGTAGTGGGGGTGAGCCGAGATAATTTTTAAGCTCCTCAAATGCCCGTTGGCACTCCATCATCCAGTGAAAGTTCTTTGGTTGCTTGAAAACTTGGAAGAAGGACATGCATCGCTCGACCGATCTTGAGATGAAGCAATTTAGGGAAGCCGCTTTTTCAATCAGGCGCTGAACTTCTTTGATTATTTTTGGAGCAGTCATCTCCTGAATAGCTTAGATTTTCTCTAAATTTGCTTCAATCCCGCACCTTAACACCATAAACCCCAGAAACTTTCTCGAGGTCACACCAAAGGCACACTTGGTCGGATTCAGCTTCATTTTATACTTTTTGAGCATACTGAAGGTCTCTTCAAGATCGGCGATGTGGTTTATTGAAGCTCGGCTTTTGACGAGCATGTCATCCATATACACCTCTATGTTGCGATCGATCTGCTCCTTGAAGATCTTGTTGACCAGGCATTGGAACGTTGCCCCTACATTCTTGAGTCCAAAAGGCATAATCCTGTAACAGTAAAGACCACGATCAGTAATAAAAGCAGTTTTCTCCTCATCCTTTGGCACCATTCATATTTGGTTATAGCCAAAAAAGATGTCCATGAAGGTAAGGAGCTAGTGACCCGAGGTTGTGTCTACCAGTTGATCAATCCTAGGTAGAGGGTAGCTATCTTTTGGATAGGCTTTATTCAACTTTTTGAAGTCTATACACATCCTCCACTTGCCGTTGGCCTTCTTGACTAGGACCATGTTAAAGACCCAAGTCAGATAGCTGATTTCTTGAATAAATCCGACATTGAGAAGCTTGTCGACTTCTTCTGCTATTGCCTTCTGCCTTTCTGGTGCATAGCCCCAAACTCTTTCTTTCACTAGTCGATGCTTGGGATCAATGGCCAGTCGATGTTCCATAACCACAGCATCAATCCTAGGCATATTCATCGAAACCCAGATGAAGACGTCAGCAATCCTCCGCAAAAAGGCGATGAGCTGCTCCCAAACTTTATCTTCCAGATTGGAGCCAATCTACACCGTATGCTTTGCATTTTCGTCATTCAGAGGAACGGTCACAAGATCTTCTATGGGCTCACCCCGTTCTTTGGCAAGATCATCGCGGACATCAAGCCCATCAACTAGGTAGGGGTCAAGTCGAGTGTCATATTGTAAGGCAATGGAGTAGCAGTGCCGGGCTAATGCTTGATCACCTCTGATTTCACCTATTTCATTGCTTGTTGGAAATTTTATTTTTAGGTAATAGGTCAACACTACGGCTTGTAGTGCATTTAGATAAGGTCAGTCGAGGATTGAATTATAAGTAGAGGGGGCTTTTTGAAGGAAAATCCTGATTTTTCGATCCAGGTTCGTTCAGATCTGATCAGATCAAGAGATAAATTTCAAAATTTTTCTCTTTAATTTGTATTAGATCTAGAATATTTCAGATCTGATTCTTATTATTTTAATAAATAAAATAAATAAGGATAAATTAAATTAAATTTAATTTGCCTGATTTGGGTAATCCTATTATCCTATTGATGATCCTGTATGCAGCGGAAGGTTCTGGATCTTAGCCATGCAAGCGCCTGGCCTCTGCCGATATCCACTCAGGCTGGATCTGGAGATCCTCTTCTTCTCTATCACGTCTCCAAAAATTAGATTTGGATCTGATCTGAAGGATCTTCAAAACTCCTTTTGAAGATCAGCAGTCGTCCTTTGCAGCAGCGCAGCCTTCTTGCTTTTGATCGCCTTTCTCTTGATCTGAATCGCACCAACCAAAGTCCAAAACTCCTTTTGGACGTGGAGAGGAGAAGGGGAGAAGGAGGTTTGGCATGGAGGAAGGAGGGGAGAGGCAGCCTTGGGGCGTGGAAATGATTCTCAATCATATCATGTTCTAATCTGAGTTGGGCGCAGGGTCTTATTTATAGACTAGCTGTGATCCAACTTCTCTTCTTCCCAACCAATCACAACCCTTTGTGAAATCAGATCTAAATCTGATTGGTGGGAATAGAGTCCCCTGGATTCCTCCTTAGAGGGTGCCTAAGACCAGTCAAACTTGGTTCTTAGAAAGAACTCTAATTGGAATCCAAAAAGGAGGTGGAGTCCTTGTCCAACAAGGACTCCTAGGCGCCTCCAACTTGGGCGCACGCCTAGGGTGGCGTGCGCCCTTCCTCCTTGCCAGGTTCTGGCAGGGGGACAGGCCCCCACCAGCTCTCCAATAGGTGGCATGACATGTGGTCAAAAGTCAAAGTGTCAATGGTCAATGTTTGACCAGTCAAAGGTAGACTTTTGACCAAAGTCAAAGAACAAGAAATGGCAGGTGACCAAAAATGGCAGGTAATGTCTTACAAAATAAGACAACCTTTTCTGACTTGGACAACCTCCAGTCAGACCATATGAAGGCCTCTGATTGAGCACAAACTCCTTTGGCTCAGACAGGACAACTTATTTATGATAGTAAAAAGAAGAACGTTAGGTTCAATCGAGTGCTAGCACGATTTCCTTGAACCTAATTGAATCTCATTCAGATCAATTGAACTAGATCAGTTCAATTGATGATCACCAGATTCAAACCCTTGTTTGTGTGACCCAGTTAGGTTCAGTTCTGTATGGTAATGGGATATGTCATGATCTCTATCATCGACATCATCGAAACTCCTTTCGATGGATCAGAACTCTTCTGATTCGAACAGCTAGAATGATCGATCATCTAAATCATTCTAATTGCTCCCAAAATCCACCAGTGACACCTAGCAGTATATGGTGGCAACCCATCAGAGCTGAATGCGAACCTCTTGGTGCAGCTACTGTGTGATTAAGTTCTTCTATCTTGAGCCCCGATCAGATTAGGGTTTAAGGTGAACTCGTCAAACCCTAGTCTCTGTCATATGATGTAATCATTCGATTCGAGTCCAATGTGAAAAATCTAAATAGAAACTCTTTCTATTATTTCACTCTACCATGGCCATGGGCTTCTAGGACTTGATTCTCATGATCATCATAGGGCTACTCCTCTACCACCGAGGTAGATAGATTCCATCTTGATGCAATCCAGTTCCTACAATGAACATGCTATAGCCAACATACACCTCAGGATTCCATATGGCTAGGAGACCGAGTAATGGTGTAGTCAAACTATAACACCCTCAAGGTGAACTGCCGATGCACCTCAGGTCAAAGAACCAGACACACTACTGCAGCATCGAGTCAGTCATTGACGAGAAGGTAGACTCCCTAATGACTACTCGAGGTGGTCACGCTCAGTGCCCTCGTTCTCTAACGAGTACCTGTACTCTCGCTCCAGGTGTCTCCACACCGTAGACTCAAGACTCATCTACTAAAGAGAAGCGATTGTACACCAACCTTTCCGGATCAATCACCATCCTCGTGATGATCCTATGGTCAGGGAGCAATTTATGAGTTAATAATGATTATTCATGTCTTAAATTTTCAACTCTTGAAAATATGAATTATCATTACCATTAACTCAAAGGATGTATCACAGACACTAAATACACATATGTGATAGAAAATAACCCATTTTATTTTAAAAAAATATTTCAAGGACTGCTTCAAATAACTTGAAGAAACTTCATTTGAATATGGAATCTTTTAACGATCTTTTTTCTACAAAAAATAGACTTTGATATTCTTGAAAAGTATTAGTATTAAGGTTATGTTCTAATATTTTGTAATCATCAAAATCATTCCTGGGGACAACACGAAGCCAATCCTTGTAATTGGGTTTGGTCAGTTTGTGGGTGTCTAGGACACGGACTAGTAGGTTGGACGCAGACATTTTTTCATAGAGAGTTAATGTTTCTAGTTAGATTTTATAATTAAACTTAACCAATTGGTTTAGAAGTTTTATTTTAATAAATTAGGCTCCCACTATTTTCTCAGATCCCTATACTCCCTTAGCAAAGATGTAAAAATCTCCATGATCAATTGATTTCTAGTGGATGGTATGGTCCCACCAAATTGGCTCACCATCTCATCTAATAGTTATTGATGATAGATCAATCGATAAGTGGACAACTCTTATCCAATGATTCTCTAATCATGGTGCACCCAAACCTGATCTCTAATTCATAAAGCTCACCATGCTCAAAATATTGCTCCACTCATTAGGTAAGTAAGACCCCTCATTTGCATGAATTGGATTCTAATTGGATCCTCACCATATCCAAAATATTGAGCCAACCATCCTCTAATTCGTAGCATCCAATACCTAATAGATATGTTTGCATCTTTTCGATGCAATTGAACCACTGTAACTAGTCAAGAATAATCAACCCTGGAAAGGGTCCATACATCTACAATGGTGGAAGATCTATGACTTAATATTTTCTTAGGAAGATTTGATTTAGGTCTCTTTAAACTTGACTTGACTTAATCATAACAATTATGACTAACCTATGGTATGAGTTAGCTTGAATTGTTAGCGATCTCTAATCAAAACTGGATCGACACAAATGGCCACGTAAGTGAGACCAGTGGAAGGGATATGCCATTAACTCAAAAAGAACACATTCAAGTTGAACAGCTCCTAATTAAAAATTAGTCGATCGTATCTGCCAGACTTATCTTAGATACCAAATTATCAAATCAGAACCAATCAGATTAGCCTATAATACAGGCTCGAACTATCGAGCCAAATTAGGTCTTGACTTAGTCAACCTATATGTGGCTGTGAATCGATTTTGACCCAGACTTAATCCTATTAGGTTGGTCAATTTTAAGCACTCTTGGCCCCACCTAACCAACTCTTAATTTGATTTGATCAACTGCTAAACCTAACTGAGCTACCCAAGCCCAAACCCAAATTTATGAAGATGTCTTAAATATGAAAATTCATAATTTTAGATTTAATTGATTTTTAATCTTAATTCATAATTAAGTTTGGATTCAAAAATAAAAACATGACAAAATTTTAGGATTTTAGAATCTAGAATTTTATAGAAAAGTAAATTTTTTAGTTTCTAATTAAGAACAAACACGCAGTATCCTTACATGCCATAAGAGCACCCCATCAAATGGGAAGAGAGAGCTTTTAAATCTATACTCTTATGATCGGACGGCCAAGGGGAATGCCTTAATCAGAAATAATAACTACACTACCAAATAATAAGATCTACAACATATATCTATATAAAGTCATAGATCTAATCATGCATGTTTTGTATACATCTCATGTATCAAATATTAAATTAAATATGTATGCTTTCAGATCTGATATATCAGATATAATATCTAAAAAATAAAGTTTTAAACTAATCATATCAAATAAAATCTATTCTAGATAATTCATAGAACTATTCTACAACTAGTCTAGGCATGCATCATTTATATCTCATACAAGAATTTAAAAATTTATTTTTTATTTTTTTTTAGATATAATTTAATATTTATTATATAGAAAATAGAAATAAAAGATCTAAAAAAATATTTTAATCATATTAAAAAGAAAAGACTATAATAGACTATACATAGAAAGATTCTATGCCTAGTCTAGACATGCATCTCATACATCATTGATATAAATTAAATTTTTAATTTTTTAATTTTAAATCTAATGATATCTGATGTGATATCTAAAATTTTTAATATTAGATCATAAATTATAATAAAAATTAGATCTAAAATAGATCTGAAGAACTGCAAATCTGACTTTGATACTAGTTGAAGAAAAATCAGCATTTTCCTGCTGCAGGATCGCTCAGATCCAAATAGATCTGAAGAGATATTTCAAAAATTTTTCTAATAAATTCTAATTAGATTTAAGATATCTTATATTTGATCTTAAAGATCTAATATTAAAACTAAAATTAAAAATTAAATCAGATTTAATTTCATACCTTGGTTGGGTAATCTGATTACCCTGTCGATGATCCTGATGGTCCTAAGGTTCTAGACATAGCCACATAATTGCCTGGCATCTACTAGAGTCTACTCAAGGTCATTCTAGATTTTTTCTTCTAATGAATCTATCTTTTAAATATCAGATCTGAATCTGATCTATAGATCCTTCAAAAACAAATTTGAAGGGAGTGCATTTGTCTCATGAACACTGTCGCATAGAACCTAAAACTTGCACCAAACTCCTTGGACCTTCTTTGCTGATTGTGCCTAACATTTGGGTGTATAGAAGAGGGAGAGGAAGAGGGTCAGAGGGGCATGAAGGATAGAAAGGATGGCAGCACCTTGGTATGGAAGGAGATCACATTGAAGACCCTTTAGCGTAAAGGTTCTTATAGAAAAATCCTGCGCCATATAGGAGTCCTATTTTTTCCAGCAACTTGTTTGATTTAATGGGACTCTAGTCTCTGATCTCCATGCCAAACATTGATCATAATTAGTGTTTCTATCACCCAAAATAATCCCAAAGGTGGTGGCATGAAAGGATAAGGAAGAGTCCATGGTGCCTAGGACTCTTCCGTCAAGAGTTTGATCCAAATCAAACTCTATCTTAGCCTAATCTAGGTAGCTCCAAAAATCACCAAATTGGGTATCCCAAATTATCACTCAAGCCTAAACTCGTGCCCAAAATATAGAGGAAAAAGATTCCCAAAGAATTCTCCAGGAAACTCTAAACCTGTGACTCTTAAACCACTCAATTAGGTCAACTATTGACCTAATCCAATTGCATTTCAAAATGGATTTATTTATAGAATTAATCTAACCTAGACAAGTTCCAATCAGATAGAAATAAATCCATTCATAATCCAGGAATGAGTCAAATCAAATTTGATTTGATTGTGATGAATTAGGAAGATAATAGAAGGAGAAAGTCAGGCAACTTTTTTTTTCAAGGAATCATTTTCCTTTATCAAAGCCTTATTTCTTTGTTGAATTTCTTCTTTTTCTTTGGATAAGATATCACACATTATTTTTAATTTTTTATTTTTACCAAAAATTTTTCTAAATTCTTTCATTAGATCGTAAAAGACATCTTGTAATTCATCAAAGAAATATTCTTGAGTGATTTTTGAATTTACCTCATTCTTTTGTGCTATGAAACACAAGTTTACAACATCTTTAGATTCTTCGTTGGAGCTAGATTCATCGCTGTCGCTCTACATTGCAATCATTACTTTCTTCTTGATCTTCTTAAAGCTTTTCTTCAAGTTGGGATAGTCTGCCTTGAAGTATCCAGGTTTCTTGTACTCAAAGCATAAGGACAATTCCCTTTTTTTATCCTTATCCTTGCTTGTTTCACCTCTGTTGAAGGATTTCTTCTTGAAGCCTTGCTTTCTTCTTCTTATAAACTTCTTAAACTTTCTTGTAATCAGTGCTATGTCCTCATCTTCTTCATCTTCATCTGTTGACTCATCTTCTTCTTCATCAATTGTAGTAGATTTGAGGGCAATGGTCCTCTTCTTTTTTCCTTCATCTTCATTATGCTACTTCATGATGATTTTATGGATCATCAGCAATCCAATCAGCTCTTCCAAAGGTAGGTTATTCAAGTCTTTAGCCTCTTGAATTGTAGTGACCTTTGCCTCCCATGACTTCGGTAAAGACCTAAGAATTTTTCTTACCAAATCACTATTAGAGTAAATCTTTCCAAGACTTTTAGACCACTAGTTATATCAGTGAAATGAGTGAATATTTCTATGATTGATTCAGTGGATTCCATTTTGAAAAACTCATATTGGTGCACTAGCATGTTAATCTTGGATTTCTTAACTTGGTTTGTACCCTCATGAGTGACTTCAAGTCTATCCCAATTTTTTTTTACAGAATTATAAGTAGAGATTTGGTTAAACTCATTGGCATCCAATGCATTATACAAAACATTCATAGTCTTGGCATTTAGTTAAATTAATTTTTTATTTGCCTTATTTCAATCCTTTTCAGGTTTGGGTGTGCTAATGCCATCGATTATAATAGTGGGTATGTGTGATCCATTGATTTTGACACTCCACATATCATAATCAAGAGCTTGAATGAAGATTCTTATGTATGATTTTCAATATATATAGTTTATGCCATTGAAAAATGATGGTCTGTTGGTGGATTGCCCTTCGACAAGTGAACCTTCTAATTGTGTTGTCATGATCTTTATCTCCTGATGGTTAGATCAGTGCTAGTTGAGAACCAAGCTTTGATACCACTTATTGCCCAGCTAGACAACCCAAGATGGAGGATGAATTGGGTTATTAAAAATTTTAATAAACTTAGTGAGAGATGTGTAGCTAAAGCAGGGAAACTATGCAAGATAAAATAATAGAAAGAAGGACTGACACACACAAGTAGAAACACACACACAAATGCAGCAAATTTATAGTGGTTCGATGTACCTCTAGTACCTACGTCCACTCCCCAAGCAACCTGTTGAAAATTTTCACTATAATCACCTGATTACAGCGTGTTTATTTTCACTAGGCTTATAAACAAATTTAATTGATTTTAACATAGGTCAACCAATCAAAATATTCACAAGCCTTCAACCTAAGGCTCCCCCAAAATAAACTAAGTTTGGTATAAGAGAATCCCCTTTTAGTATGAACCTCAGCTAATACAGTTACAAACAAATTAAAAGAAAAGAAAATACAACTAAGAAGACCCTATTTTCTAGTCAGATTGTTATCATTGGAGCTCTAGTTTAGGAAGCCTTGAATGCTGGCAATAAATTCTTCTCTTCCTTTTTTGAATGTGCTTTAATGATCTCAAGAAAAAATTAATTAGAAGTAGATAAGCATTCTTGTAGATAGGAAAAACTATAAGCTCACTATTTCATTTCTATTCTCTATATTTTTTGGGCTTGAATAGTATTTTTCTTTTATATTTTTCTTTTCTTAATCATTTCCAAGGAGTTTTAGTTAATATGACATGGATTCTAGCCAAATAGTACCATTGGAGGATGAAAATATCTATTGGAAAATGGTTCTGGGTGAAGATAGATTGATGTAGAACTAGCTATTATGTCTGTCAGATGACGTCGAGTTGGCTTGATTCTAACTTCGAGCTGACTTGAGCAGAGATTCTTCACAAGACAATGTTCTAACCTACTAAGATAGTTGGCTTAATTCTGTGTCGGGCTGGCTTGATCAGTAGTTAACAAAAATCAAGTTTCTATCACTTAGAGATAACTGGCTCGGCTAGGCATCGAGTCGGCTCGATCAATAGATTTTCAAAATTGATCTTTTGCCTTTCTAAGATAGCCAGCTCGACTCCAAATTGGGTCGATTAGGCTGTGTCACAAGCCAAAGAGTTAATTGCATGCCGTGTCAAAGCTGGCTCAAATCAAAACTAGATCAGCTCAACTTTTGAGGAGGGATTCTTCTTCTTATTTAAAAAAATATTTCAAGGACTGCTTCAAATAACTTGAAGAAACTTCATTTGAATATGGAATCTTTTAACGATCTTTTTTCTACAAAAAATAGACTTTGATATTCTTGAAAAGTATTAGTATTAAGGTTATGTTCTAATATTTTGTAATCATCAAAATCATTCCTGGGGACAACACGAAGCCAATCCTTGTAATTGGGTTTGGTCAGTTTGTGGGTGTCTAGGACACGGACTAGTAGGTTGGACGCAGACATTTTTTCATAGAGAGTTAATGTTTCTAGTTAGATTTTATAATTAAACTTAACCAATTGGTTTAGAAGTTTTATTTTTAAATAAATTAGGCTCCCACTATTTTCTCAGATCCCTATACTCCCTTAGCAAAGATGTAAAAATCTCCATGATCAATTGATTTCTAGTGGATGGTATGGTCCCACCAATTGGCTCACCATCTCATCTAATAGTTATTGATGATAGATCAATCGATAAGTGGACAACTCTTATCCAATGATTCTCTAATCATGGTGCACCCAAACCTGATCTCTAATTCATAAAGCTCACCATGCTCAAAATATTGCTCCACTCATTAGGTAAGTAAGACCCCTCATTTGCATGAATTGGATTTCTAATTGGATCCCTCACCATATCCAAAATATTGAGCCCAACCCATCCTCTAATTCGTAGCATCCAATACCTAATAGATATGTTTGCATCTTTTCGATGCAATTGAACCACTGTAACTAGTCAAGAATAATCAACCCTGGAAAGGGTCCATACATCTACAATGGTGGAAGATCTATGACTTAATATTTTCTTAGGAAGATTTGATTTAGGTCTCTTTAAACTTGACTTGACTTAATCATAACAATTATGACTAACCTAGTGGTATGAGTTAGCTTGAATTGTTAGCGATCTCTAATCAAAACTGGATCGACACAAATGGCCACGTAAGTGAGACCAGTGGAAGGGATATGCCATTAACTCAAAAAGAACACATTCAAGTTGAACAGCTCCTAATTAAAAATTAGTCGATCGTATCTGCCAGACTTATCTTAGATACCAAATTATCAAATCAGAACCAATCAGATTAGCCTATAATACAGGCTCGAACTATCGAGCCAAATTAGGTCTTGACTTAGTCAACCATATGTGGCTGTGAATCGATTTTGACCCAGACTTAATCCTATTAGGTTGGTCAATTTTAAGCACTCTTGGCCCCACCTAACCAACTCTTAATTTGATTTGATCAACTGCTAAACCTAACTGAGCTACCCAAGCCCAAACCCAAATTTATGAAGATGTCTTAAATATGAAAATTCATAATTTTAGATTTAATTGATTTTATAATCTTAATTCATAATTAAGTTTGGATTCAAAAATAAAAACATGACAAAAATTTTAGGATTTTAGAATCTAGAATTTTATAGAAAAGTAAATTTTTTAGTTTCTAATTAAGAACAAACACGCAGTATCCTTACATGCCATAAGAGCACCCCATCAAATGGGAAGAGAGAGCTTTTAAATCTATACTCTTATGATCGGACGGCCAAGGGGAATGCCTTAATCAGAAATAATAACTACACTACCAAATAATAAGATCTACAACATATATCTCATATAAAGTCATAGATCTAATCATGCATGTTTTGTATACATCTCATGTATCAAATATTAAATTAAATATGTATGCTTTCAGATCTGATATATCAGATATAATATCTAAAAAATAAAGTTTTAAACTAATCATATCAAATAAAATCTATTCTAGATAATTCATAGAACTATTCTACAACTAGTCTAGGCATGCATCATTTATATCTCATACAAGAATTTAAAAATTTTATTTTTTATTTTTAGATATAATTATAATATTTATAATATTAGAAAATAGAAATAAAAAGATCTAAAAAAATATTTTAATCATATTAAAAAGAAAAGACTATAATAGACTATACATAGAAAGATTCTATGCCTAGTCTAGACATGCATCTCATACATCATTGATATAAATTTAAATTTTTAATTTTTTAATTTTAAATCTAATGATATCTGATGTGATATCTAAAATTTTTAATATTAGATCATAAATTATAATAAAAATTAGATCTAAAATAGATCTGAAGAACTGCAAATCTGACTTTGATACTAGTTGAAGAAAAATCAGCATTTTCCTGCTGCAGGATCGCTCAGATCCAAATAGATCTGAAGAGATATTTCAAAAATTTTTCTAATAAATTCTAATTAGATTTAAGATATCTTATATTTGATCTTAAAGATCTAATATTAAAACTAAAATTAAAAATTAAATCAGATTTAATTTCATACCTTGGTTGGGTAATCTGATTACCCTGTCGATGATCCTGATGGTCCTAAGGTTCTAGACATAGCCACATAATTGCCTGGCATCTACTAGAGTCTACTCAAGGTCATTCTAGATTTTTTCTTCTAATGAATCTATCTTTTAAATATCAGATCTGAATCTGATCTATAGATCCTTCAAAAACAAATTTGAAGGGAGTGCATTTGTCTCATGAACACTGTCGCATAGAACCTAAAACTTGCACCAAACTCCTTGGACCTTCTTTGCTGATTGTGCCTAACATTTGGGTGTATAGAAGAGGGAGAGGAAGAGGGTCAGAGGGGGCATGAAGGATAGAAAGGATGGCAGCACCTTGGTATGGAAGGGAGATCACATGTGAAGACCCTTTAGCGTAAAGGTTCTTATAGAAAAATCCTGCGCCATATAGGAGTCCTATTTTTTCCAGCAACTTGTTTGATTTAATGGGACTCTAGTCTCTGATCTCCATGCCAAACATTGATCATAATTAGTGTTTCTATCACCCAAAATAATCCCAAAGGTGGTGGCATGAAAGGATAAGGAAGAGTCCATGGTGCCTAGGACTCTTCCGTCAAGAGTTTGATCCAAATCAAACTCTATCTTAGCCTAATCTAGGTAGCTCCAAAAATCACCAAATTGGGTATGCCCAAATTATCACTCAAGCCTAAACTCGTGCCCAAAAATTAGAGGAAAAAGATTCCCAAAGAATTCTCCAGGAAACTCTAAACCTGTGACTCTTAAACCACTCAATTAGGTCAACTATTGACCTTAATCCAATTGCATTTCAAAATGGATTTATTTATAGAATTAATCTAACCTAGACAAGTTCCAATCAGATAGAAATAAATCCATTCATAATCCAGGAATGAGTCAAATCAAATTTGATTTGATTGTGATGAATTAGGAAGATAATAGAAGGAGAAAGTCAGGCTCAATCGTGTGCTAGCATGATTACCTTGAACCTGATCAGATCTAATATAAATCAATCAAATTGGGTTAGTCTAATTAATGACATTCAGATCCAAACCATTGTTTGTATGATCTAATTAGATTTAGTTTCATATGGTAATGAGATATGTCATGATCTCCATCATCAACATCATCGAAACATCTTTCGAAGGACCAAAACTTTTTTGATTCACACAATTAGAATGATCGATCATCAAGATTATTCTAATTGCTTCCAAAATCTATCAGTGACACCTAACAGTATATAGTGATAATCCATCAGAATAGAAAATGAACCTCTTAGTGTAGCTACTTATGTGATTGCATTTTTCTATCTTGAGCCCCGAAAGGATTAGGATTAAGGTAAACTCGTCAAACCTAAGATCCATCATATGAACTAATCATTCAATTCAAGTCTGATGTAAAATCCTAATAGAAACTCTTTCTATCAACTTCACACTGCCATGGCCATGGACTTATGGACTCAATCTTATGATCATCATAGGGCTACTCTTCATTTACCGAGATAGATAGATCTCCTATTGGTACAATCTAATTCCTACAACGAACATGCTATAGCCAACATACATCTCAGAATTCTAAATAGCTAGGAGATCGAGTTATGATGTAGTCAAACTATAATACCCTCAAAGTGAACTATCGATGCACCTCAGGTTAAAGAACCAGACACACCACTATAGCATCGAGTCAGTCATCGACGAGAAGGTAGACTCCCTTATGACTACTTGAGGTGATCACGCTCAGTGCTCTCATTCTCTAATGAGTATCTGTACTCTTACTCCAGTGTCTCCATATTGTAGACTCAAGACTCATCTATCCTAAGAAAGTGATCGTACACCAACCTTCCAGATCGATCACCATCTTCGTGATGATCCTACGGTCAAGAACAATTTATGAGTTAATTTTAAAAATTCATGTCTTAAATTTTTAACACTTGAAAATATGATTTGTCGTTACCATTAACTCAAAGGATGTATCATAGATATTTAAATACACACTGTGATAGAAAATAATTTTTTATTAATTTATAATTAAAATTATAAAATTGCCCCTAGAAGTGTATTATAATGTGTCAGCCAATCTAGCTTCTAGGGCACACATCTAACACCAAATTGGTTTGGACTCACCTGGGAACCCTATAAGGGTTTGTCCTAGTCTGACTAGTGCTTGTCTAGGTTAAAAAAGGATTGTCTTAATCCATTAGATGGAAATAAGACAACACCTATCAATTCCTGACACAACCTGCTATTTTCGATTTCATCAGGACATTGACCCGATATTTGAAGGAATTGAAGGGTATGGCATGTGCCCCTTATATTTTTGATCTGGAGCACATGCCCTAAGGAGTTTTTCATCAAGGAATTAAGGTGGGCCCCCAATATGGCATGTGCACAATAAGAGGAGGCATGGAGGAAGAGTTTGTTATGGAACAAACTCTTGGAGATAATTCTCCATGCCACCCTCCTCTCCTTATCCCTTTTGTGTGACAATTCTAAGGGAATTTTGGGTGACAAAACCCAGTAGAGACCTGGTATTTCTCATATGGAATCAGATTAAAATTTGATTAAATCAAGTAATTAGATTACTTGATCAAATAGGACTCTAGGCTTAGCGCAGGGTCTATTTAAAGGATCCTACGCCCTAGGGTTTGCATCTTTGAGATCCCATGCCCCAAGACTGCCACCTAATTTCCACTCCACACCTTCCTCCCTTTGGTCCTCTCTCTCTTCTCCATGCCCAAGAGTTGGGAATGAGTTCTAGCAAAAGATCTAGGTGTTTTGGTGCAAAGATCAGGAAGAAAGACAACTTGTTCGTGAGATGAACACGTGACCTTCAGAGACTGATTTGAAGGATCAACCAGAAGACTCCAGATCTAATTATTGAAGATCAAATCCAGAAGGAGAGTGGATCTAGATCTAGCCAGAGTGGACTCTGGTAGAGGCCAGACACGTGCATGGCTAGATCCAAAACCTCGGGAATTGATAAATCATTGATAGGGTAACTGTTACCCTGAACAAGTATTAGATTTTATTCCTATTTCCATTCTAATTTTTATTTTTAATATTAAATTAATAGGATCAGATTCGAGAACTCTTAGATCTAATTAGAAACTTGTAGAAAAATTTTAGAACTTTTTATTATAGATCAAATCGATCATGTGATGAAAAAATAGTTTTTCCTTCACATCGTCCCTTTAAATAGAGGGTGGACAGGGGAGGAGTTGGACTCCTTGAAGTTGTTCATCAACTCTGATTTGGAGTCCACGGAAGAGAAGACTCCCAACATGAGTCTTCCCCCTATTTCCTTTTTCTTTTTATTTGTTGCTTTGAAAATTTACACTTGTGATAGGGTTGGGGTATTACATTCTCCCCTCTCCCAAAAAATTTCATCCTCAAAATTTTATTCTTGCTAAGGTTCGCAAAAATTCAAAGTTACTTTTTACCACAAGTCATGGTCATCCTCTAATTTTCAAAATCAAATCTTCCATCATAATATCTTTTCAGACCAAATTATTATTCTATCGGCTTGATAACAATTCAAATCACTTGCTTCTATTGCACCCTCTGATTCAGATCCATCAATACACTTGTGTCAAATCTAAGTTTCTAAATTATCACAATCAATATACCTTGTCATCCCAATGTCCCTAATGTCTATCCATCTACACTCATTTCTGACTCAATGTATCATAATTTATCTACTTATGCTCTGATATCTTATTAATTATCATGCCCCCAATCCAAGATTTTGAACCAGGGGTAATAGCAACTACCCCATACTTATAAAGAACTCTTCCCACAAGCATGCAAGGCATTTCATCATGATATCATAAAATAATAGTAGAATAATAATTAATATCCAACTTTAAGTAAATCAAATATCTTACGAAATAAAATTCTTTAGTTTTGCATCAAAGTTCAATAAATCCTAATCTAAAATAAAATATCAACTATCTCTAAATTTGCTCTCCCATATTGAGTCTCCAAGTAAACCTTGTCCTCTAAATTTGTAAAAATAGTAAAATATAGAATAATGAACTAGATAACCTAGTAAGCAATATACTTTTTTGGCTAGATAAATTTAGCAATAATAATATATTAAAAAAATATGCAAGATACAAACATTCAAACATACAAAACTAATCAAAATAAGTTATATATCAAATTCAGTCTTTTCAAAACATATTTTCAAGTTCATAAATTGATTTTTTTCAAAACATCACATTCATCTCACAGCCATGAACTAAGTCGAAGTACTAGCGCAAAACCCCCACTAGCAGAGTATTGATATACTAGCGCACCACTTTCACTGGTAGGGTATCGATATACCAACACATAACTTTCACTAATAGAGTATCGATAAATTAGCACACAACCTCCACTAGTAGAGTGTCGATATACTGTGCATAATCTCCATTAGCAGGGTATCAATAAACCAGTGCACAACCTTCACTAGAAGAATGTTGATATACAAGCACATAACCCCCACTGATAGAGTGTCGATGCACCAGTGCACAATCCCTACTAGTAGGATGTCGATATACTAGTTGTTGCCTAGCTATGCAACCCAAGAGAGAGGGTGAATTAAATTTCTTGAAAAATTTAAACTTAAAATTAGAATTACAAGATGTGCTTTTGAAATTTTAAGTAAAGTAAGGTGAGTTAGGTAAGTAAGATGCAAGAGCTTAATTTAAAAGAAAAGAAGTAAACACAATAGAGAAAGTAAAGAGGAAGAAGAGAGAATAATACAAACAAGATGATTTATAGTGGTTCGGTACCAATCTTGCACCTACATCCACTCCCCAAGCTCCTACTTAAAAATTCCAATCTACTAAATATATTCAATCGAATACAATGTTGGATACTCCGATCCTAGCTAACCCAAGTTAGATACTTATAGGTACAAGCCAACCCAAAACACTCTGATTTAAGATTTGGATTAACCTTTCCAAGATTTGAAAATCCCTAAAAACTTAAGCCCCAAAATAGTAAACGGAGTTTGAAAAGATATATAAGTTCACCACAACTAGCTCCTAAATAAGCACAATAAAGCTTTAAAAACTTATTACACAAACTAGAGGATACTTTTAAGAACCCTCTAGAAGAGATTGAAAACTTGAATGTACGTTGGAGAAGTGGTTGAGCTTGAAATCAATGCTTCTCTTGCTTAGGGCTGAGTTTTTTTTAGCTGAATGTTCTCTTGATTTTTCTCTCATTTTTCTTCTTTTTTGAATACTTTTAAACCTTCATTCAATGCTAGGAGATGAATAGTAGCCATTTGTAGCCACTGAAGATCATTTGAAAAGCATTAAATGCACCAAACAGGAGAAGAAAAATGGTTGTTACAAGATATTCCATCGTAGGGGGCCACCCATGGGTTGCCCTCTAGAAAAGGGTCACCCCACGGGACGCCCCTTTTGCATCAGGTGATGAGAAACTTGTTTCTATATTTTTATGCAAAATCTTCATGGGGCACCCCACGGGATGCCCGTTTTACATCAGGTGATGAGAAACTTGTTTCTATATTTTTGTGCAAAAGAGGTGGCCCCTAGGGTCCCCTCTTTTTGCATGCTAGTTCAAAATCTACGTGCCGGTCCTGCGTGCCATTGTGCCACAAAAAAAGTATCGACCTAAGGGTCGCCCTTTTTTTTTTAAAATATCATATCTTCATTTTTAGGCTTCTAAACAATTTGATACTATCTTCAAATAAATCGACATCATCTTGAGAGTTCTTGAAGCTTTCGAAAAACTTCAATTCTTGCTCCAACTTAAGTAAATTTCAAATTTGACCATCTTTAATCAAATTTTTGCAATATAAGAATTCTTGAAAATCCTAAAATGACTTTTAAAAATATCTTCAAAAGTAGAAATCATTAGTAACCCTCTCAATTATTTTATACTTATCAAAATTAATTCTAGGGGCAACAATCTTTCCCATTTTAATGATGATAAAATAATTGAGTATAAGCAAAAATAAGGTGAATTTGATATTAAATAGAGAGATGTCATTTGAAATTAAGAAGCTAAAAAATAATTATATATAAGTGATGAGTCCAAAGCATTTAATTTTGGATATTGTTTTATGCATATTGCATTATTCATGAAAATCCAATAACTTGAATATGTAGTATTCAAAAGAGAAGAGATTTGGCAATTTGTATTGACTTTTAATACCACACCATGACTTTTAATATGAAACTTTTAACAAATTGCTCAAACTTTATCATTAAGTATTTATAATTCAATAATTTGACTATGAATTAAGAATTCAATAATTTTACTATGAACTATGATAATTTGCTTTATGAATTAAGAATTCAGCAATTTTACCATGAACTATAATAATTTGCTTTTAATTTGCTTATACTATGCATATTAACTCCCCCTTTTTGACATCATCAATTATGGTCTCAAGAAGTTTCTTTTAAAGAGGAAAAGACTCCCCCTCAATTAAATTCTCATATTTTGTTGCTGATTTAAAAAAAAAATTATTAATATATACAACATTTGGAAACCAAATGATAAGCCATAAGCATACAAGACAATCCATAAGCCAAACAATTCATGAAAACTAAGGTCAAATATAGATCCAAAATGAAACAAGAGATCTAAGAATAATATCATTCAAGCCATAGTCAAAATACAATATCCATCCAAAATGTTTTAAGTCACAAGTCATGGGCTAATATACCAAAATCATGGTCAACCAAAAAATACATCATACCATGACAACCAAACTACTACTAAGTACGTAGGCCTTTAGTTACATCCTAAATACATAATACTAACAAGATCTAATATAGTAGTCAACTGGATGTGCCAGAATTAGAATCAGAAGATGAATCAAAAATATGGTGAGGAGTATCGGGATCAAGGCCACGGGCACGTCCTCAACCACTTCTACCTCGGCCATGGGTAGAAATACCAGCATGAGCAGAAGGGCGAGAGGGCCCGAGAGCCTGGGAAGAGATAGGTTGTGCTAGAAGGGCAAGTCTAATGGTATCCAACTATCCTAGAGCTCTTAACATGGACTGCAAAAAGGAACCAATCTGAGTAGAAATAGTCTCACCAGAGTCTCTAAACTCTATCTCCAAAAAATCAGAACCACTCTCCAAAGTATCGCAAAGTCTAGTAGCCTCTGCAAATAGATATGAAATCTCAGTGATGTCCTATTGCGACTGGAGATGGGCTAGAGCTAAAACCTACCTCTACGGATCCAAAACCTTGCTAGTCAATCTCAACACTAATCCCTCGAGCTCCTCAAAGTGAGCAGACTGAGCTGTGAGCATCTGAAAGACTATAGAAATATGAGGAATTAGGGTCTAATCAGATGATGGGGCAAAATATGTACTCTACCTCTGAGCAAAGATGGTAGTACTCCTATTGGCAAACTACAAATATAGAAGGTTGGCAACCTACTAAGATATCATCCTGATCTGATCATCTATAAGTCTAACAACTATATCTCTGCTCCCAGATGGAGGTACAGGTGAAACTCTCCTCGCAGACTCTGAAGGACCTGCCTCATGATCAGATATAAACTGGATATCAGGGGATGCTCTATGATCACGAGGAAGTGAAGATAGTCCCTCGTTAAGTCTGTCCTCCTCCTCCTCTGCAACTACTCCACCTCTGATCCAATGATCACCAACTCTGATATAACCCATACGATGCAAAGAATTTGCATTGTAGGTATCAATATGGGCTAAGTACGTGGCAGCCTCTCCCTTAAAGTCTACTCCAAGGCTTCTAAAGATCCTAGTAAGTGCCATGCTATAAGATAAAAGGACTTTTAATCTAGTCATTGCCTCTCTCATGGTATCAATCATCAGGGCTGCCAAATTTAAAGGGATTTCACACACAATATGATGCATGATGCATAGATCCCTACCAGATACAAAATCAAATCTACCAGCTCTAGGAAAGAAAATGGTGTAAACAATATGATAGAGAACCCTCATTTCCATACTGACATCCCTACTAGCATCCAATTTCTCAATACCACCAACATTATCTTTTTGCAAAACAGATCTTAGCCCTTCTTCTTTGTTTAGTAATCTACCAAAGATATACCCTTCAAATGGCAAATGAATGAGAAAGCCTAGTTGCTGAGCATCAAACTCTACTTCAACTTCTTTAACTAGGGATCTCACTCTTCCATCAGAAATATGAAGTTTTGATAAAACTCTCTAACCAGGTCAATGAAAATTGTTTCTTCATAGTGCAAAACAAACCCCAACCTAAAGATTTAATCTTTTCACCAAAAGAAAACCCATCTTTCTCTAGGAAATGAAAATCAATATTTCTCCCAAGTTAAATCTATTAGATGTATGCCTTAGAAATTAAATTGACTGACACTTGTAATACACTTCTAAGGGCAATTTTGTAATTTTGACTTAAAAATTAATAAAGAGTTATTTTATTCTATCACATTGTGTACATAGTGTCTGTGATACATCTTTTGAGTTAATAATAATGATAATTCATATTTTTAAAAATTAAATTTAAGATATGAATTTCATAATTAACTCATAAACTACTTTCGATCATAGGATCATCACAAGAATGATGATCAATCCGGAAGGTTGGTGCACGATCATTTTCCTAGGATAAATGAGTCTTGAGTCTATGATGTAAAAATACCAGAGCGAGAGTATAGATACTCGTTAGAGAATGAGGGCGCTGAGCGTGACCATCTCAAGCAGTCATAAGGGAGTCTACCTTCTCATCGATGACTAGCTTGATGCTGTAGTGGTGTGTTTGATTTTTTGACCTAAGATGCATCGACAGTATACTTTAAGGGTGTTATAGTTTAACTACATCATAACTCAATCTTCTAATCATTCATAATCCTAAGATGTATGTTGGCTATAGCATGTTCATTATAAGAATTGGATCACACCAATAGAGAATCTATCTACCTCGATAGATGAGGAGTAGTTCTATGATGATCATAAAAAGCCCATGGCTATGGTAGAGTGAAATAATAGAAAAAAAAAAATTTATTAGGATTTTACATCAGACTCAAATCGAATGATCTATTCATATGACAGGATGTTGGGTTTGACAAGTTTATCTTAACCCTAATCCTGTAAGGGCTCAAGATAGAAGAACCCAATCACACAGATAGCTGCACCAAGAGATTTGCTTTCAGTTTTGATAGGTTGCCACCATATACTATTAGGTGTCACTGGTGAATTTTGGAAGTAATTGAAATGGTCTTGATGATCGATCATTCTAATTGGACGAACTGAAAAAGTTCTAGTCCATCGAAAGGTATTTCAATGATGTCGATGATACGGATCGCGATATATTCCATTACTATACAAAACTGAATCTAACTAGATTACACAAATAAAGATTTAGATCTAGATGTGATCAATTAGGCTAACTCAATTTGATTGATTTGGATTTGATCCAATCAGATTTAAGAAAATCATGCTAGCACACGATTGAACCTAACATTCTCCTTCTGTAGTTTTTCTGATCTATCTTGATTGAGTCAAATTTGATTTGACTTATCCTTGGATTATGAATGGATTTATTTTCATCTAGCTGAAACTTGTTCAAGTTAGATTAATTCTAGAAATAAATTCATTCTGAAGCACAATTGGACTAGGATCAATAGTTGACCCAATTGAGAGAATTGAGGGTCATTAGATCTGAGCCTCCTAGAGAATTTTTTAGAGACTCTTTTCCTTTGACTTGTTGGCCTGAGATTGGGCTTGAGTCCTACTTTGGGCATGTGTAATTTGGTGGATTTAGGTGGCACCTACATTGGGTTAAATCAGAGTTTGATTTGGATCAAACTCTTAAGGGAAGAGTCCTTGGTGCCTTGAACTCTTCCTTATCCATTTATGATGCCACATGGGGACTTGTTTTGGGTGACCAAACCTGATAGAGATCAGGTAGTGGGTGTGGGTTTTCAGCTTAGAGTCCTAGATAATCAAGCAAACAAGTTGCTTGATCACCTAGGAAACTTGTTGGCGCAAGGGATCTCTATAAGAACCCCTATGCACAAGGCCTCTACATGCAATATTGATTCCATCTCCTTCTGCATGCCCACTCTAGAGTTTCTCCCTCTCTTCTCCACATCCACAACTGATGTGGTGAAGTTTTAGCCATCAAGAGTTGAAGAAAGCTGAAGAAAAGATCAAGATAGGGTGATCTAGATCAAGAGACAAGATGCTATCTTTGAAGTTCGTTTGAAGGCTTCACAAATCAGATTTAGATCTAGTCTTTTGAGATTAGATCCAAAAGGAGAGCACATTTAGATTTAGCCTGAGTAGACTCTAGTAGAGGCCAAGAACGTGGCTTGATCCAAGACCTCAGGAGCATTAGGATCATCTTTAGGATACTAGTTTATCCTAGACAGGTAACAACTGTTGTTACTATTTGAATTTAAATTTTTATTTTTAATAATAGATCATTAGAATTAAGTGCAAGAACTCTCTAATCTAATTAGTTTTTATAAAAATTTTTATAAAAAATTATACTATAGATCTGATCGGATCTGATCGATCCTATAAAGGAACAAATTTTTCCTTCAACTAGTATCAGAGCTACGTTAGAAGTTCTTTAGATCTACCTTAGATCTAATTTTTATTTATTTTATAATCTAATATTAGTAATTTTAGATGTCACATTAGATGTGATCAAATCTAAAATCAAAAAATTAAAAATTTTATTATTATAGATCAAAGATGTATGAGATGCATGACTAGACTAGTTGTAGAATTGTTCTATATGTAGTCTAGTATAACTTTCCTTTTGAAATGATAAAATTAGATTTTTTTAGATTTTTTTTTATTTTTATTTTTTTGATATTATAAGAATTATAATCAGATCTAAAAATAGAAAATTAAAATTTTAAAATTTTCATATAAGATATGATTTATGCATGTCTGGACTAGTTATAGAATTATTCTATGTAATGTCTAGAATAGAATTTTATTTCATGAGATCACTAAAATTTTATTTTTTGAATTTTATCTGAGATATATCAAATTTAAAAATATGCATATTTAATTTAATTATTGATACATAAGATGTATACAAAGCATGCATAGTTAGATCTATAATTTTATATGTGATATATGTTATAGATCTTATAATTTTGTAATGTAATTATTTATTTCTAATTAAGGCATTCTCCTTGGCCGTCCGATCATAAGAGTAAGAAGGATTTAAAGGCCCTCTCTTTCTATTCGATGGGATGCTCTTATGGAGTGTAGAGATGCTGCGCGTTTGTCCTTAATCAGAAATCAAAAACTTACTTTTCTACAAAATTCTAGATCCTGAAACTCTAGAAATTTTTTTACATATTTTTATTTATGAATCCAAACTTAATTAAGAATTAAGATTATGAAATCAATTAGGTCTAAAAATTATGAATTTTTAGATCTAAGATACCTTTATAAATTTAGGTTCGGGCTTGGGTAGCTCAATTATGTCTAGCGATTGATTAAACCGAATCAAGAGTTGGTCAGGTGGGATCAAGAGTGCTTAAAATTGATCAGCCTAATAGGATTAAGTCTGGATCAAGATCGACTCACAGCCACATGTGGTTGACTAAGTCATGACCTAATTTGGCTCTATTGTTCGAGCTTGGATTGTAGGCTAACCCAATCAGTTCTGGTCAGATAAATCGGTATCTAAGATAAGTTTAGCAGATACGATCAATGGTCTTTAATTGGAAGCTACTCGATCTGAATGCATTCACCATGAGTTAATGGCATATTCCTCCCACTAATCTCACTTACCTGACCAATTAGGTCAATCCGATTCTAATTTGAGGTGGCTAACGATTCGAGCTAACCAATACCACTAGTTTAATTATAGTTATTATGACTAAGTCAAATCAAATCTAAGAGACCTAAATTAAATATTTCTAAAAAATATTAAGTCATAGGTCTTCAACCATTGTAGATGTGTGGACCCTTCTCGATGTTGATTATTTTTGATTGGTTACAGTGGTTTAGTTGCATCGAGAAGACGCAACCATGTCTATTAGGCATTGGATGCTATGAGTTGGAGGATGGATTGGGCTCAATATTTTGGATACGATGAGGGATCCAATCAGAAATCCAGTTCATACAAATGATGGGTCTGACTTAACTAAGGATTGGATCAATATTTCGAACATGGTGAGATTCATGAATTAGAGATCTGGTTTGGGTGTACCATGATTATAGAATCATTGGACAAGAGTTGTCCACTCATTGGCTGATCCATCACCAATAACCATTAGGTGAGGTGGTGAGCTAGTCGGTGGGACCGCACTATCCACTAGAAATCTATGATCATGGAGATTTTTTGCATCTCTATCGAGGAAGTATAGAGATCCGAGTAAATAGTAAAAATCTAATTTATTTTAAAATAAAATTTTTAAATAAATTGGTCAAGTCTAATTATAAAATCTAACTAAAAACTTTGAATCTCTACAAAAAAATGTCTGCATCCAACCCCCTAACCAAAATTCTAAATACCCACAGACTAACTGGACCTAATTTGAAGGACTGGCTTAGGAACTACAAACTCATTTTGGATTTTAAGAAGCTGTCTTATGTATTAGACCAAGATCCACCCATTTTACCAGCCCATCCGACCACTGATCAGAGAGCATCTCTAGAAAAGTGGATGGATGATGATAATAAGGTAAGGTACTATATGTTTGGCGCTATGTTTGATGAGCTACAGCATCAACATGAGAACATTATGACTATCCGATAGATATTGACTCACCTGCAAGAGTTGTTTGGTGAGCAGAGTCACATAGCTAGGTATCAAGTCTCCCATAGATATTTTAAAACTCAAATGTGTGATGGGCAGTCCATCCAAGGTCATTATTTGACAATGATCAAGAACCTTGAGGAACTTGAGAAGCTTAGTATTATCATGGACAAGGACTTACAGATTGATGTAATCCTGCAGTCCTTGACCAATGTATGTGGTCAGTTCAATATGAACTTTCATATGTGTAAAATGCAATGTACCTTGGCTGAACTGTTAAATATACTGGTTACTGATGAGCTTTTCATGAAAGATTCTAAAGGCTCAGTTTTTGCTGTTTCTTCCAAAAGAAAGTCTTTTGGAAAGAAGTCCGTGAAGAAGTAGAAGATGGATGATGGGAAGAAGAAAAAGGGAGAGCCAAAGAAGAAGGCCACTAATAAGAAAAAGTATTTTTATTGCAACATAAACGGTCATTGAAAGTGGAACTGCCCTATATACTTGACCAGTCTAAAGATCAAGAAGGAGGCAGGACCTTCTGGAGATATACTCATAATATAATCTAACCTTACAATTTCTTCTACATCCAGTTGGGTGCTTAACTCTGGTTCTAATGCTCACTTATACACTTCTATGCAAGGTCTTGAGGAGTGCAGAAGATTGAGGGATGGTGAGATGATCCTACTATTGGAAAATGTGTCATAATGCCAATCATCTAAGTGATAGATGATTGAAATTAGTATATGAATTATTTAATAATAATAGTTATTTGATTGGTTCATCATAAAAGTTCTATCTTCCTTAAATGAACTTCTAAATTATGATGTAATCCTTAGAACCACAATCAATCGATAAAGAAGAATTTATCGGATGGTTCTTAAATTATTCATGATCAAATGATAAGTTATTAATAAGGATGATAACTTGTCAAGTATAGATCACTGTATGCCATATACGTTAGTTGTCCTCATAACCAAGTAGTATGGAGATACTGGTATGTCATCCAGATGAGATGTAGAAGTACATCTATACTAAACATGATCAATGTAGCACTCTACAGTCAAGAGTAGCTAGCTAAGGCCAATGGATATAAGTATCCCTCCAACTTGAGATCATCAGGTGACTTGCAAGCAACTCACTATACTTTGGTGCCGAATTGTTTGTATTTCTAATATAGGTTCAGATGATTTTTAGGTATAGTCTAGTACTTATGAAGTCAGTGTGTGAGTCAAGATGGAATTGATCACTCATGATTAGCTTTAGGAAAAGAATGATTCATTGTGTTTTAATTTAGCAAAACCTAAGCCTGAGTAATCCTCATGAGGAGTCACAGGATTTGCAAAATTTTGAGACACAATAGAGATGACTTGTATGAGTATTTGACAGCATACTCAAAATTGTCTTGAGCATTATTAGTCATAGGGATGAATTATATGATAATCATTGGCCAAGATTTTAAGAATGTTGCTTTGCATACATTCGACCTATCCAAACATCGAGAACCATTGCTAGATGGTTACTTTGACTGGTACAGGAATTGGTTTCTATGCTATCAACTAAGGTTCGAGCCTATAGGATCATACGCATAAGAGGTTGTAATCTAATTAGATGGTTAATCGATGATTGAGAACCATCTAAGGTCAAACATTCAATGCAATTGATGTTTGACCTAATGCAAGTATTGTAGGAGGATTGATTAGCAATTGGATTGCTAATTGGCTCAATTTGATTGAACGATTGGACTGAGATCGAGTTTAATTAAATTAAATTTAATTAAAAATAATTTAAAGTTAATTAGATTAAGTTTAATTGATTTATTAGATAAGCTAATTATAAGAAAAAAATAATTTCTAGTTGGACTAGGATTTAAGTGCACCTAATTTCTAATTGAGTTAGAATTTAAATCATAATTAAATATAATTCAATCTAATTTAATTAAACTTCTAGTTAGATAGAATCATCTTTAATTATATTATATTTAATTTAATTTGAATTAGGTTTAAAATAGTTTTGACCTAGTAAAACAAGAAGAGTCCCAATTGGACTGGGACTCTCACTCCTTGTGCCAATAAAAGTCAACACCCATATTTTATTTTTAGATCTTTATGTGATATTTTCCATGCTAATAAGAGCTTTTTCATGCAAAAAATATCTTAAGAGATAAATTAAAATTTGATTTGATCAAATTTGGTAAGTGGTTTGGTTTTGTTCCCTTTTGAAAGAGTCCCAATTCTCCAAAACACCTCCTTTCCTTATGAAATTTTTTCTCCATGCCTTCTTTTATTTTGTGCACTTATTTTCTTTGGTTTTCCATGTATTTTCCTGATCTTCACACCCAAAAAATAAGGGTGGAGGCATCCAAGAGTTGGACACCTCCTAAAACTCCTCCTTGATATCTTTTAAGACTAGGTTTTGACCTAGTCTTCCATACATAAAAAGGGAGGATGCCTCCTATCAGGTTTAGGATGTGCAAAATCTAGAAAAAATCATGAAAAAACTAGAAGAAAAAGAGGAGAAGACATGGAGGTTTGGGGCACCAAGTTTCTTGAAGAAAAGGTCTTCATCAAGACATCAAATGTTGATGTCTTGAAGGGACAAAGGTAAGAGAAGATTGTCTTCTCTTTATTTTTCTTTTAAGTACTTTTTTCTTATTTATTTTATATAATTTTTATATGATAAAAATTTAAAAGAGAGAGAGAGAGAGGAAGAGGGCATGGGGATCTGTGCTCCAAGGTGTTGGGGCATAGTGATCTTTTTGGATATGATCTGATCATATTCTGATGAGAGAAGAAGAAGAGAAGAAGGTCTTCTCTTAGGATTTATTTGAGAATCCTTCTTCTCCATATTTTGTAAGATTTTTTTATGAGAAAAATCATAGAGTGTGAGATCTAGAAACATGGAAAAAGACTAGGGAAGAAGGTCTTTCCTTGTCCTAGCATAAGGATGTTTTCAAGACATCAATCATTGATGTCCTAAAAGAGAAGATTTATCTTCTCTTAGGACTCTTTTCTAAAGTATTTAATTTTTGATTTTCGAAAGATCCAAAGGTTGAATTTCTCTTCTAATCCTCCTCTTATTCTTCAGCTCTTGGAATGTCCAAGAGATACGAAGAATAAATTTAGATTTACCATCCGGAGGGATCCATAAGAAGCTAGCACTTCGAGCGGATCTTCGTTCGACGAACCTTCGATTTTGTTACAGCCTCGTATGGATCACCTATAGAGGTTGGACATGTATGCGGCATCAAAGACAACAACAAAAATCAACTACAAAATTCTTAACCCAAGCAAGGTAAGAGATTTGATCTCTTCTCTCACCTAGATGTGATCTAGGTTTCAGATCTAGAATCATTCTAGATGTAGGATATTAATTTGATCAATATCAAATCCTTTTATTTTCAGATTTAGAATGCATTATGATATATTATAGATCCTAGATGTAGGATTTAGTAATTAGATTACACGCATTTATAGGTTAAATAGTTTAATCTGCATGTTCCACTGCATTATATTTCAAAAAAAATTTTGAAATTCATGTATGAAACCCTGCATATTTTTCAATAGTGGTATCAGAGCCAGGTTCGTTTATAACATGATCATGTTTGCATTAAATTAAATCTAAAAATAAAACTCTATAGATCGTACATACTGATTATAAAATTATCCTGCTATAAGATTTATCTCTTATAGTGGAGAGATTGTCCTAGTATGTGCTGATCTATTCTTGAATCATGAATAAGTTGATATGATCTAAGTAATTTTATGATTTATTTTTTGATTTTAAATCTAAAATTAAATAGATATTAGATCTATTTTAGATTATTTAGGTTAGATCTAAGTAATATCAGATTGCACATACTACTATAAGGTTGTCCTGTTGTAAGGTTTACCTCTTACAGTGGAGAGGTTGTCCTAGTATGTACTGACCCAAATAATCTAAATCATAAATATATTAGATGAGATCTAAAGTAATTTATAATTTATTTTTAAATTTTAAATCTAACTTTAAATAGTTTATGATCTGATCTATATGATATGTTTTATGTTTAGATCTAGGTCATATTATTACATATGTCGATATGTATCTTTTATTTTGAATCTAAAATATATATGACATACTTGTTTTGTAGAATTTAAATTATAAAATTACTTTCTACAAAACCCTAAATTTGAAACCTTAGGAGATGATCGAAATATTAAAATAAATCAGATCTAAAATCATATATATTGAATATGATTCCATGTAAATTGTTTACCAATTTAAAAATGTTTCAAATGATTAAGTTAGAATTAGCTCTGAGGTTCCATAAATCCAAATCCATAAGCTTTGAACTTAATTGAGAATTAAGTGATTGTTTAAGATCTAGATTTATGATTTAAAGATCCTAAGATAATTTCATAAAACATGGGTTAAAGGATAATGGGTTAGCTTTGATCAGGTCCTTAACTGTGTTAGACCTAGGGTTAGATTAAATATGAACTTAGTTAAAATATTGATCAAACCTAATTAATAGTTAATAAGGATTAGGTCATTTCTATAGATCACATCAATAGTTGTAGTTAATCAAAGTCCATACATCTAACAAATGAATACTAATCATGGCTCAGTGGTCGAGGTCGAGTTTTTAGGCAGATCAAATCAAAACTAATAAATCGATTGATGTCTAAGGTAAGTCTGGCACTCCCTGATTGATAGTTTTTAATTGACAGCTCGCTTACCTAGCCATTTCTAATGGTGTCTAAGGCAAGCATTGGTAGACCCTCCCACTGATCTTACTTACCTGGCCAATATGGTTAATTAGGTCTTGATTAGGTTGCTCATTGACTCATGCTAATCCATGTCACATAGAAAATCAGTGAGACTGGTTTTATTTAGTGAGACTGATCTAGGTGCCCATGGATCGATATTGATCCTAGTCCCTGCCAATGACTTGAGAAGTCAGTGAGAGGACTTGATTTGATGAAGTCAGTGGGAGCAAATTGGTTCATGTCCTTTCTATCCTTAAATCATCAATAATTTTAAATTTTCTAAAATTATTAGGTCCTTAAAATGACAAAGTTATAGAGATAACTGAGTCATAGCCTCCCATTAAAGTGTTTGATAATGGGTCCATTAACTCAATAATCGTTAGAGGCCCATAGGCCTGGTGCTTGTTGACTAATGAAAGTATCATTCATCATATGATGACTTGGATGTGTCTCTCTAATGGTGGTTAGGTTGACCAACTATAGTTAGGCTTAATCATTCATTGGTTAGATACACTAAATATAATCATGTTAATGGTTGGACCTACCGGATCCTTATAGTGGAGGCCCTAGCCTACGGATTAGGTTTTTAAGGCAAAATTAAATTATTAGAAGTTATTTGGAGAAACAATTGGTTATGAACCTATCCTTAGATGTACATTGATTGACAAACCATAGTTGGGCTTATGTGCAGTCTATGTGGATTCTAGTACCTACTAAGAAATTAAAGTAATTCTTCGAATTAGAGGTAGAGGCTATCAATTCGAATAAAATAGTGGAAGAACCTTTAGACTAAAGTCCAAGTCTCTAGGCTTAAAATAATTCATATACTTAGGTCATTATTCTCTTTTCTTAGAATAAGGCTAAATCCTAATTGCTCATATCACTATTAGATAGTGATGACTTATGGGACCCAACATCAATAATTAGTATCGAAAGTTGAATTTGGTTCAAAGTACGAATGTATTCGCACTGGGGCTTCTAAGTTCAGTCAAAATAATTAGTCCAAAATTGATCCAAATTAAGAATAATGCTTCTATTATTAGAAGCAGGGTCATAGAAAGAAGAATTATCTTGCTTTTCTTGACCATAATAGGCTAAATAAGAGAAAGGAGCAAGAGTTGCTCATCAAGGATGTTATATGATAACATCTTAAATTTTTTTTGAATATAATTCTGCTACTTGGGTATGGGATATCGATAGTCCTATGCAATTTGTTGCAAGAATTTTAGGTAAGTGGAATGTTTGAAAATGGTGAGAAATACCTAAACATTGGGAATGAAAGTCTTGTTTCAATCTTAGCTTTAGAAATTGTCAAGCTTATTTTCAAAAGATATCATTTTGAGTGATTGTCGCCATTGTCCATTATTTATGATAAATATGATCTCTGTTGGCCTTTTGGTCAGAGATGGTTATCATTTATTGATAAAAAAGATTGTTGTGATATTATTATGAATAATATTACATAATACATGGATAATAAAAATGATATTTAACATCTATATAGTCTGTTAAGTATAATGTATATATTTAATAAATATTCAAATTAGATTATGTCATGGATGTCTATCTTTGGCATTATAGGCTTAGTCATCTTGATAAGAATGGATAAATGGGTTAGCTTGAGAGGAAAATCTCGACATCAATGATTGTAAATCATTGATGGCCTGTGAGTCTTGTCTTCTTGGGAAGACGACGAAATCATCTTTTAATAAAAAAGATGAAGGAGTCGATAAAGTTCTAAGTCTCATACATAGTGATGTATGTGGACCTATGAACTTAAGTGCCAAAGAAAGATATTAATATTTTATTACAGACCTATCGTGGCATGGGTTTGTCTAGCTTGAATCATTTGAAATATTCAAATAATTTAATAATAAAATAAAAAAATAAACTAAAAATGATATTAAAACTCTTCGATCAGATCGAAGAAGCAAATACTTATCCAGTAAATTTATGATATATCTAGGAGAGAATAGGATTCTCTCTCAGTAGATTTTTTTTCAGAATATAGTGTATCAAAAGGAGAAATTGAATTTTGTTAGACATGGTTCAATCTATGGTAGGGTTCACTTGTCTGCCTATTTTAAAGTTATGTTGTTGTGACTACTAGTTTTACTCTAAAAATATACTGAGTAAATCTGTTGTAATGACTCTATATACGATATGGATCGGGCGTAGACCTAGACTCTCTCATCTTCGGATTTGGAGTTGATTAGCCTATATTAAAGGTTTGCATATAGATAAACTTGGGTCTTGATCCAATAGGTATTTGAGGGTTATTAATTCTACCATGCTGAAGAACATAAGATGTTCATCAGCAGAAGGGCATTACTTTTGGAAAGGAGTTTCTTAAAGAAGAAATTGATGCCTGTCAAGTTGAACTTGAGAAAGTTTAATTGTTAGAAATGAACCGACATAATCTAGTAAACTTATAGAACCAGATTTGATCAGATCAAATCTGAAGCCCATTAAAGTAGCACCTTTAAGAAGATCCGGTAGAGTACCATGTTAGTTGGATAGATAATTCAGTGTCTTGGTCCGGGACGGCGATCTTGTTGAGCTTAATAAAAACAACAAGGATCTGATTACCTATAAGGATGAAATGCAGTGGTCTGACTCTGAAAAATGGCTTGGAGCCACATAATCTAAATTGAAGTCCATGAAAATCAATAGTGTATGGATACTAGATGATTCACCTAAAGGGATAAAATCCATTAGATGTGAATGAATTTTCAAAAGGATCAAAGTAGCGTAGATGGGAAGGTAAAGACCTATAAAGTCTGTTTGGCTATTATCTCAGTTTTGGAATATACGTTTTGAACGTATGTCTTTATTATGAACAAAGATAAATCTTGCATTTATAAGTAGGCAAAATATTTTATAGTGTTATTCCTTGTATTGTCTGTGGATGAAATTTTTTTAATCGAAAATGGCATTCTAGCATTACAAGGGATAAAGATTTGGCTGTCATCTAATTTTTTTCATGTTCAAAATCAAATATGGTATACTCACTAATGTAGTGAGTAGATACTAGTCTGATTTAAATGAGGATCACTGAAAAATTGTATAGACAATCCTCATGTATTTGAAAAATACTAAGGTCCAATGACTCAAATATGAAAATACTGACTTAAAACATGTGAATATTTTAATTTCAGTCAGAACAAGATGACAACAAGAGAATGTCTGGTCATATCCTAATTCTAGGAGCAATCTACTGGAAAGAACTTTAGCCTATTCAGTTAGTGATGTAGAGTACATCATGGCATATGATGCTGCCATATAAGCTGTGTAGTTGTTGAGATTCATTAACAGGTTAGGAGTGGCACCCTCCATCGATGATTCAGTCCTATCATAGCACTGGAGCCATAGCTTAGGATAAAGAATCAAAGGACCAGCATATTATGCATCGCTATCATCTTTGATTTTAGATCAGGATGACGTCGATTTTTGGAAAATTGATGAAAATGGAGAACTTGATTGACCCATTTTCTAAGGCCATGGAACTAAGAAGTTCTACGAACTTAAGTGGAAGATAGAATATTTGATATTATTCTTATTAGCTTTAGTCTAAGTGAAAGTTATTGAAAAATATGTCCTAAAGCTAATCATCAAGTGGTAGATGATTGGAATTAGTATATGAATTATCTAATAATAATAGTTATTTGGCTGGTTCATCATAAAAGTTCTATCTTCCTTAAATAAACTTTTAAATTATGATGAAGTCCTTAGAACCACAATCATTCGATAAAGGAGGATTTATCGAATGGTTCTTAAATTATTCACGATCAAATGATAAGTTATTAATAAGAACGATAACTTATCGAGTATAGATCACTGTATGCCATATACGTTGGTTGTCCTCGTAACCAAGTGGTGTGGAGATATTGATATGACATTCAGATGAGATGTAGAAGTATATTTACACTAAACGTGATCAATGTAGCACTCTACTATCAAGAGTAGCTAGCTATGGCCAATGGGTATAAGTATTCCTCTGATCTGAGATCACCACGGTGACTTGCAAGCAACTCACTGTACTTTGGTACCAGATTGTCTGTATTTCTAATATAGGTTCAAAAAAATTTTGGATATAGTCAAGTACTTGTGAAGTCGGTGTGTGAGTCAAGATGGAATTGGCCACTCCTGATTAGCTTCAGAAAGAGAATGATTCATTGCATTTCAATTTAGCAAAACCTAAGCCTGGGTAATTCTCGTGAGGAGTCATGAGATTTGCAAAATTTTGAGATACAATAGAGATAACTTATATGAGTGTTTGACAGTATACTCTAAGTCATCTTAAGCATTATTGATCATAGAAATAAATTATACGGTAACCATAGGCTAGAGTTTTAAGAATGTTGCTTTGCATACATTCGACCTATCTGGACGTCGAGAACCATTGCTAAATGATTACTTTGACTGGTATAGGAATTGGTTCCTATGCTATTGGCTTAGGTTCGAGCCTATAGGATCACACACATAAAAGGTTGTAACCTAATCAGATGGTTAATCAATGATTGAGAATCGTTCTAAGGTCAAACATTCAATGCGATTGATGTTTGACCTAATGTAAGTGTTGCAGGAGGATTTATTAGTAATTAGATTGCTAACTGATCAATTTGATTGGACAATCAAGCTGAAATCAAGTCTAATTGAATTAGATTTAATTAGAATTGGTTTGGACTTAATTAGATTAAGTTTAATTAATTTATTGGATAAGCCAGTTATAAAGAAAAAATAATTTCTAGTTGGACTAGGATTTGAGTGCACCTAATTTCTAATTGAGTTAGAATTTAAATCAAAATTAAATATAATTTAAAATAATTTAATTGGGCTTCTAGTTAGACTAGGATCATCTTTAATTAGGTTGCATTTAATTTAGTTTGAATTAGGTTCAAAATAGTTTTGACCTAGTCAAATAAGAAGAGTCCTAGTTGGACTGGGACTCTCACTCCTTCCTTGCACCAATAAAAATCAATGCTCATATTTTATTTTTAGATCTTTATGTGACATTCTCCATACCAATAAGAGCTTTTTCATGCGCTAAATATCTAAAGAGATTAATTAAAATTTGATTTGATCAAATTTGGTGAGTGGTTTGGTTTTATTTCCTTTTGAAAGAGTCCCAATTCTTCAAAACACCTCATTTCCTTATAAAATTTTTGTCCATGCCTTCTTTTCTTTTGTGCACTAATTTTCTTTAGTTTTCCATATGGTTTCCTGATCTTCACACCCAAAAAATAAGGGGGGAGGCGTCCAACCCTCCTTGGTCTCCTTTTAAGACTAGGTTTTGACCTAGTCTTCCATACATAAAAAGGGAGGATGCCTCCTATCAAGTTTAGGACATGTAAAACTTTAAAAAATCATGAAAAAACTAGAAGAAAAGGAGTAGAAGGCATAGAGATTTGGGGCACCAAGTTTCTTGAAGAAAAGGTCTTCATCAAGACATCAAATGTTGATGTCTTGAAAGGATAAAGGTAAGAAAAGATTGTCTTCTCTTTATTTTTCTTTTAAGTACTTTCCTCTTATTTATTTTATATAATTTTTATATGATAAAAATTTAAAAGAGAGAGAGAAAGTGGGCATGGGGATCTATGCTTTAAAGTATTGGGATATAGTGATCTTTTTGGACATGATCTGATCATGTTCAGATGAGAGAAGAAGAAGAGAAGAAGGTCTTCTCTTAGGATTTATTTGAGAACCCTTCTTCTTCATATTTTGTAACATTTTTCTATAAAAAAAATTAGAGAGTGTGAGATCTAGAAATATGAGAAAAGACTTGGAAAGAAGGTCTTCCCTTATCCTAGCATAAGGATGTTTTCATTACATCAATTGTTGATATCCTGAAAGAGAAGATTTATCTTCTCTTAGGACTCTTTTCTAATGTATTTAATTTTTGATTTTTGAAAGATCCAAAGGTTAGATTTCTCTCCTAATCCTCCTCTTATTCTTCATCTCTTAGAATATCTAAGAGATCCGAAGAATAAATTTAGATTAACCATACGGAGGGATCCATGAGAAGCTAGCACTTCGAGCGGCTCTTCGTTCGACGAACCTTCGATTTTGTTACAGTCTCGTGTAGATCACCTATAGAGGCTGGATGTGTGTGCAGCTCCAAAGGCAATAACAAAAATCAACTATGAAGTTCTAGACATATGCAAGATAAGAGATTTAATCTCTTCTCTCACCTAGATGTAATCTAGGTTTCAGATCTAGAATCATTCTTGATCTAGGGTATTGATTTGATCAATACCAAATCCTTTTATTTTCATATTTAGAATGTATTATGATATATTATAGGTCCTAGAAATAGGATTTAGTAATTAGATTACATGCATTTATAGATTAAATGGTTTAGTCTGCATGTTTTACTATGTTATATTTTAAAAAAGATTTTGAAATTCATGATGAAATCCTGCATATTTCTCAACATTTGCACATAAAAAATGGAGCAAGAATTGCTGCTGTAGCCATGAAAACCTACCCTCTTCGATTACCATCTAATTTAGATTTAGTTTTTAGAGATTGTTATTTTGTGCATGCAGTAAGCAGGAATTTGATTTCTATTTCTTGTTTAGCATAGAAAGGTTATGTAATTAGCTTTCTTAAAAACCACTGTACTATTCTTTTTGAAAGAAATAAAATTATAAGTAGTTTCTTAATGGTCTCTATCAATTGGATATTAATATATCTGTATTAAATATCGAGTAAAATTTGAATGCCATAGGATTAAAATAACCTAGGGATAATCTTAATGACAGGTATCTGTGGCACCTTAGACTAGGTCATATAGCAGAATATAGGATTAACAAATTGGAGAAATCCAGACTTATGAGTCCATTGACTACCGAGTCATATCCGATTTGTTCATGCCTTCAAGAAGAAATGACCAAGCTTTCTTTTATAGGACATGGAAAAAGGGCCACAGACCTACTTATCTTGGTACATACAGATGTGTATAGCCCATTTGATGTGCCGGCCAAAGGCAATTATATCTACTTCATTACCTTTACCGATGATCTATCATGATATGGGTATGTATACCTGATGCATCATAAGTCTGAAGCCTTTGAAAAGTTTAAAAAATTTAGATTTAAAGTAGAAAAATAAATAAAAAAATCCATTAAGATTCTTCAATCAGATCGAGGAGGTGAATATCTTAGCTGAAAATTCTTAAACTATCTTAAGAAAAATGGCATAGTCTCATAATGGACTCCACCTGGAATGCCTCAACTCAATGGAATTTAGAATGGAAAAATCAAACTCTATTAAATATTGTTCGATCCATGATGAGCTTCATAGACCTTTCTGAGTTTCTTTGGGGTCATAGTTTAATGATAGCAATATATCTATTGAATAGGGATTCCTCTAAAATTATTTCTACCACACCGTATGAGATATGGCATGATAAGAAATCCAATCTGAGTCACCTCAGAATTTGAGATTATCTGGCTCATGTCAAGAGATAGCAGGCAGACAAATTAGAGTATAGATCCTTTAGAGCTCGTTTCATAGCATACCCTAAGGAGTCATTAGGATATTATTTCTACCTTCCAAAAGATTATAATATGATTATGATTCGACACACCATTTTTCTTGAAAATTAGTTTATTCAAGATGGTGTAATCGAAAGAAAGATTAGGCTCTGAAAAGCAATGAGCTAAAAGACCTATGAAATCCAATCAATTAGAGCCAGTCCATATACTACCTCCTCGACCTCGAAAATCAACTAAAATTTTTTATCCTCCTGAAAGATACTTAGGTACTATTTTAGAAGATGTTAAGAATATATTCCTTATGAAAAATGGGATTTATGATGATGATCCCAAGACCTATAACAAGACGATATCAGATATCGACTCTGAGAAGTGGTTAGAGGCAATGAAATTAGAAATTGACTTAATGCACTCAAATCAAGTCTAAATCTTGATAGATCTACCTAAAGATATAATACCTATTGGGTGTAAATAGATCTACAAAAGAAAAATAGATGCAGATGGAAATATGAGACATTCAAGGCTAGGCTAGTAGCGAAAGCATATAGTCAGCATGAAGACATTGACTATTAGGATACCTTTTTTGTCGGTAGCCATGCTAAAATCCATCCGCATATTGCTTACTGTTGCAGCCTATTTTGATTACGAAATATGATAGATGGACGTAAAAATGGCATATCTAAATGGATATTTTCAGGAAGATATTTATATGGAACAGCCCCTTGGTTTCATGTCCAGTGATGGAGATCCCAATTGTTTTAATGATGTGATCAAATTATTTGGTTTCATAAAAAATGAAGAGGAGTCGTGTGTATTCAAAAAGATCAGTGGGAGTGTTATTGTCTTGCTCGTACTATACGTAGATGACATCCTCCTAATTGTGAATGATATTCTCATGTTGACCATGATCAAAATATGGTTATCAAAGAAATTCTCTATAAAAGATCTAGGAGAAGCATCATTTATATTAAAAATTAAGGTTTATAGAGATAGACCAAATAGGATGCTAGATCTTTCATAAAAGATGTACATAGAAAAGGTACTAAAGAGGTTTAGCATAGAAAACTCTAAGAGGGGTCTAGTATCCTTTAGAAATGGCATTCATATCTCCAACAAGATGTGCCCTAGCACACCTGAGGAGATTGAATGCATGAGCAAGATCCCTTATGCTTTGGTAATAGGGAGCCTCATGTATGCCATACTATGTACACGCCCTGATATTGTCCATGCTGTAAGTGTCTTGAGTAGGTCTTAGTCGAATCCAGGTAAAGAGCACTGGACTTCTATGAAATATATCCTTAAGTATTTGAAAAGGACTAAGGATATGTTTCTAATCTTGGATAATGGAGAACTCCAGGTCCAGGGGTATATAGGCTTGGACTTTATATCCAATATAGATGATCAAAAGTCAACATCTAGAAGTCTGTTTGTATGTAATGGTGTAGTTAGTTGGAAGAGTTTCAAGCAAACCATGATTACAGACTCTACCATGGAAGCTAAGTACATCATTGCATCGGAAGCTACAAAGGAGGCATTTCGGTATAAGAAATTCACCACAGAGCTTGGAGTGATGCCATCGGATGTCGTCCCTCTATACTGCAATAATAATGATGCATGCCATAGCCCTAGCTAAGGAGCCTAGATCTTATTAGAAATCCAAGCACATCAAGCAGCGATTCCACCTCATCCGCGATTACCTTGAGAAGGGATACATCAAGGTCAAAAGAATCGACTCTGTAGATAATGCGGCAAATCCACTGATGAAGCCTTTAAGATAGCAAAAGATCAAAACCCATCTTGAGAAGATGGGACTTAAATTTATAGCCAATTGGCTTTAGGTCAAGTGAAAGTTTATTAGATGTATGTCCTAGAAGCCAGATTGACTGACACTTATAATAAACTTCTAAGGATAATTTTATAATTTTGACTTAAAAATTAATAAAGGGTTATTATTGATCCTAGTTTGATTTTGATGATAATAGAAGTATTTGAGTATAAATTATTAAAATACTAATGATGTTTGTGAGGATGTATAGTTATAAATTTCAAGAGCTCACAAACTTCAAATATTTTCACTCATCCAAATAAAGATTCATCACTCCAGATTTTAGAGAAGAAATTCTAGAATTGATACATCTTTCAAGAGGTCAAAATGAAGATTAAATTAAGATAAAAAGGATAAGTCTAGCATACAAAAAAATTTGGAGAAGAAAGGGTTACAAACAGTCTTTGGCATGCATGACACGCAAACTAGACAGACCTAGTCTGAGATTGAGCCAACCTAGTCTCAGTGAAAGCAAAAAACAAAAAGTGTAAAAAGCCAGTTTTTCAAGAACTAGGGGATTGAGCCGATCCAGCTATAAACTAAGCCGACCTAGTTAGGACTGAGCCGACCCAGTCAAAAACTAAGCTAACCCAGTGATCGTAACGGCTAGTTTTCTACAGCTTTTTCAAATGATCATTTCTCCATTCCAATGGCTATTTCAAGGCTTCCAACAGCTAGAACTGATTCTGAAGCCATCACAAAGAGTATAAAAGGCTAGAGAAATATTTGGGAAGTGAGATGAAGTAATTTAAAAGAAAAAATCATTAGATTGAGTGAGAATTATTGAATACCAATTGGAAAGAGAGAAAAGAAAGGAATTAGCGCACAAAATTGAGAGCTTTTAAAGAGAAATCATCTCTAACTTCATCCTCATCCTCTCAAGCATTTTTTAAGAGAAGTTGAAGCATCATTTGAGCAATCCAACAGCAACTTCTTCAAGCTTCAAAGGATTCTAACTTTTATTTTCTATTTTATGCTAAATTCTTATACTTGTATTTTCATTTCTTTACAAGTTTCTTTGGAAAAAAGAAACTTGGGGTGTAGGCAAGTCCAAACTGGTAATTGAATTGTATAAAGGTTATGGTTGGTGCTCCTAGGTTAAAACCAACTAGGTTGATAGTGAATCCAAAAAACTATCGATGTAGGATTATGGTTGGTGAGCCCGATAAAACCAACTGGGTTTGTTTGTGATCCTGGGATAAAATAAACGCGCTATAATCTAGGATTATAGTAAAATTTTCTAGAAGAGCTTGGAAAGTAGATGTAGGTGCGGGGTTGCACCAAACCACTATAAAATTCTTTTGTATTTGATAGTGCCTTTACTTTTCTTGCTTTACTAATTTGCATAATCTAGTTGCTTTTTGATTTCACTACTACAATTAGCTTGCTCACAATAAACACTCAAGTTCTCTCAATTAGAAGTACATATTTGATTTAGCATTAGAGTTTAAATTGGCCAAATTTTTTAGAAACCCAATTCACCCCCTCTTTGGATAGCCATCCTTGGGCAATAAGTGGTATCAGAGCAAGTGCTCTATTATTAGTTGTTGACCTAACCATCAAGAGCTAAAGATCTAGGCGATCCAAATGGATTCTTTGTTTAATAAAGGTCATTCCATTAATCGATCCCTATTGTTTGATGGCTCAAATTATACTTATTGAAAAGCTAAGATAAAAATCTTCATTCAAGCACATGACTATAATCTATGAAAGATTATTGCCAATGGCCCTCACACACAAAATACATCATTTATTGATAGAGAATCAATTCATCTAAATGCTAAGGCCTTGAATATTCTTTATTGCTCCTTAGACTTAAATGTATTTAATGTAATTTCTTCATGTATTTTAGCAAAACATGTATGAAAGAATTGGAAAAAATTTATGGAAGAGCAAATCAAGAAGAAGAACCAAGCTCCTAAGAAGTTAAGGATGCTCATCCCAACCTATGCCTCATGAATCATAAGGATGTAAAGAAGAAGAAGAAGAGGAAACAAAAGAAAAAGAAAGTATTAATTAAGGAAGAGGAAAGTAAAGAAATGAGAAATGAAAAGGAGAAAGAAAGTGCTACAAATCTTTGCCTCGTGATCAATAAAGATGAGATAAATTCAAAGAACTCTTCCCAATTTACATTTGATAAATTATATAAAGCCTTTAACAATTTAATGAATGAATACAAAAATTTAAGACTGAAAAATAAAGAGCTTAAAAGATCAAATCTTCTTTTAGATGATGAAAAGAATAAATCTTTTGAGTGAAAAAGAAGATTTTTTAAAAAAAATAAATTCTTTAGCTAAAGAAAAGAATGTACTTTTTAAATCTAAAAAATCTTTAGTTGAAGAAAATATTAAGTTGAAAGAGAAATTCAAAAAATCAAAACTTTACATTGAAGAAAAAAAAATTATTAGAACAATCTCGTATTGGAGAAAATGAAAAATTGAGAAAAGAGATTGAAAACTTGAAGTCCATGCTTGAAAAATTTACAATTGGATCTCAAAAGCTTCAAGCAATTTTAGATAATCAAAAGGCTATTTTCAATAAAGCTAAAATTGGATATAATCTTTTAAGAAAATAGAAATTTGTCAAAAATATATTTAGCAAAGCTTCATTTGAAAATAATTCATTTACATGTCTTAAAAGTAATAAAGTAGACTATTAAATTTTTGAATGTAATATTAAGAAAATTGATCATAGTTTAGTTAAATAAATTTGGATTCCAAAAGAAACCATGTGCTCTAACCTCAATGGACCCAAGATGGCTTGGGTACTAAAATCTAGAAAGTGATTTTTGCTGGTACACCAAGGATCCAATGGAATTAAAAAAAAAAATCTATGGATGGATGTCTTGAGAATAAAATTGGATGGATGATGATGTTTGGTAAAATCTAAACTTTTCTCACATCATGCTATCATTGTATGCTAAATATATTTTAATTATTAATTAGCATAATTATTGAGCAAGTTAGATTGATTTTGATGATTTTATTTTTGCTTAAAATGATCATACTCTATGAATTGAAAGTTTGATGTATTAACTTTAATGATTTGTTAATATGTATGTATATGATAACTTCTTTCATATTTTGATAAGTATGATTGAATTTGATGCACGCAATAATTTGAATGTTTTGATTTTAAAGATCAATATGCTCTCCTCTATATGTCATGCTATGGATGAAATGGATTATTTTAAAATTTAGTATGATATTTTAAGCCTCCCCAAATTAATTTTATAATTGATGAACTTAAATTTTTTTAAAAAAAATTGTATGACCTAAGTACTTGAAAATAAAACATTCGATTAATATAAGATCAAGTGCTTGAAGCGTTAATTTGAATTATATCTTAGGTTAACCCCTAAGAATTTCAAAACTCCCTAGTTGAATTGAACTCATGGAGTCTTCATCTAGTTTCCCCTTGATTTGATCTTATCCTATTTGATTATCGAAATCTCCTAATTGATTAATTTTTTATTCTCTAAATTGATTTGAATATCTTTCTTGATTATTGATTTGATTGCCTTTTCTTATCTTAAAAGAGATTTTTTTTGAATATTAATACTTTATTCTGGTTGAATGATTTTGAAAATTGAATTTGAGAAATGGTCTACTTAAATCTTTTGAAGTTGATATCAAGCAAAATATATCAAGAAAGTTGTCACTTATCTTTAAAGCTAAACTTTTAAAGAGGACTTCAGTTAAAAGTAATTGGTATCAAATAGATTGCTATTTGCCATGTATTTGATTGACTTATCTTTTGATAAAAAGAGAAGAATGTCTTTGTTTCAAACCTAATTTTGCATAACTATATTTTGATATGATATCATTTGAAATAAATTCAAAAATATATACCTATTCTGAACCTATAATTGCTTGATATTTCTTAAGAAAAGAAAAAGATAATATTTTAAAAAATAACTTAAAATCTCTTTATAGTGTATCTTGACTGATTTGCAATATCAATTCAAATTGATTTATCTAAATCAATTTATCTTTATCATTTTAGTTTAATTGATATCAAAAAGTTTCTTTCTAACAAAATTTTACTCTTAATATCATCGGTATCATTCTTGTCTTGCATTTTATTATATTATTTTTTGACAAAAGAATTGAATATAATATCTTAAATCTATTTTACATTGATATACTCTTGATATGATATCTCTTGAGATAAATTCAAAGAATCTTATATATTTTTTCTGAACTTAATTAAGTGAATGTTTTGTTTGATTAATGCTTATTTCACTCAATTGATGCTTATACTTTTAAATTTTATTTAATTTTAAAATAACATTATTTACTAAAGTAAGGAGAAAAAATTATTTAAAAAATGATTAATTATTTGAAAAGAGCTTTGAAATTGAAAATATCTTTCAAATTTAGAAAATCTAAATTTAGTAGTTAAATTCATATTAAATATGCTTGATTTGAAATAAAGAGGAAGAGAAAGTTGAAAAGTAAATTAATCTAACTATAAATATAAAAAATAGGAGAAGAGATATTTTTTAATTTGATTTGATTGAAAATTTTAATTAATTTGAGTCAAGAAAAATTAAATATGAACTTAAATTTTTAATAAACTTCTTTATGATCTTCTTAAATTGAGCTTTCAGATATTTATTCAATTTGATATGCATGTTTTTATTTATCAAATCATTTTTGATAACTCTTTGAAGTGAAAAATGAGTTTGAACATATTCCTACTCCAAACAGATTGATTTTGATATATTTTTATAATTTTGAAGCTCATTGGTAAATATAATACTGAACTTTTCACGTGCCAACCTTTAAACTTGATTTGTATAATCATTTTTGGCAAATGATTGGAGCTAAATTAAATTTTCTGCATATTCCTTCTCAAAAATAAATTTCTAATCTTAATTTTAAAACTTATTTAAAAATTCAAATTTGATCCTAAATTTTTGATGTGCATTGCAAAATTATTATAAATTATTTATTTTAAAATAATTTTTACTCAAAGCAATGAATTTGAAAATATGACTATCTTTTGTTTTGATACTATTCATTTTTTTTTGCTTGATATATCTCTGATACATATCTTTTTCGAGCTTAATTGACTAAAATTTCTTAAGAAAAGAAAAGATTGAATATTAAAGTATACATTATGCTTAGTTTCATGATCAAATCTTTTGAAAAACTCTATTCCTCTTAAAGCTTAAAAGTGTATATTTAAAAATCTGATTAAAAGATCATAATTTATTTAAAAAGAAGGAGAGTCTATAATATTTGAATTTAAGCTTATTTTTTTTAAAAAAAAATATATTCATTCAAAAGAAGAGATGATTTTCTTGATTTGACTTTATGAATTTAATACATCTCTTAATTTAATTTCTTGATGTCGATTTTGATGATTTTTTTTCTATTCTTTCCCATGAGCTTTTTGATGTTGTCAAAAAAGGAGAGAGGTATATTGAGTATATGCTTAAAGAACTAATACTTAACAAACTCAATATATTTCATGCTTGAAACCTTAATACTCATTGATTTGAATTAAAATATGATTTTGATATGAGTATATAAATTATGTGAAATATTAATTAGAGCTTTCATGAAGTGTGCGTGCATTTATGTTTATGTATGTGTGCATTTATGTTTATATATATTAATACTTCATGACTTATACTAGCCAATTTATTGAAATACATTAAATTATATTTTTATGCATATACTCAAAGTTTTGTCATCATCAAAAAAGAAAAGATTGTTGACCCTAGTTTGATTTTGATGATAACAAAAGTATTTGAGTATAAATTGTTAAAATACTAATGATGTTTGTGAGGATGTGTAGTTGTAAATTTCAAGAGCTTACAAACTTCAAATGTTTTCACTCATCTAAATGAAGATTCATCACTCAAGATTTTAGAGAAGAAATTCTAGAATTGATACATCTTTAAGAGGTCAAAATGAAGATTAAATCAAGATAAAAAGGACAAGTCTAGCATACAAAGGAATTTAGAGAAGAAAGGATCATAAATGATCTTTGGCACGCATGGCATGTAAACTGGGCTGACCCAATCTGAGACTGAGCTGACCTAGTCTCAGTGAAAGCAAAAGATAGAAAGTACAAAAAGCTAGTTTTTCAAGAATCAGAAGATTAAGCCGACCCAGCTATAAACTGAGCCGACCTAGATAGGACTGAGCCGACCCAGTCAAAAGCTGAGCCAACCCAATGATCGTAATGGCTAGTTTTCTGTAGCTTTTTCAAATGATCATTTCTTCATTTCAGCGGCTATTTTAAGACTTCCAATGGCTATAATGGATCCTTAAGCCATCACAAAGAGTATAAAAGGTCAGAAAAATATTTAAAAAATGAGATGAAGTGATTTAAAAAAAAATATTAGATTGAGTGAGGATTGTTGAATACCAATTGGAAAGAGAGAAAAGAGAGGAATTAGTGCACAGAATTGAGAACTTTTTAAAAAAATCATCTCCAACTTCATCTTCATCCTCTCAAGCATTTTTTAAGAGAAGTTGAAATATCATTTGAGCAATCCAACAGCAACTTCTTTAAGCTTTAAAGAGTTCTAACTTTTATTTTCTATTTTGTGCTGAATTCTTATACTTGTATTTTCATTTCTTTATAAGTTCCTTTGAAGAAAAGAAACTTGGGGGTGTAGGCAAGTCCAAGCTGATAATTGGATGGTATAAAGATTGTGGTTGGTGCTCCTAGGGTAAAACCAACTAGGTTGATAGTGAATCCAAAAAACTATCGGTGTAGGATTGTGATTGTGAGCCTGGCAAAATCAATTGGATTTGTTTGTGATTCTGAATTAAAATAAATGCACTGTAATCTAGGATTATAGTGAAATTTCCAAGGAAAGCTTGGGAAGTGGACGTAGGTGCGAGATTGTACCGAACCACTATAAAATCCTTGTGTTTGATTGTGCCTTTGCTTTTCTTGCTTTACTAATTTGCATAATCTAGTTGCTTTTTGATTTTGCTACTATACTTAGCTTGCTCATCATAAATACTCAAGTTTACTCAATTAGAAGCACATATTTGATTTAGCATTAAAGTTTAAATTGGTCAATTTTTTAGAAACCCAATTCACTCTCTCTCTTGGGTAGCCATCCTTAGGCAACAGTTATTTTATTCTATCACATTGTGCACATAGTATCTATGATACATTGTTTGAGTTAATGGTAATAACAATTCATATTTTCAAGAGTTGAAAATTTAAGACATGAATTTTTATAATTAACTCATAAACTACTTCCGACTGTAGGACCATAATGAGGATGGTGATCGATCCATAAGGTTGATGTACAATCGCTTCATTATGATAGATGAGTCTTGAGTCTATGGTATGGAGATATCGAAGCGAGAATATAGATACTCATTAGAGAATAAGGGCACTGAGTGTGACCACCTAAAGTAGTCATAAGAGAGTCTACCTTCTCATCGATGACTAGCTCGATACTGCAGTGGTGTGACTGGTTCTTTAATCTGAGGTGCATCGATAGTTCACCTTGAGGATGTTATAGTTTGACTACATCATAACTTAGTCTCCTAGCCATTCAGAATTCTAAGGTGTATGTTGGCTATAGCATGTTCATTATAGAAATTGGATCACACCAATAGGGGATCTATCTACCTCGATAGATGAAGAGTAGTCCTATGATGATTATGAGATCGAGTCCTTAAGTCCATGGCCATGATAGAGTCAAATAATAGAAAAGAGTTTTCTATTAGGGTTTCACATTAGACTCGAATCGAATGATCTATTCATATGATAGGGTGTTGGTTTTAACGAATTTATCTTAACCCTAATCCCGTCAGGGCTCAAGATAGAAGAGCCCAATCACATAGGTAGCTACACCGAGAGATTTGCTTTTGATTCTGATGGATTGCCACCATATACTACTAGGTGTCATTGGTAGATTTTGGGAGCAATTTGAATGGTCTTAATGATCGATCATTCTAATTGGATGAATCAAAAAAATTTTGGTCCATCAAAAGATATTTTAATGATGTTGATGATAGAGATCATGATATATCCTATTATCATATGAAACTAAACCTAACTAGATCACACAAATAAAGATTTGAGTCTAGATGTGATCAATTAGGCTAATCCAATTTGATTGATTTGGATTTGATCCAATCAGGTTCAAGAAAATCGTTCTAGCATATGATTGAGCCTGACATTCTTCTTCTGTAGTTTTTCTGATCTATTTCGATTGAGTCAAATTTGATTTGACTCATCTCTGGATTGTGAATGAATTTATTTTTATCTAGCTCGAACTTGTCCAGGTCAAATTAATTATAGAAATAAATCCATTCTGAAGCATAATTGGACTAGGATCAATAGTTGACCCAATTGAGAGAATTGAGGGTCATAGGATCTGAGCCTCCTAGAGAATTCTTTAGAGACTCTTTTCCATTGATTTTTTGGCATGAGATTGGGCTCGAGTCCTACTTTGGGCATGCCCAATTTGGTGGATTTAGGTGGTGCCTACATTGGGTTAAATCAGAGTTTGATTTGGATCAAACTCTTAAGGGAAGAGTCCTTGGCGCCCTGGACTCTTCCTTATCCATTTATGATGCCACATGGGGACTTGTTTTGGGTGACCAAACCTGATAGATATCAGGTAGTGGGTGTGGGTTTTTAGCTTAGAGTCCTAGATAATCAAGCAAACAAGTTGCTTGATCACCTAGGAAACTTGTTGGCGCAAGGGATCTCTATAAGAACCCTTGTACACAGGGCATCTACACACAATATTGATTCCTTTCCCCATATGCCACCACCATCTCCTTCTCCATGCCCCTTTTAGAGTTCCTCCCTCTCTTCTCCACATCCACACCTGATTTGGTGAAGTTTCAGCCATCAAGAGTTGAAGAAAGCTGAAGAAAAGATTAAGACAAGGTGATCTAGATCAAGAGACAAGGTGTTGCCTTCAAAGTTCGTTTGAAGGCTTCACAAATTAGATTTAGATCTAGTCTTTTGAGATTAGATCTAAAAGGAGAGCATGTTTAGATTTAGCCTTAGTAGACTCTAGTAGAGGTCAAGTACGTGCGTGGCTTGATCCAGGACCTCAGGAGCATCAGGATCATCTTCAGGGTACTAGTTTATCCTAGATAGGTAACAACTGTTGTTACTATTTGAATTTTAATTTTTATTTTTAATAATAGATCATTAGGATCAGATCTGAGAACTCTCTAATTTGATTAGTTTTTGTAAAATTTTTTATGAAAAATTATGCTACAGATCTAATCAGATCAGATCAATCCTATGGTGGAAATAAGTTTTTCCTTCAAAATCTTCCTACCAGAGAGGGATGTTTTGCTGGGAGTTACCGAAGAAGAAAAGGGTGCCGAAACTAGTGCAGGATCTGGAATTGATGTAGCTCTCTTCTTTCTCTATTCTTCCTTAAGCCCGTAGGTGGATTTTCATCGTTGAGAAAGCTTCATCCAAGGAGCCATTTGTCAAGCGGGGGAAGGCATGGCAAGACATTGATGAAAGGGGTGAAGAAGGTCGAAGTAAGCAAGCTATTTATCTAAGAATATAGATTTTGCTGAGTAGAGCTAGGGTTCGGTTGACGAGTAGGTCTTGCAGTAGGTTTAGAAATAGAAGAGAAATGGTTGGAATAGGAGAGGAAAAGAATAGAGGACAGTCAAGAGAACATTTTGAAGGAGGTTCCATGCAGTTTGGAAGAAAGTAACGAAGGAATTTTGGCAAGTAGAGGTTCAACGGGAGAGAAGAGAAGAAAGCTTAAGTGAGAGAAGTGAAGGGGGGATGACCTACAGAAAATGGGGAGATGAATAGGGTCCCTTTCCCTTAAAGCCAAAGAAAATAAAAATGAAAAGACCGAAATACCCTAAGGGGTGTCCCTTTGGTTGTCCCTTTTTGAATGGGGTGACCTATGGTGCATCCCATTCAATAATAAAAATCCATTTTGTTTCTTTTTAAGCAGAACAAGGATCAAAAGTGAGAATTAAAGAGTTTTTGTCAAAGAGAAGGAGTGGATTACTTTTCAAAGGATCATTGATAGGATGATTTTGAGAAGGATCACATAAGATTTCTAAGATAGTGGATCCAAGATACCTAATCTCTTCTAATTTCATAATTTTTTTTTCATTTAATGGTTTTGTAAAGATATCCACCAATTATTTTTTATAGTAAACAAAGTCAATCAATACATCATTATTTTGCATGTGCTCTCTTATGAAATGATATCTAATTTTGATGTATTTTGATCTAGAATGTTGAATTAGATTTTTAGTTAAATTAATAGCACTAGTATTATCACATCTTATGTGAATGTTATTAAGTTTTACTCCAAAATCTTTAAATTATTGCTTAATCTACAAGATTTAAGCACAACAACTTTTGGCTGCAATGTATTCAACCTCAACCATAGACAATGCCACTAAATTTTATTTTTTACTAAACCAAGAGATTAAGTTTATACCGAAAAATAGGCACGTTCCACTAGTGCTTTTTTGGTCTGACTTACAATCCTGCAAAGTCTGCATCAGAGTATCCTATTAAGTTTATGGATGATTGTTTGAAAAATCATAAACCTAAAGTTTGAGTTTCATTTAAATATTTCAAAAAAATTTTAACAGCATTTAAGTGAGATTCTTTAGGATTGGATTGAAATCTTGTACACATATAAACACTGAGCATGATATCAGACCTACTAGCAATAAGATATAGCAAGAATCCTATCATGCCTCTATAAAGCTTTAAATCAATACACTTATCATTTTCATTCTTGCCAAGCTTGCATGAAGGGCTCATAGGTATGCCAATGCTTTTAGAAGTCTCCATCCTAAATCATTTTAATAATTTTCTTATGTACTTGCTTTGAAAAATGAACATCCCTTCATTAGACTATTTAGTTTAGAGTTCGAGGAAGAAGATGAGCTCTTCCATCATGCTCATCTCAAACTCTCCTTGCATAAGCTTGGCAAAGTCTTGGCATAGAGTTTCATTATGGATCCTAAAATGATATCATCAATATATATTTGTATCACAAGAATATCATCAATCTTTCTTTTTATGAAAAGAGTTGTATCTATTTATTTTCTTAAAAAAATATTTTCTAGCAAAAATTTACTTAATCTTTCGTACTAAGCTCTAAGAGCTTGTTTTAAATCATGTAAAGCTTTATTTAATTTGAAAACATGATTTTGAAAAGCATGATTTTCGAAACCTTGGGGTTGTTCTACATAAACTTCTTTCATAATAAACTTATTTAGAAAAGCACTTTTTATATCCATTTAAAATAATTTGAAGTTCATAAAACATGCATAAGCAAATAAGAGTCTTATAGCTTCTAATCTAGCAACGGGTGCAAAAGTCTCATCAAAATTATTTTTTTCTTGTTGGTTATACCCTTTAGCTACTAATCTTGCTTTGTTTCTTATGATATTTCTATTTTCATCTAATTTATTTCTAAACACCCATTTAGTTCTAATTATAGGATGATCTTTTGGTCTTTCAACTAGGATCCATACATTATTTCTTTCAAATTGATTAAGTTCTTCTTGCATTGCATTTATCCAATTATGATCCTTTTTGGCTTCATCAATGATTTTTGGTTTAAAATGAGAGACAAAGGCAAAATAATTATTTATATCTCTAAGTGAGGATCGAGTTCTTATCCCATGTGTAGGACCACTAATGATGAGTTCTTTGGGATGATTCTGAACATACCTCCATTCTTTTAGAAGGTTATTATATCTTTAGATTATTCTGGTTGATCTTGTTATTCTTTGTCTTCATTCTTCTTTTTATCTTCAAATTCCTTATCATTTTGGACTGATGACTCCTTTATAGTGAGCTCATTCATGCCTTCAATAATTTGACATGCATTATCAATACTATCTCTCTTTCTTGTTGGAAGATCATTAGTCTCATAAAAATATATGTATTGATTCTTCTACAACTAAGGTCCTTTTATTGAATACTCTAAAGGCTTTACTAGAAGCAGAAAAATTAAAAAAAATTGCTTCATCTGATTTAGCATCGAATTTTTCTAACTTATCTTTATCATTATTTAAAATAAAACATCGACAACCGAAAATATGAAAATATGCAATATTGGATTTTCTTCCTTTTCAAAATTCATAAGATATTTTTTTTAAAATTGATCTAATTAGAGTATGATTTAAAATGTAACATAGCGTATTAATTGCCTCCATCCTAAAATACTTTGTAAGGTGGCTTTCATATAGCATGGTACGAGCTATTTCTTCAAGTGTCCTATTTTTTTTCTACTATCCTATTTTGTTGGGATGTCCTAGGTGTGGAAAAATTATGATCAATGCTCTTTTCATCATAAAACTTTTAAAAGTCATGATTTTCAAACTCGGTGCCATGATCACGATGAATTTTAAGAATTAGAAAATCTTTTTTATTTAAAATTTTTCGATAAAACTTGATAAAAGTTGAAAAAGATTCATCTTTTGATGTCAAAAATAAAATCCATATAAATCAAGAGAAATCATCAATAATTATAAAATCATAACTTTTTTTACCTAAGCTTGTTGTTTTAGTGGATCTAAATAAATCCATATGTAATAATTTCAATGGCCTAAAAGTTAAAATAATGTTTTTACTTTTGAATGAAACTCTAGTTTATTTTCCTAGTTGACATGCATCGCATATTTTAACCTTTTCAAAATTTAGAGTAGGTAGGCTAATAACTAAATCTCTTTTGATAAGTTTAGAAAGAGAGTGCATACTAATATGCGCGAGCCTACGGTGCCAAAGCCAACTAGTCTCACTAATCTTGGCATTCATAGCTACTAAGCATTGTATGTTTTGTAAAGATAAATCATTCAAGTCTACCATGTAAACATTGCCATGCCTATATCCAATAAATCTCATGCTATCATTATTGGGACTAGTTACAATGCACAAAGTAGATTCAAATATAATTTTAAAATTCTTATCATATAATTGACTAATACTTAAAAGATTATACTTGAGATCATCTACTAGCAAAATATTTTTAATAAATATGGAGGGAGTGATACCAATGTTACCTACTCCAATGATCTTTTCTTTGTCATTATCTTTAATTGACTAATACTTAAAAGATTATACTTGAGATCATCTACTAGCAAAATATTTTTAATAAATATGGAGTGAGTGGTACCAATGTTACCTACTCCAATGATCTTTTTTTTGTTATTATCTTTAAAGATGACCATCCTTCCATCTTTAGCTTCAAGAGTGATGAATTAAGATTCATCACCGGTCATGTGTCTTGAGTATCCACTATCAAGATACTATTTTTTTTTATCCTCAGGATGCAAGACATACCTATAAAGAAAATTAGATTTTAACTTTAGGTACTCAAGCTTTCTTAGGTTCTTTTTGGTTAGTCATAATGGTTCCTTTAGGAACGTACACCATTTTTATATAAGAGCTACCAGATTTATTAGAGTAGCATGAAAAAGATATATGACCTAGTTTACCATAGCTGAAATATGAAATAGTATTTTGAGGAGAGTTTACAAATATGTTCTTCAAAAATTTCTATTTCTTTAGTAGATTATAATCAAGACCAGCTTTGTCATAAATAGTCCTTTGGTTTTCTAGAATTATGTTTAATTTATTTAAACTTAAGGTAAATTTATCTACTATAGATTTCAGCTTATTTACTTTAGATTTTAAGTTTTGATTTTCCTCAATTAAATTTTTATTTTTAGCTAAAATTTCTTATTTTTCTTTGAGTAAGCATTGATTTTGCTTTCTCAGCTCTTTATTTTTTAATTCTAACTTCTTTAGATCATCTAATAGATCATTAAAAGTCTCTTGCAATTTATCAATCATAAAGCCATTTGAAAGTTCAGATGTTATCTCATTTTCGTGTGCCATGAGATAAAGGTTAGCTTCTTCATGGGTGTCATCATCAAAGCTTGATTCATCATTGTTGCTTCATGTTGCCACTATAGCCTTCTTTTTGAATTTCTTATGGGCCTTCTTAAGTTGAGGATAATCGAATCTGAAGTGCCCCAGCTTCTTGCATTCATAACATATAAGGAGCTACTTTTTTTCCTTTTTTTTGCTTGGCTCTCTCTTAGTTATTGGCCTTCTTCTTAATCCTTGCCTCCTTTTCTTCATGAACCTTTTGAATTTTTGAGTGATTAGAGCAAGCTCTTCATCTTCATCTTCATTGTTTGATTGGTCTGAGTCTTCCTCCTCTTAAGCAATAGATTTTAGAGTAATAGTCTTCTTCTTTTTGATTTCTTCTTCACTGTGTTGCTTTATGATGAGTTCATGTATCATGAGCGATTCGAGAAGCTCCTCCAATGGAAGGGTATTAAGATCTTTTGCCTCTTGAATCACAGTGACTTTAGCTTTCCACATTCTTGGTAGAGACCTAAGTACCTTTCTCACAAGATCTCTATTAGTGTAGGACTTACTAAGACTCTTAAGCTCATTAATGATATCAGTAAAATGAGTAAATATTTGGATAATAGACTCATCAGGTTTTATTTTGAAAAGTTCATATTTATGGACAAGCATGTTGATTTTAGACTCTTTTACCTGATTTGTACCTCTATGGGTTATATCTAGTCTATCATATATTTTCTTAGTAGAATTATATGTGAAAATTTTATTGAATTCATTTGCATCTAGAGTACAATACAAAACATTCATAGCTTTTACATTAAGTTATGCCATCTTTTTGTCAACCTCATCTCACTCATTTTCAGATTTGGAAATGTCCTTCACATCAATTTATTTTATAGATGAGTGAGGTCCATTCACTATAACACTCCACATGTCATTATCAAGAGCTTGAATAAATATCTTCATCCAAGCTTTCCAATAGGTGTAATTTGACCTATTGACAAGTGGAGGTTGATTTGTGAATTGCTCCTTGGCAAATGAAGTGCCAACTTGAGTTGCTATAGAACTTTAGCTCTTAATGGTAAAATCAAGAAAGAGCTAGAGCACCTAGGTCTGATACCACTTGGTGCCCAGTTATGCAACCCAAGAGAAGGGATGAATTGGATTTTTTTAAAAATTTAAAGTTTAAAATAGAATTGCAAGATATGCTTTTGAAATTTTAAGTAAAATGGGGTGAGTTAGGTAAGTAAGATGCAAGAGCTTAATTTAAAAGAAAAGAAGTAAACACAATAGAGCAAGTAAAGAGTAAGAAGAGAGAATGATACAAATAAGATGATTTATAGTGGTTCGGTGCTAATCTTGTACCTACATCCACTTTTCAAGCTCTTACTTGAAAATTTCAATCCATTAAATGTATTCAATCGAATACAACATCGGATACTCCGACCCTAGCTATCCCAAACTAGATACTTATTTTTCAGGTATAAGCCAATCTAAAATACTCCGATTTAAGATTTGGATCAACCTTTCCGAGCTTTGAAAACCCTCAAAAACTTGAGCCACAAAATAATGAATAGAGTTTGAAAAGATATACAAGTTCAATACAACTAGCTCTTAAATGAGCACAATAAAGCTTTAAAAACTCTTTACATAAACTAGAGGAAGCTTTTAAGAATCCTTTCGAAGAGATTAAAGATTTGAATGTACGTTGAAAAAATGGTTGAGCTTAAAATCAATGCTTCTCTTACTTAGGGCTAAGTTTTCTTTGAGCTGAATGTTCTTTTGATTTTTTTTCTCATTTTTCTTCATTTTTTAATGCTTTTAAACCTTCATTCAATGTTGGAAGATGAATAATAGCCATTTGTAGCTATTGGAGATTATTTGAGAAGCATTAAATACATCAAATGGAAGAAAAAAATAGCCATTACAGGATTTTTCATCGCAGAGGGACGACCCATGGGTCACCCTCTACAAAAGGGTCGCCCCATAGGATGCCCCTTTTGCATCAAGCAATGAGAAACTTGTTTCTATATTTTTATGCAAAATCTTTAGAGGGCGCCCCATGGATCGCCCCTTTTTTATGGGGCGCCCTAGAGGTCATCCCTTTTTGCATGCCAGTTCAAAATCTACATGCCGGTCTTACGTGCCATTATGCCACAGAAAAAGGATCAACCTAAGGGTCGTCCTCTTTTATCCAAAATGCTATATCTTCAAGTTTAAGCTTTCAAACAATTTGAGACTATCACCAAATAAATCGACATCATCTTGAGATTTCTTGAGGCTTGCCAAAAACTTCAATTTTTGCTCCAACTTAAGTAAACTTTAAATTTGACCATCTTTAACCAAATTTTTGCAATATAAGAATTTTTGAAAATCCTGAAATAACTTTTAAACACATCTCCAAAATAGAAATCATTAGTAATCTTCTCAATTATTTTATACTCATCAAAATCAATCCTAGGGGCAACACCAGTACATAATCTTATTGATATGCCAATATATAATTCCTATTAGCAGGATTTTGATACATAATTATACTGTGAGTCAAAATCTATATTAATTCAAATCTTTCTTTTCGATAGAATCAATTTCATATTTTGATCGAACAATATACAAAATAATTCAAAGTTAAAATCAATTGATCATAACTCCATAACAAAATCAATATCTTCGATGATGCATCAAATAGTATTTTACTATGAAGTAAATTTAGCAAATAAATATCATGCTTCATATTCATAAATCATAAATAATATAATTCAAAATCTAATATTATAAATATAATATAATTTACTAATAAATCTAAAAAAAGAGTTATATTATTTATCTCATATGTACTCTAACAAGTCCACATAATTTCATAATTTTTTTTCAAAATCTTTAATTTATAGATCCAATCACAGTACCCTACTACTAGACATCTTGTCAAGATAATTACACCCCTATACATAATTAAATCTAATAATTAAAAAGTATAAATAATTAGGAAGATATGTTTCATAGGTAGTCACATTTAATGGTCCAGATTAATTGGTCATGTAAACTCAACTGATTAAAGATTATATTAAGATATAGATAGTTCAATAAAAATTAAGGATGATCAAACCAGTGGTATTCAACAAGAGTTATGGTGAAGGCTAGTATGGTGCTCGACAATCCGAGGTCACCTGGATCAAATAAATTTATTTAATCAAAATTATATTAAAATATAATTATCTTCATAGAGATCAAATAGTATAACAAATCTGATGATATCTGGATTTGGTCAAAATGGGTGCTAGTATGCTATTCGACACCATAGATCAGGATTCTTCACCAAGCTCAATCAAAATTATTGGTGCAGAATCTAGTTGACATCGGATCGAGCTGGAGTTGAAGAAGAAGAGGTCGTCGTCGATGACCTGCAAAATAAAGTCCTATCTAGAGTTGATGGTGGTGGCTCCGGTAGGATCCTCCGATGATCAAGTCAACTCTTCTGACCAACAAAAATGGAGTGCTCAGAAAAGAACTCAGTAGAGTTTTGGGAAGGAGAAGAGAGTTTGGTACGCTTTGAGTTTGTTGGAGGAATCGAGGTCAGCTCTATCTAAGCTAGGAGCTCGGTGGACTGACTTCCTAATATGAAAGTAATCCGCTAGAGAAAACATGACTAGAGGAGATCATCTGGGAGCAATGCTAGTTGAAATCTAGAAGTAATCCGCTAGAGAAATTTGGATGGAGTTCGACTGATGGAGAAGTGCAGAAAGAGTCCGACTGAAGGAGAAGTTCGAAAGAAGTTCGACTGATGGAAAAGTTCGATTGAAGGAGAAGTCTAAGAGAAGTTTAGTTGAAGAAGAAGTTCGACCACTAGAGGAGTCTGGGAGGGGTTCGATCGCTAGAGAAGTTCGACCGTTGGAGGAGTTTGGGAGGGATTCAGCCGCTGGAGGAGTTCGGCTGCTGAAGAAAGAATTTTCGATCGAAACTCTTTCATGATTATCAGTTATATTAGGCTAAGCATTAGATTGGAATTTGACGGGAGCAGGTTTATCCCCAACAAAAATCATCGAAAGAAAGTCCTCCACTGGACTAATCTTAGAGAAAAAAAACTTCACATAAAGAGAAATAATTCTAGAGAGAGAAACTAGAGAGAGAAATGGGAAGAGAAAGTCGGACTTTTTAGAGATAAAGTAGGGATTTCAAACTCAAAGATGGAAGAGAGGGAAGAGAGAAGAGTGAGAAATTCTCTCTTTCTTTATTTTTTTTCTTTTTTCTTTCTTCTTCCTCTTTCCCCATGGGTACTTGAACTAAAATAGGGGACTACATGGTCCCCCTATGTTCTTTGGATTGAAGACCACAACCGATGCGGTTGTGGTCAACAATAGTTGGGGTTGCTATAGCATAACCTAGGAAATTAGATTGGTGCCCGACGTTAACCATCGGCGTCGAAAAAATTGAAAAGAGGGGTGGGAGCAAAGGGGAAAATAGGGGATCTAACTGAGCTCCATTTTAGGTCAAAATCCGATAATACGTCGGCTAGAATAAAGCCTTTGATGGTTGATAAATCTAGGGGAAAGATCAATCTTAAAGTTTTAGGTTCTTACCTGGTGGCTTTTGGGCTGAAATCTGACGAACCCAACAACAAGTTTCTGTGAAGAAGAAGAGAGGAGAGAGAAACTTTGCAGTAACTTTTGGTGAATAACTCAACAGCCGATTATGGGGTTTTACAAGAGGCATCGTTCCTTTAAATAGACGTTACAAGAGGCATCATTCGTCGACTCTAATTAGGAGTCCACGGGAGAGGAGACTCCCAATCTAATTTTTGTTTTTGGTTTTGCTTTGAAAATTTATGATGGGGTTGGGGTATTACACATATATTTTTTGGCACGAAGGAGATGATTGGATAAGAGCTGTCACAGCAGAGCCATGTGGTCCAAAGGATTACGTTCTGTATGACTAACCAACGGGCCATGGGCTTTGTTTAATAATAGAGGTGTGCTTACGGTGACCACCGCTGGTAGACTACCCAAAGGGGCCCTAAACCAGTAACGGACGCATTTGCACGGTTACATCCTGCGGGCCAGACTGTGGCTCTACTTTGGCGAGTTGGTGGCGGCGACTGCTTCTTGTCAGAAACATTGCAGAGGTTAGTGGGACCTGGAGGGAAAAGCACGTGATAGGTAACGTTGGTGAGCTTGAAAGGGACCGCGATGAGTTGGGAGAGAGGAGCCTCAGTTCACGGCCTCACGGGAGTCCATCCCTCCTCTCACGAGCCACCTTTTGTGCCCCGTAGCCACCCGCAAACGCCCAGACCCCTCCCGACTCACACACCTCCCATCCATCTGTCCCTCCGCTGTATTCCGCTCGACCTTTCCCGTTATTGTTTAAATTCTTGCTCCAAAATTTACTCCCTCCGTCGGTGGAAACTTTGTAGGGAAAGCTTCTCCCCAGAATACCCACCAAGGGCTTGTTTCGTCCTCATGGTTGATATGAGTTGCTGCGAGTTCTGCAGGAACCCAGAGAGGTACACTGGCCATTCCCGAAAATAGACCCATGAACCCTGGCGAAGTGGTTGGTCATAGCCCGTTAGCTGATGGAAAGTTGCGTGGGTGTATGCTCATAAAGATCCTCAGAAATGCCCCTGTTCCCAAAATATCATTAGAATGACAAAAGGAAAGGCTAGGGTATCCCTCCTCAGATTGCCGGGATAATGAGTAAAGGAGGGTTCTACCCTTCCTTAGGCTGCCGCCCTATGCTCTCCGTACCTGCTGCTATATGTGCTTCTGTTCTCGTTCCAATCAGATGCCTTCTCCGTCCTTTGTTACAAACAAAAGAATTTAATAATTTTTCCAAAAGGCTGAGGTTTCAAATATTATGATGCGATAGTGATGTAGCTTTGTAGTTTTAGTGGGATAGGAATGGGTGTGTACGTATGTTGCTGGAGGGACCAGAGATGGTGGGAGAACGGACAAAGGCTTCTGTTCTCTGGAGACAGTCAGCCTGCATCTACTGCTGTGGCTGGCTGACCAACCCAGTGCCAAACCATCTTTAATGAACTCTGACAACCACTTTATTTATTAGCATGCATGGGGTTACTGCTGTTATTTGCTCATCCTACATCAATCTGCTCTGCTGCTCCTTTTTCCCTTCTCTCGGTTGGGGGTTTGCATGGTTGCATGGTTTGGGAACATGGAGCTTTATGGTTGGGTCAGGCTCGGACTGGGCGAAACTAAGGGTAAGGCCTGTCATTTTAGAAGGTGAACGTTGAGTCTGCTATCACATGTGGTGGGTGAAAAGCTATTGTTTAGGGTGGGTTGAAAGTAATTTTAGTAGGTGTTGAATGCTTTAGTATGTCCAGTAATTTTCCATAGCCATGACCGCACAACCATCACCACAAACAAATGCACCCATCAGAGCACCACTAGGACCATCGCGTCGCCCTTGTTTTATATTTTGTCAGATGGGTTCAGATGCTTCTGTTTTTTCTTGTCTCCTCTCTCTCTCTCCTTGTCCCTCTCCTCTGCTCTCTCTACCTAGTATGTGCTTGCACTTTTTTGTGCCACAAGAACCCTCCGCCTCCGCTACTTCCATCCCCCATCTCTCTCCAAGCTTTCAATTCAAGTCTTTATTTATTCCACCAAATCCAAGTCATCTGTAGTACTATTTATTTCAAATCGCCTTCTCCCCCCACTTGATGGCAATCACAAGCAACGATCAAACGTCCCTTTACCTCTCAATCCCATGCATGAAAGCATTGAATAGGGCTCCCTCCTTGCCTCCGTCGCAGGAAAACTAAAGGAACCATCCAACACCCACTTCACCTCACTCCTACAAATCCACATCAACAGCATCCTCTCTTCTTCTGCTTCTTCTCCCATCACCAAGTACGAGTAATGATGGTGTCCCCAGCAGCCGATGATTCTCAGACCTCAGGAGGGCGCAAGACAGCCACCACTATCACCACCAACAACCCGCTGCGCCCGCTGGAGCAAGGCCTCAAGTGCCCGCGGTGCGACTCACCCAATACCAAATTTTGCTACTACAACAACTACAGCCTCACCCAACCAAGACACTTCTGCAAGACCTGCCGCCGGTACTGGACCAAAGGCGGCACCCTCCGCAACGTGCCTGTCGGCGGTGGCTGCCGCAAGAACAAGAAATCCAAATCGTGTGCCTCAACACGCCTCCCCATCGATCCCGCCGATCCCATCGCAGGGATCCCCGAACATGGCAGCGCCCTAAAATTCCTCACTGGGCCTTCCCAGCATGCAGTCGACTTCCAGCTAGGCGTGCTCCCCTTTTCAACGCTGCAACTTCCCACCACTTCTGGGGTCTTCAGCAGCAGCAGCAACCAATTCTTCTCCTTTGCGGACTTTCCCTCCGCCACCGCTATCTCATCTCCGGCCGTCACAACGGCTTCTTCTATGGTGGGATTCAATTACCCAATTTCTTCCGTTGGGTTGTACGGCGAGATGGGCGGCCGCCCTTCCTCGATGGTGAGCAGCAATACCCACAGTAGCATTGCTTCTTCCATTGAATCCTTGAGATCTATAAACCAAGACCTTCACTGGAAGCTTCAGCAGCAGAGGCTGGCTATGCTAATTGGAGTGGAGGCCCATAAGGAGAGCACTTTGTCTGCTCTCCCAACCCCTCTTCTGGAGAAGCAGCCAGACCCCATCTCCTTTCAGATGCCAGACTGCACCAGAGCTGAGGATTGTGGAGGCGGTGGGCCGAGAAATGGCTGTGTCGGCAATACCGAAACTACAGCATGGTTTCATGAGAGTTCTTACACGATGCCTGCCTCCGCCACCAACAATTCCCGCAACAACAACAACACTAGCAGCAGCGGCAACAACAACTCAAGCAATTGGAATGGAATCCCAGCTTGGAACGACATGCCGCAGTTTACGACTTTGCCTTAGGGAAGAAACGGTCGAACGGGAAGCAAGTATGATTCCAATGTACTCCTATTTTCTTGTTCTTTCTGGTTCTCGGTCACTTCATTAGTTTGCAACTAAAGCATTCTAGGGAGGCGCGAATGATGGAATGTTTTCTTAAAGAGGGTGACTGATGGGTGTTCAATATGTTCTGAATGTTTCTCTCTTATTGTTCTTTCGATCCTTTTATTCTCTCTCACACACACACATATACGCTCACCTTGTATGTCTTTCATTTCTTCTGATCTTTATTTTGTTATCATGTTATAAATCTGCTGGACTTTCTCATTATCTTGTTATAAAAAGCTGCTGGACTATCTCACAGTAATAAAAGGCAGATAATAGTTGGAGACGATGTCGCTCTTCTATGTTCTAACAGCAACTATCGGTTTTTATATATGCTTAGTTGTATTCTCTTAGCTTGGATTTCTCTTTAACTTGTACTAAGGGATGAGTCGGGAATGGAACTGAATTCACTTGCTTCTTCCGCTTTTAGTCGTTCTGCCATCCGTTTTCTTTTGTAGGCAGTTATTAAATTGAATCTTATGCCATCTCTTTTCATTTATTATAGGTTCATTCTGACCTCAGAGTCTCTCACATCTATCAACGGGACTCCTTTGATCACAAGCTCTGTAGAATAAAATAAATAAAACAGTAGCTCTGCAGGAGCCCATATATATACTCTCCCACTCAAACATCTTTCCCGGGTAGGGCTTTCGATAATAATTAGCTTCAGCGTAGCATGATTTGGTGTTCCGGAGATCCGAGCAGGGAGACAGAGGTGGGTGCGGGCGGGCGGGTGGAAGTTTTGGGGGCGATAGGATGGTGCATGCCATCTTTGGCTTTCTTTGTTTCGAGCGTTGCCTCCTCTCTTTTGGTCTCGGTGCCGAAGCCGAGTCATGTGGTAGCGGACAAAAGATTGCTTTTATCCTCTTGCTTTCCTTTCACTTCTAGAAATGACTCTCTCATTATCTCATAACAATGAGCTTTACCGTCTTCCTTCAAGGAAAATAGGTCTCTTTCTTTACCTTATTTCTCAGTTTGGAATATTTTTCCATCAGATAACTTATGGCGGTCTTCTATAAAAATTTATTAAAAAAATCTCTATCATGTATCCTATTGGTGCAAAATCTGATTGGCATTGGATCGAACTAAAATTGAGAGAGAAGAAGCCGCAGTCGGTGACCTGCAAAACAAAGTTCCGTTTGGAATCGAAAGTGATTGCTCCAATAGGATCTTTCGACGATCAAGTCAGCTCTTCTGGCCAACAGAAATGGAATGCTCAGAATAACGAAAAGAAAAATAAGAGCTTAGAAAAAACATATCTAGAATATCTCTTTTATAAACAGAATCTGTAACAAACTGATGGTGATAGCTGTAACTATCTGATAGTGGACCGTTCAGGGTCACGTAAAGTTTGTTAAAAAGGATAAGTAGTCATTTGTCGTGGCATATCAATTTGTTAGGATTTAATAGTTGAAGCCCGGATGAACCATGCCTCAATGAATCAAGGAAGGTTTGGGATGTTCTCAAGATCAACCATGTATTGTCTGATATTTATTTTATCTAGGATGGATGCCGAGGTCCTTTCAGTGATGGGAAGAAGTTCTTCCGGAATGAGTCCCTTTGGACAGCTAGGAGGAGTCCAGAAAGAATCCTGCTAAAGGAGTCTAGGATGAGTTCAACTTGGAAGGGAAGCCCATCTGAGGGAGGGGTCTTGGAAGCCCATCTGAGGAAGGAGTCTGGAAGAAGCTCGACTGAGGAAGAAGTCTGGAAGAAGTTTGACTAAAGAAGAAGTCCGGAAGGAGTTCAACTGACGAAAAAGCCCGAACGGAGTCTTGCTGAAGGAGAAGCTCGGCGGCAGTCCGACTGATGGAGAAGCTCAGAAGGAGTTTGACTAAAGAAGAAGCCCAGAAAGAATTTGACTGATGAAAAAATTTGGAAGAAGTTTGACTGATGGAGAATTTTGATGGAAGTCCGACTGACGGAGAAGTCCGATGGAAGTCCGACTGACGGAGAAGTCCGATGGAAGTTCGACTGATGGAGAAGCCCGACAAAAATTCAACTGATGGAGAAGCCTAGAAGAAATTCGACTAAAAGAGATGTCTGAAAAGAATTCAACTGATGGAGAAATCCGGATGGAGTCCTGCTGAAGGAGAAGCCTGGCAGAAGTCCAATTGATGGAGAAGTTCGAAAGGAGTCCGACTAAAAATGAAGTCCGAAAGAAGTTCAACTAACGAAAAAGTTCAGAAGGAGTTCGGCTGATGGAGAAGCCCGATAGAAGTCCGACTGATGGAGAAGTTCGAAAGAAATTCGACTAAAGAAAAAGCCTGGAAGGAGTCCGATCATTTTAGGGATCATTGAAGCCATGGTTGGAGCTCTTCTACGATTATAGATACCTTTCTGCCAATCATCAAATCGAACTTCGATAGGAGTGGGGTTGGAGTTCGACCATAGGAGAAGCCCGGTGGAAGTTCGACCGAAGGAGAAGCCCAGTGAAAGTTCGATCGAAGGAGAAGCCCAGAAAGACTTTGATCGAAGAAGAAGTCTGAAAGGAGTTCGACTGATGGAGAAGCCCAAATAGAATTCTGCTGAAGGAGAAGTCCGATAGAAGTTTGACTGAAGGAGAAGCCTGGTGGAAGTTCGATCGAAGGAGAAGCCCGATGGGAGTTTGAATGATGGAGAAGCCCGGACAGAGTCCTGCTGAAGGAGAAGCCAGGCAAGAGTCCGATTGATGGAGAAGCCCACAAGGAGTCTGACCATTTTGAGGATCGTTGAAGCCGTGGTTGGAGCTCTTCTACAATTTTAGATACCTTTCTACCGATCATCAAACCATACTTTGGCTGGAGCGGGGTTGGAGTTCGACCGTAGGAGAAGCCCGATGGGAGTTTGATCAAAAGAGAAGTCTGATGAAAGTTCGACCGAAGGAGAAGTTCGAAAAAAATTTGATTGATGGAGAAGCTCGAAAGAAGTACGACTGATGAAGAAGCTCGGATAGAGTCCTACTGAAGGTGAAGCCTGATGGAAGTTCGACTAATGAAGAAGTCTGGAAGGAGTCCAACCATTTTAGGGATCGTTAAAGCCATGGTTGGAGCTCTTTTGTGATTATAGATACCTTTCTATCGATCATCAAACCAAACTTCGACAAGAGCGGAGTTTATCCCCAACAAAAGTCTTCCTACTCTCGAGTTCAAGATTTGAAGGTAGGGAGTAAAAAGATGACCGCCAAAGTTCTTTTTTAGGCTTTGCACCCATCAAACTGAAAGTCGAGGCAATTTTTGTGCTGGCACTAAAATCTCTTTAATTATGAAATGATTTGAGAAGATGGCTTTTCGAGACTTCCATCGAGACGCTATCCTGAGTATAGTGCAATTAAAATTTTGTCAGTCGTTAGCCACCTGCCAAGGTTAGCGGGACACTTGTCAGTCAAGGATCGACTGAAAATGATCTACCATCATAACTATCTCGGACTTCATAGGCTATTTAAATTCGCCTTCTTTCTCTGGGGGGGTCTCATTTCCTCCGAGTTCTCCTATCCTTGGGTTTCTTCCTCCTACCCGAGAGTCCTTTCGATTTCTTCCTCCATTCTCCCTGCAAGCGAGTATTCTCTCATTCGTTTCTCACCGCGTCAGTCATCTTGTTGCCTTTCCCAACACCCTAGGTTAGTTTCGCAATCTTTCTTTTATTATTTCTGCCTCTCTTGCTCCTTCGTCCCACGACTTTCTTCAAGAAATCTTCGTATCTTATCTTTCTTGATTTTCGAGGGTTTCCTTGAGTTTAGTTTGATTCAGATGTCCTCCAAAATTCTTCAATCTATCGATTCTTGGAGTTCGTCTGGTCTAATCTTCTTAGATCTCGCTTCCATAGTTGAGGCCGCACCTAGGAGTATGTCTCATCATCTTTTTGTATTGGATACCATTCTCTATGCTCTGACCCTGAACAACCTCTCCTTAATTAGGATTCAATATGGGATCCCCTAGGAATTTGATCTTGAACTCTCCAAGTCAAGCGACCGAGCTAGTTTCCCTCCATCCGATTGATTTTGCTTGTATCTAGAAACTTTGCATGCCGGACTTCAACTTCCACTCCCATCTTTCATAGTTGCCCTCTTTCGCTTTCTGAACTTCTTCCTAGCTTCCATGGTACCGAACTCCTTTAGGTTTATGATCGGATTTTTTTTTCTCTACCATCTGACTAAAGTTCGTCCGACCATCTTTCTTTTTAGAAATTTCTATACCTTCAAACATCATCCTTCTGTAAAGCATTGATTGTACTTCTCCCCCCAGTTCAGCAAGAAGGGACTTCTGAAAGGTGCTCCTTTCATCCACAACTGAAAGAAAACATACTTCTTCGTGCACTATCCGACCTTGGTGTTGGATCTCTCCCTAGAGCTTTCTTAGAAAATTGGTGCACCGAGCTCCTAGTTTAGATAGAGTCAATCTCGATTCTTTCAATAAACTCAAGGCATACCGAGCTCCTCTCCTTTTTGATCTTCTAAAAGAGTAAACTCTGTTCAACCTGGGTTTGATCCCTCTTGATCCTACTGGTATATTTTTTACTTTCCAAACTATTATGAGACTGTAGATGCATTTTTGCTAATTATAACTTTTCTTTGTTATGGAGATGGATACTGAAGCTGCAGGGATGCTCACCAAGGGTCTCTATGTCCAAAAGTGCAAAGAAAAGGCCCCGGATGAAAGCTCAAAAAGGATGAAAGTTGGTGCCTTGAGCTCCGTGGCTTCAATCATCCCTACGACCTCCACCGAAGTCACCCTGAATGTCGAAGCTCCTCCCGTTATCGAGGTTGGCACCGTCGGTGCGGACTCCATGCCTCCTGCATCCTCGAGCCTCCATGTAGGAGAACTAGTCTTGAAGCCCCCCATTGAAACGGAAAAAAGGGACGACAAGAAGAAGAAGAAAAAGTCGGCTGTCGTAAAGATAGTTCTCAAGGCTCATCCAGGCGAGCTAAGCGACGGCGGTGATGATTTGGGAGAAGATCTCTTTGAAAACCCAGAGATAATCTAGGACTTAACCAATAAGTTTGTTATGCCCAAGGTGGTGGACCGCATGGCCAACCTTGACCAGACATAGTTCATCTAAAGTTCCCTCAGAACCTTCTTGAAGGTGACTACTTTATTATATTTTCTTTTTCATTTTCTTTCTTCTTTCTTCTATCTTAGCATCACTCACCTATGGCAGTCGGATCATCAAATACTCATCCACATAAAGAGGATGCACCGCCAGGAGGCAGAAGCGCTAAAGGCCAAGGAGAACTTTCAAGCTGAGAACGATCATCTCAAAGTGGAGAAGGCCGTCGAGGCCGAATGCTTCATGCGAGAGAAGGCGACAGAAGTCGGGAGTCTCTAGGATGCGCTTTGAAAGGAAGAGTTTGTCTCGATTGGACTAAAAGCTACGTTGGCCCTGGAGGAAGAGAGGAGGAAGGAAGCCAAGATCAAAGTCGTCGATCTGGAAGTCCGAATGATGAAATTAATCTCGGAGGTAATGGCACGGGCAGTGGAAGAGTTCAAGACCTCTTTCGAAATGAGGAACCTAAACATTGTGTTCGACTAGCAGGCATTTATCAAGGGTTTTGAACTCTGCGAAGGTAGAGTGGCCCAAAAATTTTTCGAGCTTGATCTCGACTTTTTGGAAGAGGAGGACCCTGACGAAGAAGTGAGGCCATCCGATGCCGCGGCCGACCCTACTCTCGCTAAGCCTGCCTCCTGTCCACCTGAATTTGTCATGGAGATGCCTGAGCCTGCCCAAAAATTAGAAGTGGCCAAGAGCGTCCAGACTTCGTCTGCCGTCGCATCTCCCGAGGTTGAGAGCCTCGAGTAGTTATATTTTATCTTTTCCTCTTTTACTTTATCTTATACTTAGAAACTTTTGGTTAAATAAAAGCATCCTTCCTTTTGTCAATACCTCTAGATGTTTTTCTTGTGCATCAAACATAGTCTCCTATTGGCACTGGTCTACTGCCTCAAGGAGTTTTCTTAAAATTAATGATCAGAAACTTGAAAAAAGAAGCTCATCATTGGAAAAAGAAGCTGAAGAAGACTGAGGACGAGCTTCAAAGGTCCAGGAAGAATGCTTTGGAGGCGACGATTGAAGTCACCCACCTTTAAAAATTACACATGAAAGATCCCATTAGCTATAATATCAAGAAAGGGAACTTCAAGAAGGAGCTTGCGAGATTTAGGAAGGATGCCAGCGATAAGTCTTGGACATTTGCCATGAAGATCAGCTCCCTTGAGGCCAAACTCAATGCTGAGAAGGAAAAGGTCAAATTATTGGAGGAGAGCTCATCCTGATCATTGGATAAGACACAGCATGACTGGGATTGATCGAAGAAGCTTTTGGAGCTTCAGAAACAACTTCAGGATGCCGAGGCTCGGCACAATGGTCTAAAAATTGGTTGGGCGAAAAAGTTGACCAGGGTCGAACGTCAGCTCAAGTCAGCTAATGAGGAGATGGCCCGTCTCCAAAAGCTGCTTGTCAGCGGCCAGCAGGCCGATGCTTCAAGGGAGTTGGCATAGCTTGCTTTCTATCGAATGTCATTTGGCGATCTTTTCCTGTCATATGAGAGGGAGAAGGCTGAGCTTCAGCAATTGAAGATTCAATTGACATACGAGCGTCAGGCTATCAAGGACGCAAAGGCCGAATCCGAGGTCCTGAGGAAGCAATGACGAGAGCTTGAAGACAAATTTTGGCAAGCTGACCGAATGTTCATAGAAGGCCTGCTGAAAAGAAAGGAGCTCGAACAGGAGATCTTTAGGCTGAAATAGGCTTTAGTGATGGCTGGGACCGACGGTCTGATGTTTGAGGAGTCTGATCCATCTTAGGATTTTGACCTTTTTTCATCTTTCTTTTTTATGTAATCGATCTTGTAGACCTTTACTCTGATCTTTATCTTGTAATGATCTTTTATTTCTAATAAAATGGTACCTTCTTTCATTATTTTTCATCTTATGCAAATTTAATGCTTGTTGACGTCTTCGCTTTCTTTACTTCATCTTCTATCGGTGCGGCCATTAGAGATATCAAACTAGAGTCCCTCCCCTGAATTAGAATGAGGTTCTCTTTTCGTTCTTGGTGCAGCCATAGGGGGATATATACCAGGGCCATTGACAGGGTCTCTCTCCACCTCTCGTCTTAGATTAACGAGACCTTTGTCTTGTTTATGTTAGGATGAGGTTCTCCTCCTATTCTTAATATGGTTGAAGGGGCACGTAAGGGCCGCTGTCAGGGCCTCTTCCCTCCTCTCATCTTATATTAACGAGGTCTTCATCTTACTTATGTTAGGATAAGATTCTCCTCTTATTCCTAACATGCTATAAGGGCATGATAAGGACCGCTACTAGGGCCTCTTCCCTGCAATCTTATCTTATATTACATTCATAAGTTTCGGTTCGATCTTCTCATGATTGGGGTAGGTCGGCTCCTTTTGGTCCAACGCTCTTTCAAGTAATATCCTTTCCAATGTCCCAGGTCGGACGACCTTCTTGATTCTGAGGCATAAGGTCCTCTTCTCAATTTGGGATGAGCTTTCTTTGATTCTGAGGCTGTGAGATAACTGCTCATTGAAGCACCAAGTTTTTTACTCTGAATGCTTTGTCTCTGGCTCTAGAGTTGTAATATTGGGCTACCTTCCATCTATAAGCAGCCATCCGAACTTGAGCTTCATTTTATTTTTCTTTCAGTAAGTTAAGGTTATCCTTGAGATCCTGCAAGTTGCATTGTTCATTAAATGCCATAACTCGTGTCGATGAAAGTTTAAGCTCTATTAGAATGACAGCTTTTATTTCGAAGACCAAGGCAAATGGAGTCTTCTCAGTTGGTAATCTTTTGATAGTTCAGTATATCCAGAGTACATGATAAAATTTATCTATCCAAGTTCTCTTTATCCTCTCAAGTCTTGCTTTGATTTTCTACAGTAGGATTCTATTGGTCACCTTAATCTCGTCATTTGCTTGTGGATGAGCTACTGATGTAAAATTATGAGAGATATTCAAGTCTTCATAGAACTTAGTAAATTTTGCTCTGACAAATTATTGCCCATTATCTATTATGAGAGTCTGAGGTAAGCTGAATTTAAGCTGAAATTTGATACTTTCAGATGAAGTCCTATACTTTTACCTTTCAGATGAAGTCCTATACTTTTACCTCAGTAATTTTAGTCAGAGGTTAGGCTTCAATCCACTTTATAAAGTAATCGATTGCCACCAGAAGGTACTTCCACTGTCTAGACGGCACGAAAAATGGGCCAAGTATGTCCATTTTTCATTGTGCAAATGGCCATGGGGCACTCAGGGGGGTAAGCTCAGAGGTCGACTATCTTTGAATGTTCGTATTTCGCTGACACTAGTCACACTTCCTGATATACTCTATAGAATCATGGTACATCGTTGGCCAATAGTAGTCTTGCCGAAGTAGTTTGTGAGACAAGAATCGAGCTCCTAAATGACTCTCATAGATTCCTTCATGCACTTTCTATAATGCAAAGTCGACTTCAGAGGGTTAGAGATATTTTAAGAGTGGCAAAAAATATAACCTTTTGTATAACTTGCCTTCATAGAGAACATATCGAGAGGTCTGATTTTTTAATTTTTGAGCTTTTTTTGGGTCATAAGGTAGAACCCATCTTTGAGGTAAGTGAGCAGTGGATCAATCCATCTCGGCTCATGCTCAACTTGCAGCATAGACTATAGTTCTTCTGAACTTAAGCATTTCAAAACTTCGAAAAAGACTTTCTTGGATAATTCGGCTGGGGTAGTGTGGCCAATTTAGAGAGAAGATTGGCCCTGGTATTTTCTGCTCTCAAAATCTATCGATGCTAAAACTGCTGAAGGCCAGAGTCAAGTTCTTTATTTTCTCAAGATATTTTATCATGCTTTCCTCTCGAGCTTCATAATTGCCACTAACTTATCCGACCACTAGTTGAGAATCACTGTAAGCTTGGAGCTGGTCTGCTTCAAATTCTTTAGCTATCCTTAATTCGGCTATTAGAGCTTCATATTCATATCCATTATTTGTTGTAGAAAATTCGAAGCATAGTGCATATTCAGTGATGACTCCCTCTGGGTTTACCAGGATCAATCCAATGCCTACGCCTGAAGCATTGGATGAGACATCCACATACAGGACCCAAAAGCCTTCAGGAAGATCGACACTTTCTTCATTGGAGCTCAACTGTAACCATGGAATGCCAACTTCTTTTTATTCAAGTTCGGTCTCATCCGGGATAGTGCACTCCACTATGAAATTTGCTAGTATTTAAGCTTTGATTGATGGCCGAGGTTGAAAGTTGATGTCAAATTTTGCAAGTTCAATTGCCCAATTTGCAATTCTTTCAGAAGTATCTGTTCGATGAAGAACTATCTTGATTGGCTGATTGGTGAGGAGAGTTATGGTGTGCCCCTAAAAATAAGGTTGGAGTCTCCGAGCTATAATTAGTAGGACATAAGTTAGTTTTTCTATCTTAGCATACCTGATCTTAGCATTCCTCGAGACTTGGCTTATGTAGTAGATCAGTCGCTGTACTTTTGCCTCTTTCTTGATTAGGACTGCTGCAAGGACTGTTTGGGAGACTGCCAGATACAAAAACAATCCTTCTCCAGATTTGGGCTTGGCCAATAGGAGAGGTGAGCCAACGTAGCTCTTGAGTCTTCAAATGCTTGTTGACATTCAGTGTCCCAATAGAAGTTCTTTGGCTGTTTAAGAACTCAGAAGAAAGGCATGCATCGCTTGGCTGATCTTGAGATAAAATAGTTTAAGGCTGCCACCTTTCTCATTAGGCACTGAACTTTCTTTATTGATTTTGGGATAGTCATATCTTGAATGGCATGAATCTTCTTCGAATTTGCTTCAATCCTATGCCTCGATACCATGAATTCCAAAAATTTCTCCTAAGTCATACTAAAGGGACACTTGATCGGGCTCAACTTTATCTTGTATCTCCGAAGGACATTGAAGGTCTTCACAAGATCGGCTATGTGATTTGTTGAAGCTCAGCTCTTGACAAGCATGTCATCTACATATACCACCATGTTGTGATTGATCTGCTCCTTGAAGATCTTATTGACCAGGCACTGATATGTTGCTCCAATATTTTTGAGCCCAAAAGATATAATCCTGTAACAAAGACCATGGTTAGTAATAAAAGTAGTTTTCTCCTCATCCTCTAATGCCATCCAGATCTGTTTGTAGTCGGAGAAGGCATCCATGAAAGTGAGAAGCTCATGGCCCGAGGTCGCGTTCACCAGTTGATCAATTCTGGAAAGGGGGTAACTATCTGTTGTATAGACCTTGTTCAACTTCTTGAAGTCTATACACATCCTCTACTTACCATTCATCTTCTTGACAAGGACTACATTGAAAATCTAGTTCAGATAGGAGACTTCTCTGATAAATCCGGCCTTGAGGAGCTTGTCTACTTCTTCTGCAATTGCCTTCTATCTCTCTAGGATATGGCTGCACATCTTTTCTTTTACTGATCGATGTTTAGGATAAACAACCAGATGATCTTTCATAACTTCGGCATTAATTTTTGTCATGTCAATGGGGATCCAAGCAAAAACATCTGCATGTCTCTGTAAAAACTTGATGAGTTGCTCTCACACCTCTTCTTTTAGATTGGAACTGATCTACACTGTGTGATCCTTATTTTCATCATTCAATAGGACTGAGATAAGATCTTCCATCGGTTCTCCCCATTCTTTTGTAAGATCGTCCTGGACGTCCAACCCATCAACTAAGTAAGGGTCAGACTGCTTATCTTTTTGTAGGGCAATTGAATAGCAATGTCTTGCCAAAACTTGGTCTCCTCTGATCTTTCCAATCCTATAACTTGTTGGAAACTTTATTTTCAAATAGTAGATCGATACTATTGCCCAAAGCGCATTTAGACTAGATCGGCCAATAATTGCATTATAAGCAGATGGAGCTTTTACCACTAGAAAACTCACTTGCACCCTAGATTGCTTCGAATATCATCCTACAGCCATAGTTAATGTTATTACAACTTCGACCGGCACTGCATCACTAGTAAAGCCAACCAATGGAGAGCTCATTGGTCTGAGTTGGTTTTTAGATATGAACATTTTGGAGAAAGCATCATAAAATAAGACATAACCAAACTTTTATTATCCAAAAGAATGCAGTGTACATCATAGTCTATGATATTTAAAATTATTACAACCACGTCGCTATGCGAGAACTAAACTCCTTGCGCATCTTCTTTGATGAAGGTGATGGGTTCCTCAGTTCTTTGCCTTTTGGCCGACCCTTCAGATTCATCGATCTTTCCTCGTCGAAGTCCCCCAGAGATGGTATTGATGATGCAAGAGGTGGTCGATCTCCCTACTACTCCTCCCTCCTTGGTGGTTCTGATTGTGGCAATGCCCTCAGTCGATCTTCTCTTGTCTTAAGCCAACGTCATAAAAATTGGCCAAGTCAACCTCGTCTGATGAGCTCCTCAATCTCGTCTTGGAGTTGGATACACTCTTTAGTATCATGATCTTGGTCATGATGGTATAGATAGTACTTGTTAGGATTATGCTTGTCAGGATGAGTGCGTATCCTTTTTGACCTCTATAGCTACTCCTTGATCTCCATCAGCACTTGAATCTTTGGAGCATTGAGAGGGGCGTAGTTGTGGAACCTTCTAGGAGGAGAGCTCTTTCGTGCCTTTCTGTCAGGACTTCTTTGACGACGAGCTCGAGAAGGAGTTTGGGCTCGCTTGCACTCAAGGAAAGTCTGAGAGCATGGTCGAACTTCATTCAATTTCTCTTCAACTGCAGGCTTGCTAGACTAGCCCGCCAGCCGCTCTCTTACGGCTTTTTCATCCTTCAATTTGAAGGCTTTTTCAGCTCGAGCATAGCCTTCAGCATAAGCTAGCAAGTCAGTAAAATTTTTGGGGTACTTCTTCTTCAGAAAGAACAGTAGGTCATTCTTCTGAAGGCCATCCTTTAGTGCGGCCATGGCGATAGATTGGTCCTAGTTTTGGACCTCTAGTGCAGCGGCATTGAAGTGGTTGACATAGGCTCGGATGGACTCTCCTTCCTATTGCTTGATATTGATGAGGGAGTCTGAGCCTCGCCTAGGATGTCGGCTGCTAATGAAATAAGATGCAAACGGATGGCTCATTTGATCGAATAAGAAGATTATACTCGACTTTAATGTCGAGTACCAATTTCTCTCTACTCTTTTTAGGATAGATGAAAAAGCTCAGCATAAGATGGCATCTGATGCACCATGGAGTAGCATCATAGTTTGGAAGACCTTCAGATGGTCAATCGGATCAGTAGTCTCATCGTAGCTCTCGAATTGAGAGAGCTTGAAGTTCGATGGGATCAACTCCTGCATGATTCTCTGGGAGAAAGAAGGATCAGTGCAGATATTATCGTGGTTAGCTGGGATAGCATGGCAGAGCTTCTTAATCCATCGATCCATTTCATGGAGTTTTTGATCGAGGGCCTCATCTCGATCATGGATCTCGGAGGGTTTCTGGTTGTAGATAAGGAAGGTTTCCTCCGAAGAAGAATCATGGTCTGAGCAAGGGTCTTCTACTTTCTATTTTTCCTTCTTAGGAGTGTTGGATCTACTGACCCAAGGGTGCTTTCTTGGGACTGGTTCTTGACATCCCAATGGGATTTTTTCAGCTGGACTACCATCGGAGGTTGCTACATGGCCTGCACCATTTTGGTAAGGCCCTGAACCTACTGTACCAATAGATTGAACTACTCTAGATCCACCATAGTCATCGGTGGAAAAGGTTGTGGTGCCAATGATGGTGTTAAGGCAGGTGGATTTGGCTTAAATCTGACGGTAGAGGTGGTGGATCTTCGAGTAGTTATCTTCCTTGGGGGCATTTCGAAGACTAAGAAGGATTAGACGAAGATGGAACTTGAAGAAGAGAACAATTAGAATCGACTGAGCACTCTTTTTAGAATAAGGGCTCAGCAATCCCTTTCTTTAGTATCAATTTTATTGGTACAGAATCTGGTTGACATCGGATCGAGCTGGAGTTGAGGGAGAAGAAGCAACCGTCGGTGACCTATAAAATAAAGTTTCGTTCAGAGTTGGGGGTGGTGGCTTCGATAGGATCCTCCGATGATCAAGTTAGCTCTTCTAACCAATAGAAATGTAGTGCTTAGAGTACCGAAAAGAAGAGTGAGAGCATGAAGAAAATATATCTGGAGGATCTCTTTTATAGATAGAGCTTGTAACAAACTAACGGCGACAGCCGTAACTACCTTGTAGTGGGCCATTCAGGATCATGTAAAGTTTGTTATGGAGGATGAGTGGTCGTTTGTCGTGGCATGCCAACTTATTAGGATTTAATAGTTGAAGTCCGGATGAACCATGCCTCAGCAAATCGAGGGAGGTTTGGGATGTCCTCAAGATCAACCATGCATTATCTGATATTTGTTTAATCTAGGATGGATGCCAAGATCCTTTCGATGATGGGAAGAAGTGCTTCTGGAATGAGTCCTTTTGGGCAGCTGGAAGGAGTCTAAAAAGAATCCTACTGAAGGAGTCCAGGATGAGTTTGACTTGGAAGGAAAGCCCATCTAAGGGAGGGGTCTGGAAGAAGCTCGATTGAGGAAGAAGTCTAGAAGAAGTTAAACTAAAGGAGAAGCCCGGAAGAAGTTTGACTGATGGAGAAGTCCGAACAGAGTCCTGATAAAGGAGAAGCCTGACGAAAGTTTGACTGACGAAGAAGCTCAGAAGGAGTTTAACTAAAGAAGAAGCTTGGAAGGAGTTTGATTGACAGAGAAGCCCAATGGAAGTTCAACTGATGGAGAAGCACGAAAGGAGTTCAACTAAAGAAAAAGCTCGGAAGAAGTTCGACTAAAGAAAAAGCCTGAAAGGAGTTTGACTAAAGAAGAGCCCGAAAGAAGTTTGACTGATGAAGAAATTCAAATGGAGTCCTGCTGAAGGAGAAGCCTGATAGAAGTCCAACTGATGGAGAAGTCCGAAAGAAGTTTGACTGACGGAGAAGCCCGATAGAAGTCCGACGGACGGAGAAGCCCGAAAGAAGTTTGACTAAAGGAGAAGCTCAGAAGGAGTCTGACCATTTTGGGGATCATTAAAGCCATAGTTGGAGCTCTTCTATGATTATAGATACCTTTCTGCCAATCATCAAACCAAACTTCGACAGGAGCGGGGTTGGAATTCGATCGTAGGAGAATCTCGGTGGGAGTTTGATCGAAGGAGAAGCCCGATGGGAGTTCGACTGATGGAGAAGCCTAGATGAAGTCCTGCTGAAAGAGAAGCCCGATGGGAGTTCGATCGAAGGAGAAGCTTGGTGGGAGTTCAATCGAAGGAGAAGCCCGATGGAAGTTCGACCGATAGAGAAGCTTGATGGAAGTTCAATCGATGGAGAAGCCTAGAAGGACTTTGACTGATGAAGAAGCCTGGATGGAGTCCTACTGAAGGAAAAGCCCGATGGAAGTCTGATTGATGGAGAAGCCTAGAAGGAGTCCGACCATTTTGGGGATCATTGAAGTCATGGTTGGAGCTCTTCTGCAATTATAGATACCTTTCTATCGATTATCAAATCGAACTTCAGCAGGAGCAGAGTTGGAGTTCGACCATAGGAGAAGCCCAATGGTTGTTCGATCGAAGGAGAAGCCTGGTGGAAGTTCAACTGAAGAAGAAGTCCGAAAGAAGTTCGACTGATGGAGAAGCTCGGAAGGAGTTCAACTGATGGAGAAGCCCAGATGGAGTCCTACTGAAGGAGAAACCCAATAGGAATCCAACCATTTTGGGGATCATTGAAGCTATGGTTGGAGCTCTTCTACGATTATAGATACCTTTTTGCCGATCATCAAACCAAACTTTGGCTAGAGCGGGATTTATCCCCAACACACCCATTCTTTGTTTCCCCATTTTTGGTATATATCTACCTTAAATATCTAAAGGTTTTTGGCTATACAGACGGCCATATGATGACACCATGCCCATTGAAATTTTATCATGGTCATTGTTTTAAAAACTTGCTAACCAAAAAGAAATGATGATCATATAATACTTCTTCTTTTAATTAAGATAAAAGACAGCAAAGAGCTGAAGCACATGGGTACTTGTTTGTTGACATTTTTTCTCTCTACATAGCATTGCACAATACCCTCTCTCTTTTTTTCGGTGATGGTACTGATAGCATAGGAGGATAGTACTCTAAGCCCAGAGAGCCCATGTACTTATCTTTTCCCTGCATCCCTGCATAGTGCGCACCACCATTTTAGAGTGCAATAGCATCTCTCTCCCTCCCTCTCTCTCTCTCTCTCACGCTAAGATTGCCTATCCCAAGCAAAAATTCCATTTTAAAGAGACAAGCCATGGTCCCCAACATAGGCTTCCTTTCCCTAACCTAGATTCATGAGAGGTAGGAAACATATACATGAATAAATGTCCACCAATGCACGTAGAAACCACAAACATGGGCTATGTATGGCATAAAATCGAGTTTAGTTTTTCCAAGTTAATCCAAATTCATCTGCAAGTATGATAATGAAAAAAAAATAGAGTTTCTAGCATGTATTTTTGTTAGAGGCTGTTAATCTACCGCCCGACTCATCAGCAACCGACTGACCGTCCACCACCGATGGTCGTTTGCCGACTGACGATCGATAATAGGACTCGCCAATGGATCAGTGGCCCATTGACCCACTATCGATCTGATCAACACATTGATGGGAGCATCGATACAATGATGGAAGCACCGACATACTGCCATTCGACGGATATTTGGTCTAACAGACGATGGTTCAAAAGTCTTTCGATCGACTATCGATCGACTTGAAGCATCTCGACTGACCGTCGATCAGTCTGAAGCCTCCCGAATGATCATAGATCGGTCTTAAGTCTTTCAACCAACCAATGATTGATCGATATCGAGCCATCAGTTGATCGATGGAAGCTCTCTAAATAGCTCATCTAGACCATGATCGGCTCTACAAAATCGCTCCCAAAAAGGGTGGGAATAGTGATTAGTTGATAGTTTAACTACCTAGCTACAATCACGCTACTCTAAAAAAAAAGAAACCCATGTACCTAGCGGATATCATCCTAACACCTATAAAAGGAAAATAAATTAGCCAATTTGGTAAGATAGATAAGACACTCCAAGCTATTCTAAGAGCAAACTCTTTCTTGCTCTTCATTTCTTGTTTGACCAGTCCATCCTACTAACTTGAGCATTTGAGGGTTCCCACCGGAGCCAACTCTGATTAATATGGATTTTGTTTTATAGGTATTCTAGCATTTGTTCACAGGTGTAGGTGGATTGGTTGCAACAGATTGGCGTGCTAGGAAGGGGGCAATAAATGATCTATGAAGTCTATCATCTATTACAATGGCAAAAACGTGCACTCGTAACTCGCTCAGCGCCGACCAATCATCCTGGTGAGAAGCACTTTCTCCTCCACCATCGTCAGTGGTGGAATCGAGCTCTTCATGTCCGACAGTCATGGTGGATGCATAAGCCCAATAATTGGTTATATTGACACAGCAAGTCCAAATGCTGATAAAGGCTATTTACAGTCTCCAACAGCAACCGCATGTGATGGCAGAAGATCTGACGATTCAGGCAGTACAATCTTGGCATAGCCATTGTGTCTCGAGGTGCTCGACCACTCCCTCACTAGAGCGACCATCTCGATGATCCCACTGGATAGAAACTTCATCTCCTCGCCGCTCGTAAGGAATTGCCCATCGATCGCGATGCTCCATTTCCCCATCTTCCTACTGGAGTCAGCACTTGGGGAAACGGCCATAGGATTTGACCACCTCCTCCACCAATTCTTTGGAAGGATCAACTCTAGGGACGTCTCACCGATGGCAGCTCGATAACTATGAGCGAAAGTTCAAGAAAATCAACCATCGATTGGCCCAGATCTAGGAGGATGCAATAGGAGGATCCTCCGATGGACTCTACACCTAGACTACTCCACCTTTCTCCTCTCGCATCTTGAATGAACCAATCCCGTCATGGTTTAAGATGCTGCAAGTGAAATCATTTGATGGCTCCACTGATCCAATTGATCATCTCTAGAGCTATAAGGCTCTCATGATGATCCAGGAGGTGAATGATGCTCTCATGTGCATCAACTTTCTGGCCACCCTTTGGAAAGCTACTCAAGCCTGGTACTCCGAACTTCGATCGAAAAGTGTCAACTCTTTCGAGCAGCTTGATGACTCCTTCATGGCATACTTCAGTACTAGCAGAAGGATGCCGCAAACTTTGGATGCCCTTTTCTCGATCAAGCAAGGAGAGGGAGGAACTCTTTAGGCCTTCGTGGTACATTTTAATGCTGCCATGCTCGAGGTCCAAAACCTCAACGAGGATGTGTCCATCTTGGCCATAAAGTAGGGTGTGGGATTCTCGATTTACCTACTCTTTAGACAAGAATCCCTTCAGACTTATGCCAAACTTTTAGAGTGTGTGAATAAGTACATTCACACGAAAGAAAATGCTTCTAGTCGATGCCAATCAAACGAAAAAGGTCAGAAGAAGAAACAATGAAAGAATGACATTTTGATTGGACCAAACTAGCCTACTTTGAATAGGAAAAGGGTCTTCTCCCGACTGAACCCCATACAGACTAAGGTGAAAAGTCAATATGATGCTTATACTCTCCTCTCCATTCCGCATGCGCAAATCTTGATGTAGATTGAAGGAGAGAATTACCTTCGCCGACCTCCATCGATGAAGAACCAAAGCAAGGACAAAAAGAGGTACTATCGGTTCCATCGTGACTATGGCCATGATACCGAATAGTACTTCTAGCTAAAAGATGAGATCGAGGCTCTCATTCAGTAGGAATTTCTTGCTAAGTACCGGCTTGACTGCCCGACTCAATCCCAACCTGATCAACCATCAACGTTGGAGGAAGATCATCAAAATTGAATGACAGCTGGGGTGATTAACATGATTTTTGGACGACCAAGGATCGGAGAGGCAACATCTGAAGAAGAATCATCCAAGAAGCGATGATCCGATGAACCTATCTCTTTTTTGGATGATGATGTAAGAAGAATTCGAACTCCCCATGATGATGCTATCGTCGTCTCGGTGATGATAGCAAACTATGATATAAAAAGAATTCTTATTGATAATGAAAGTTTGACTAATATTTTATTTTACTTTATTTTCTCTAAAATAAAGCTATCGATAGAATGCCTCCGAAGAGTTTCCATCCCTTTAGTTGGATTTACTAGAGATGCCATCGATGTTCAGGGAGAGATAGATCGTTCATTGACTGTAGGGATAGAACCTTGATAAAGCACTATCGCCTTGATTTTTATGGTCGTTAGAGTTCCATCGGCATACAATGCCATACTTGAAAGGCTAAGACTCAATGCCCTCAAGGCGATAGTGTCGACGTATCATTTGTTAGTCTGATTTTTGACTAAGGTCGGAATTGGAGAGTTGCGTGGCAACCAATAAATTACTCGACGTTGCTTCATAATTACTACAAAGGAGAATAAATTGAAAGATTCTTCACCATTGGAAGGTCTTGATCAGTGGAAAGATGAAAATCGAGGTGAGCTGACCAAACAGTTGGTCTCTATCCTGTTGCAAGAGAACAACTCGACTAAAGTTGTTCAAATTGGGTCGCACCTTTAGATGATGGAATGTGAATAGCTAGTTCAGTTGCTAAGAGCCAATGCCGACGTATTTGCTTGGTCGGCAATTGACATGCTAGGCATACCTCTAAAAATAATTACTCACCGACTAAATGTTAATCCGAATGTCAAGCCAGTAAGATAGAAGAAATGACCATTCGCTCCTGAGTGACAGAAGGTCATCGATGAAGAGGTGGATAAACTCCTCACGATGAACTTCATCAGAGAAGCCCATTATCCCGATTGGCTTGAGAATATCGTTATGGTAAGAAAAGCCAATGAAAAATGGTACATCTGCATCGATTATACCAATCTGAATGAAGCATGGTTGAAGGATAGTTTTTCTCTTCCAAAGATCGATCAGCTAGTTGATGCGACATTGGGACATCGACTTCTGAGTTTCATGAATGCTTTCGTGGGCTACAACTAGATCCAAATGGCACCTGAGGATGAAGAACATATTGCCTTTATCATCGATAAAGAAATTTATTGCTACAAGATCATGCCATTCGGAATAAAAAATGCAGGAGCAACCTACCAATGGTTGGTAAATAAAGTTTTTAAGCCATAAATTGATTGAAACGTGGAAGTGTATGTCAACGATATGTTGGTAAAAAGCATCCAAAGTCGGGATCACGTTCGAGACTTAGAAGAGGCCTTCGACACACTCCATCGATACTGGATGAAACTAAATCCGACCAAATGTGCCTTCAGAGTAATGATCGAAAAGTTTCTTGGTTTTCTTATTTCATATCAAAGAATCAAGGTAAACTAAAAAAAAATAAAGACAATCATCGACATGAAACATCCAACCTCAAAGAAGAAGATGCAGCAACTCAATGAAAGAATCATTACGCTCAGTCGATTCATCTCCAAATTTGTTGAAAGATGTCTTTCATTCTTCAAAACTCTATGATAGACTAAAAACTTCTCATGGATCGACAAATGTTGATGATTTTTCAAAGAGCTGAAAAAATACCTGATGGCTCCCCCATTGCTTGTAAAGCTGATGGATGGAGAACCTCTATATTTATACCTGGCCATATCCGACGAAGCCGTAAGTTCGATTTTGGTCAGAGAAGATGAAAGTCGGCTATAACACCCCATCTACTATGCAAGCAAAGTACTTCATAATGTCGAAACCTGATACTCAAGGATGGAGAAAATGATCTATGCCTTGATCATTTTGACGTAATGGCTTTGGTCCTATTTCCAAGCCCACACAATACAGGTTTTAACCGACCAACCTCTGAAGTCGATCCTGCATCGATCAGATACCTTAGGTAGAATGGCAAATAGAAGAGAAAACTTAGCAAATTCGATATTCAATATCACCCTCGTTTGTTGATGAAGGCCTAGGTTCTAGCTGATTTCATTATCGAATGTACCATCCTGGATGATAAGTTCAATCAAGAAGCAACTCACGAATCGATAGAAACCATCCCTAAAATTGAACATAAGTCAGCTTGGATGTTACATGTCGATGGGGCATCAAATGCCCTTGGAAGCAGAGCCGGACTTATCCTAACAAATACCGATGGAACAATCATCGAGTATGCCCTCCATTTCAACTTCAAAGCTTTGAACAATCAAGCCGAGAATGAAGCCCTCCTTGCTGGCTTGAAAATTGTCAAGAAGCTTGGTGTCGAAAAGTTGAAAACATTCACTGACTCTCAACTCATCGTAGGACAAGTCAAAGGCGACTATGAAGCTTGTGATCCGAAGATGCAAAAGTATTTGGAGAAAGTGAAGGGCCAAACTTCCATCTTCAAATATTTTGACATCTCGCACATCCCTAGAGCAGAGAATATTCGGGCTGATGCACTCTCTCGACTCGCCATCACTATCCCCAACGAACTTGGCCGAACATATATCGAATATCTCGATACGTCGAGTATCAAAAGGGTAGAAGAAATATTGCAAATCAATGACAAGCCAAGCTAGATGGACCCGATCATCAAGTACTTGACCAAAGGAACCCTACCCAATGATCCATCGGAAGCAAAATATTTAAGCTGGATGGCCTCACAATATGTAATGATGGACGGATGACTCTACAAACGGTCCTTCTTCCTTCCATTATTAAAGTGCTTGTGACCTACCGATGCTGAATATGCACTTCGAGAAGTCCATGAAGGGATATGCTAGAACTACTTTGGGGGCAAGTCCCTTACCTATAAGATCCTTTAGCAAGGATATTACTGATCGATAATGCAGAGGGATGCAACCAAGTTTGTTCGAAGATGTGAGCCATGCTAAAGATGCGCCAACATCCAATGTTAACCGGCGATGCAACTAATATCGATCATAGCTCCATTGCCGTTTGTGTAGTGGGGGATCGACATAATTGGTCCTTTCCCTTCGGCATCCAGACAAAGAAAATTTTTGATCATCACCGTTGATTATTTTATAAAATGGGTGGAAGCTGAACCCTTGGCACAAATTATGGAAAGCAAGATGGAAAACTTCATCTGGAAATCTATCATCTAAAGATTCAGGCTCCTGTATACAATCATAATCGATAATGGCCGACAGTTTGACAATCAAAACTTTAAAGACTTCTGCACGGTGTGCCACATCGCGTGGCAAGCTAACATCCATCGACCATCCATAATCAAATGGGAAAGCGGAAGTTATGAACCGAACGATCCTCCATGGCTTGAAAACTTAGCTTAATGAGGCCAAAGGCCTCTGGGTGGAAGAACTACCTTCCATACTATGGGCCTATCGAATAACCCTTCGAGTTCTGACAGGCGAATCTTTCTTTAACCTAGCTTACAGAACGAAGGCGGTGATACCTATCGAAGTCGAACTATCTTTGATGAAGGTCAAAAAATACGATGAGTCAAGTAATTTAGATCGCCGAAGGATGGACTTGGATCTGTTACTCGAAGTTTGATAATAAGCTCAACTCAAAATGGCCACATATCGATAATGAGTTGCAAGGTACTATAATAGAAGGGTCAAATCAAAAGAAATCCATTCGGAAGACTTAGTCCTATGGAAGGCCAAAGTATCCAAACCATTGGACCAAGGAAAGCTCTTCCCAACTGGAAAGGATCCTATTGAGTGACGAGACCATTCGACTTGGAGACACTTGACAGAGTTGAAATCCCTCGAATATGGAATGCTGATAATGTTAAAGTGTACTATTAATAAAAATAGCTTCATATACTTTTGATGAATGCAAATAATAAATTTTTATAAAGTTTTCTCCAAAGAAGATGAAAGCATCCTCTCCATGAACAAGGATCGATGAACCTAAATATCAGTCAATTAAAAATTGCATGAGAAATGGTGCAACTTCAAAAGAAGAAATGTTAGCCGATCGATGGTTGGCATATTATAGATGATCGATCGTCGGCACATTACAACCGTTCAACTATTGGCGTATTGCAATCGATCAACTAATGGAACACCACAGTCGATCGATTGTTGTCATACTACAGTCTACTGAACCCAACTACTGATCAATAGATGGTGATTGACAATCGGCATTACAATTGATGATAGCTTTCGGTTAGCACTTCTTGGACGATCGACATCACTAAACGAGGATAAGTCGACCTCCAACTGATTGGTTAACAGATAATGCTGATACATAACTTCCTTACAAACAACAAGGAGAGAAAAGCATCAAATTTTTAGTTGTGAACTAGTTGGTTTGCCTCGACTAGTAAAAGACACAACCCTTACCGATTTGGCCATGACCGAATCAAAGGATGTTTGGCTTGCACCCAACCATCACACACTTCTAAAAATCAATCAAGTGTTGGGTGGTAAAAAAGCAACCAAAAGTTGATTAGAAATCGATCCTTGGTCAGCTTACACCTGATCATCAAACACTTTAATAATCCAGTTAATTATGAGTTGGTAAAAGATCGACTGATAGCCGATTAGAAACCAACTCAAGTTGGCTTATCGTCAACCTATAAATGTTTCAACAAATGACTAAGCACTAGCGAAAATCAAACTCTAAGTCAGTTTAAAAGCTAGCCGATAGTTGGTTAAATAAAATCAACAGACTAACGGTCAACAACTAATCAACCAAAGTATTTGCACACCAAAAGATAAAGGTAAATGAAGTCTTTCATTACTGTGAGAAGAAGATTATAAAATGGACTTTTTGTCCTTACAAAACTTGAATTACAACTTTCAAAAGACAAACAAAAAGTACAAAGTTATTTGATGGCCATCCGCTCTGAAAGATGATCGGGGGTAGCTTCAATTTCAATCGTCGGTGCAGCCTCCATCGATGGAACGACGTCAGTTGGGGCAGCTCTTTGGTCAGCTCCTTGGTCCTCCAATAGAACTTCAGTGATTGATTGTGGAGCTGACGTACCTCTGGGAGCTATAGGGATAGCTGATTCAATTGGAATTATAACAATGCCGGGAAGATCTTCGTCTGTTGGGTCCATGGGTAACTCATCGCCATCTCCCTCTTCTACTTCTTTAGCATCAGGGATGATGATGCTGCTGAGGTCAAGGTCAAGAAAGAGTTGCTGAACAGCATCCCGACTATCACCGAACCCAATCCAATAGGAAGCTTCACTCCCTTGCAGGATCAGGATCTTCAGGTCGGACGAGGCCTTGAATTCCTTGATGCCCAGCTCTTTTGCCTGATCGAGATCCTACTATAGAATTTGAATCTCCGTCTTGGCCAAAGATGCCTACCCATCAGCAAACTATCATTTTCGACGATAGTCCTCTACCTCCTTGGCCCAATTTTCACGATCTTTCTTCAATTTATCCATCGCATGTTTCTTCTTTTTAGCGCGGTTCTTCTGGGCCTTCATCTCCTCTTGAGCGGACTTAAGGTTAGATAGAATCGACTCAAGTTTGGATCTGACCAACCTAAGCTTGGCCCTAAGATGGGAGACTTCATCAAACAAAGTGTTCTCCCGAGCAGTGGCATCCTTTTGCAGTTGCTCCAACCATCGGACCGCCAAATCACGTTCGATATTTGCGATCGATACTGAATCAGAACACGCACATCAAAGGTCGGCCATTCTATAGTAGGTCAATTGAAGTTAGGCCATGATGTGAGCCCATTGATCAAAGAAAGTAAACCAAGTTACTCAAAAAAAAAAGAGAGGAGGAAGATTGTCGACTTACCCTGATGAAGGTTGGATAGAATGACCCAAATAGTTCAGCTATTGTCTGATGCCTTCTTGACTCATGGTCAATCAAGAGCAGAATGGCATGGACCAAGTTTTTTGCTAGCTAAGGGTTAGAAAGAGCTGATCCACCTTTAGGGATCCAAACGTCAATTCGTTCAGAGTCCGTATATCCATGACTGGAAGCATCACTCCCAATCGGTGCAAGAAGAATTGGCACCTTTCCTTTGCTCCTAGTAGATAATTGCTCGGGAGGCTCCAACATCCACTTGGGCATGGATGGAGATGGTGAATGCTCCCAACGAACCAAAGTCGATCATGGAGCGGGCACAGGGGGCTGAGCCTCCAACATAGGAGCGATAGCCAGAGCGTCGATGATGATGACATCTTCCTCTAACCATGTGACAGTCGAAGGAGCTTCGATAGAAGTAGTCATCATCGAAGCATGCAGGACAACGATGATAGTGCCAGTAGATCTGGAAGGTACTATCGAAGGAATGTCAGTGGAGCTAGGGGCAATTGAAGGATCGGTCACCCGACTCTTCTTCGATGCATAGGATGGACCAGCTCTGGATGCCACCCTCTTTCGAGTGGTGAATCGACAAACCTCATCTTCGGAAAGTCTAGCAGGAAGATGCATCCTTGCAAAACCAAATAACATCATCAAACTAATGTCAAAGACCAAGCGAAGGAAAGAAAATCCAAAACTACAGACAGCGCCGGATCAAGTTTGGCATTGTACAAGGCCGCTTCGGTAATCAAACTTTTTTGAGGAGGAACTTCCATATCCTTTAGCTTAAGGAAGTTCTTCCAATCGATTGGATCCATCCGAATATTCTTGTTCAGAAGGATATTTGGCTCCCCCTATATCGAAGGAAAACCCCAAGAAGTCGAGGGTAAAACAAAAAAAAATTGGATCTTCCAATCGTGGATGAACGATGGAAGACCGATGATGAAAGAAAGACCCCTCCTTGGGGCAAAATACCACCATCCATTGGCTTTCGAATGGGGATGGAGAGCAAAAAAGGGTTTGAACAAAGAAAGCCTAGGGACCGTCTGGATCAACCGACACAACAAAGCAAAATAATTAGAAATCGAATGGAATTCGGTGCTAGTTGGGCCAGACATACCCGATAATAGTCAAAAATATTCTGAAGAAACTTCGGAACTGGAAACCTAAGACCCGAGCTAAGGTTTTCTAAGTAAAAGATAATAAAATCCGACAGAGGCGAAGTCACCCGACCGTCGGGATTAGGGGCCAGCAACTAAAAGTCCTTCGAAATCAAATATTGATCCCAAAGTCACTCCACGACCGACACTGTTAGCATGAATGCTTCGGCCGTCGGACCCAATGATGAACTACTATGAATGTCGGCCATATGCGCGACTCGACAAAATAAATAGAAAAGATAAAAAGATGCCACAAAGAAGGTTTGAACTTCGATCTTGAGAGCTAAAAGATGAAAGGACAAGCAGACTTCCCAAAGGCTACTATTGTTGAAAGCGATAGAAGAAAAACCTTTGGGAGGGGGTCCTGTATATATAGGATCCACCGATGGTTGAGATGCATAAAAATTTCACCAGATGCTGACATGTGTCAACTGAAAGTTGGCTGGACATCAAATCCCTCGAGCCCTACAAATGTGCGACTACTGATGGCGACCATTAAGATCCCCGAAGTGTCAGACGGCAATCCTATCGAACATCACAAAAATCATTAATGGCAGACGGCAGAATGAAATTCAAGATGACACCACATGTCGACCCCCTGCATTCGGTGCATCAAGATAAAATGTGAAATCATTGCACCAAACTTGGGCATGGGGGGCAACTATTGGAGATTGTTAATTTGCTGCTCAACTCACCAGCAACCGACTGACCATCAGCTACCGATGGTCATTCGTCGATTGACGATCAATAATAGAAGGACTCGTTGAAGGATCAATGGCCCACCAACCCATTATCGGTCTGATCGACACATTGATGGGAGCACCGATACAACGATGGGAGAACCGACATACTGCCATCTGATGGATGTTCAGTCTAACAGATGATGGTCCAAAAGTCTTCTGATCGATTGTTGATCGGCTTAAAGCCTCTTGATCGACTGTCGATCAGTTTGAAGCCTCCCGACCATCTGTCGATCAATTTGAAGCCTCTCGACCGACTATTAATCGATCTTAAGTCTTTCAACTGACCAATGATCGATCAATATCGAGCTAGTCAGTTGATCAATGAAAGCTCTCTAAATAGCTCATCTAGAGATGATTGACTCTACAAAACTACCCCCGAAAATGGTAGGCAACGACGATTAGTGGATAGTTTTAACTACCTATCCATGATCATACTACATCAGAAAAAGAGGGACCGATGTGCTAAGCAGATATCATCTCGACACCTATAAAAAAAAAGTAAACTGGCCAGTTTGGTAAGACAAACAAGACACTCCAAGCTATTCTAAGAGTAAACTTTCTTGCTCTTCATTTCCTATTCGACCAATCCATACCACTAACTTAAGCATCGGACGGTCTCCACTGAAGCCAACTCTGATCAATCTGGATTTTCTTTTGTAGGTGTCCCAATATTTATTCACAAGCGCAGGTGGATTGACCATAATAATTTTAAAATTTTTTCAAAATTCTAATAGTAGAAGCAGAAGATTAATCCAATTAATCTATAAAATATGCAAATAAATCCTAAATCTAAGATCTAATGATATGATTTATGCATGCATATACACTACTAGAAAAAGGTGATTTATTGAGGGATTTTATCGAGGAAAAAAACTCCCTCGCAATTCTGATAGATTTTTTGACAAAAAATTTTAACTATGAAAAATTTTTGAGGAAAAAGTTTTCCTTGGAAAATTCCTCACAAAAGTAACTTCCAAGGGATTTTCCAAGGAATTTTTTCTCATAAATAAGTTCTTGATGAAAAATTTTTGATGAGAAACGTTCCCTCAAAAAATCTCTTGAAAATTATTTTTGTGAGAGATTTTCCAAGGGATTTTTTTTTATAAATGAATTCTTAGTGAAAAATTTTAGATAAAAAATATTCCCTCAAAAAATCTCTCAAAAATTATTTTTGCAAGGGATTTTTTGAGTAATTTTTCCTCATAAATGAGTTGTTAGTGAAAATGTTTTAATGAAAAACATTCCCTCGGTAAATCCATGGAAAATTACTTTTGTGAGAAATTTTTTGAGGAATTTTTTCCATTATAAATGATTTCTTAGTGAAAAAATTTTGATGAAAAAACTCCCTCAAAAAATTTCTTAGAAATTAGTTGTGCGATGGATTCTCCGAGGGATTTTTTCTCATAAATGAGTTGTTAGTAAAGCTTTTTAATGAAAAATATTTTCTTAATAAATCCCTTGGAAATTATTTTTGCAAGAGATTTTTGGAGGAGTTTTTTCCATCATACATGATTTCTTAGTGAACAAATTTTGATGAAAAAATTTCCTTGGAAAATCCCTCAAAAATTAGTTATGTGAGGGATTTTTTGAGGGATTTTTCCATTATAAATGAGTTCTTAGTGAAAATTTTTGATGAAAAATATTTTCTCAAAAAATACCTCATAAAAATAATTTTTGAGGGATGAAAAACATTCCTAAAAAAATCCTTGCAAAAGTAATTTTCGGGGAAGTTTTTCATCAAATTTTTTGCTATTAATATGTTTTGCTAAATGCTGGTGTATTTTACTTTATTTAATAGCAAACATGTTCTTATGGAACTTCTTGAAACCTATTATTTTTTATTTATAAATGCTGGTGTATTTTACTTTTGATGCTGTATGACTGGAACATCCACCATTCTTCGATGCCTATGTATAAACAGAATGTATCAGCACTGGTAGCTTAATTCATGAAAAATATATAAAAGATATTTGGCTTCTTATTCTTGGTTTCCTCTTGAACAGCTAAATGAATTAAAATCTTCAGAGAGTAGTGAAAAAGGTTGTGTGGCCTTGAAGCACAAACCTTCAAAAGTAGTGGAGTGAAAAAAAAGAAAGAAAAATCTTGAAAAGTTACAATCTAACACTCTAGACACCACATTAGAGAGCCCAGTGTGGTTCTGCGTTTAGTATCTAATACTCATCATGGACGTTATAAGTAAATATTCATATAGAAAAGTTATTCTACTGCCGAGTCTTGAGCATGCCAAAGGATCCCTTTTTGTTGCATGGTGTAATAAAAGACTGCATCGTGTTATAAAAGACTCTAATTTTTGACAATATTTTACTTTAAAAAATAGATCCAATCTTTGCTGGTTTAGTAAATGCCTCCAAATCTACCGGACAAGCATTGTCTACCATATCTTTTCCTTTTCAAAATAATTTGAGATCAATAAGATATATGTCACATGTTCAAAGCTGCCAAAGTTGAAATAGAAGGAACATTCTCTTCCCATGGCGTTAATATTACCCCTTGGAGTTAACTCAAGCATACAAAGAGCAGTTGGAATATTTAGTGATCCTATTACTCTACTCACTATCTCAAATCATTCTTTTTCTTTTAATATGAAACCATTGCCCGTCCAATCACATATATTTATATGGGTTGACCCTTGCAACTTGACTACAAAAAAGGACACGTTTGTGGAAGCATCCCAGCCTAGAATATTGGAGAATGGCTGGTGCTCAACTACTGCGAATAGTTTTGAAAGGTCTTATAGATTGTTTATTTTGATACGTCTTTACCAATACAACGCGAGAGGCCAGTGCCAATGCCCATGCCCTCATTCATGACTGGTCAGTCCCACCACCCACGTCTTCATTTCGTGACACCCGAAATCTCTTCCTCTTCCTCGTTTGTGACACCCCAAATCTCCAATGCCCAAGCCCTCATTTGTTCTCCTACAATCTTGCCACCGCCAGCTCACAATCTTGCCACCACTAGCAGGCCGCCTTGCCATGCGGCCCATGCCCTTGCCATGCCGTCGTGCTGGCTCGCCATGTCTTCTCACCGTGCCCTCGCCATGCCATCGTGCAGACTGATGCCACCCTGTCGTGCCACCTTGCCAAGCCGCCGTGTAGATAGATGCCATGCAGTCCGATGCCTCCATCTCTCTGCAATCCAAAGGTACCACTTGTCCTTCTTCCTCTTTTTTTTCTCTCCTACTTCATCTTCTTCTTCAAATGGTGGAAGAGAGAAGAGGAACGCCGACCCCGGCATTGCCATCTGACAAGGGTATTGAAGTTGCAAGATTCTAGAAATGGATAGATTGCTTTATTGTGTTGATACAAGGTGTCATGCCCTCGACCCGAGATCGCGAATTGAGGGTCATGGCAACCACCACATACTCATAGAAGATTCTTCCTACAAGCTCAGCCCTTCAAATCTTAGTCAAAAATTTTTGGATTATCTAAAAAATAATGGCATAGTCTCATAATGGACTCCACCTGAAATGTCTCAACTCAATGAGATTTTAGAATAGAGAAATAAGATCCTATTAGATATGGTCCGATCGATGATGAGCTTCATGGATCTTTCTGAGTTTTTTTGAGGATATAGTCTAATGACCGTAATATATTTACTAAATAGGATTTCCTCTAAAATCGTTCCTACCACACCGTATGAGATATGACATGGTAAGAAACCACATCTGAGTCATCTCAAAATTTGGGATTGTCCAGCCCATGTCAAAAGATAGCAAGTGAACAAGTTAGAGTCTAGGTCCTATAGAGCTCAATTCATAGGATATCATAAAGAGTCATTAGGATATTATTTCTATCTTCCAGAAGACCATAATGTGATTATGAGTCGACATGCCATTTTTCTTGAAAAATAGTTTATTCAAGATGGTGGCATCGAATGACAAATCAAGCTCGAGGAGAAGGTCTCCAAACAACAACGAGCTAAGGAACCTATGAAATCCAATCAGATTGAGCTAGTCCATACACTACCTCCTCTACCTTGAAAATCAACTAAAATTTTTCGTCGTCCTGAAAGATACTTAGATATAATTTTAGAGGATGTAGAGAAAATATTCCTCACAAGAAATGGGGTTCATGGTGATGATCCCAAGACCTATGACGAGGCGATATCAGATATCGACTCTAAGAAATGGTTAGAGATAATGAGGTCAGAAATTGACTCAATGCGCTCGAACCAAGTTTGGACCTTGGTAGATCCACTTGAAGGTATAGTATTTATTGGGTGTAAATTGATCCACAAGAGAAAGATAGGTACCGATGAAAATGTAGAGATATTCAAAGCAAGACTCATAACCAAAGGATATAGTCAGCACGAAGGTATTGACTATCAGGATACCTTTTCATCAGTAGCCATGCTTAAATCCATCTACACATTGCTTGCTCTTGTAGCCTATTTCGATTATGAAATATGGCAGATGGATGTAAAAATGGAGTTCTTAAATGGATATCTTGAAGAAGATATCTATATAGAACAGCTGCTTGATTTTACATCCAATGATAGTGATCACAAGATCTGCAGGCTGCAAAGATCTATATATGAACTTAAGCAAGCATCTTGGAGCTGGAATACTTGTTTCAATGATATGATCAAATTATTTGGTTTCATTAAAAATGAGGAGGAGCCATATGTATTCAAAAAGATCAGTGAGAGCACTGTTGTCTTTCTCGTACTGTACGTGAATGACATCCTCCTATTTGGAAATGATATTTCCATGTTGACCATGGTCAAAATGTGGTTGTCTAAAGAGTTTTCTATGAAAGACCTAGGAGAAGCATTTTTCATTTTAGAAATTAAGGTCTATAGAGATAGAGCGAATAGAATGCTGGGATATTCACAGAAGATGTACATAGTGGAGGTGCTAAAAAGGTTTAGCATGAAAAACTCTAAAAGAGGTATAGTACCTTTTAGACATGGCATTTATTTCTCTAAGAAGATGTGCCCTAGCACACCTGAGGAGATTGAATGCATGAGCAAGATCCCATATGCTTCTGCAATAGGGAGCCTCATATATGTCATGCTATGTACACAACCTAATATAACCCATGTTGTGAGTGTCACGAGCAGGTATCAATCAAATTTAGATGAAAAGCACTAGACTTCTATGAAGTGTATCCTTAAGTACTTGAGAAGAACTAAGGATATGTTTCAGTCTTTGATAATGAAGAACTCTAGGTCCAGGGGTTTACAGACTTGGATTTTATACCCAACATAGATGATCAAAAGTTGACATCTAGAGTCTTTTTGTATGCAATGATGGTGCTATTAGCTAGAAGAGTTCCAAGCAGATGGTGATAGCAGACTCCACCATGGAAATAGAATACATCACTACGTCAGAAGCCATGAAAGAGGCATTCTGGTATGAGAAGTTCGTCATAGAGCTCGGAGTGATGCTAGCAGATGTCGTCTCTCTATACTGCGACAATAATGATGCCATAGCCCTAGCTAAGGAGCTAAAGTCTAACAAAAAATTAAAGTACATCGAGCAGTGATTTTATCTAATCCATGATTACCTCAAGAAGAGATATGTCGAGATTAAAAGAGTCGACACCATTGACAATTCGGCTGATCCACTAACGAAGTCATTGAGCCAGTAGAAGATTGAAGCCTACTTAGAGAAGATGTGACTTAGATTTGTAGTCAATTTACTTTAGGTCAAGTGAGAGTTTGTTAGATGTGTGCCCTAGAAGCCAAATTGGCTAGCACTTGTAATATACTTCTAAGGATAATTTTATAATTTTAACTATAAATTAATAAAAAGATTATTTTCTATCATAGTATATATTTAAAGTGTTTGTGATACATCTTTTGAGTTAATGATAATGACAATTCATATTTTTAAGAGTTAAAAATTTAAGATATAAATTTTCATAATTAAACTAATAAACTACTCCTGATCGTAGGATCATCACGAGGATGGTGATCGATCTGGAATGTTGGTGTATGATTGCTTTCTTAGGATAGATGGATCTTGAGTCTCTGGTGTGGAGACATCGGAGTGAGAGTACAGGACTTATTAGAGAACGAGGGCACTGAGCGTGACCACCTCATTTAGTCATAATGGAGTCTACCTTCTCATCGATGACTGGTTCGATGCTGTAGTGGTGTGTCTGATTCTTTGACTTAAGGTGCATCGATAGTTCATCTTGAGGGTGTTATAGTTTGACTACACCATAACTCAATCTCCTAGTCATTCAAAATCCTGAGGTGTATGTTGGCTATAGCATGTTCATTGTAGGAATTGGATTGCAGCAATAGGAGATCTATCTACCTTGGTAGATGAGGAATAGCCCTATGATAATCATGAGATTGAGTCCATAAGCCCATGGCCATGGTAGTGTGAAGATGATAAAAAGAGTTTCTATTAAGGTTTCACATTGGACTCGAATATGATAAATTCATATGGTAGATATTGGGTTTGAAGAGTTCACTTTAACCCTAATCCTATCGAGGCTCAAGATAGAAGAATCCAATCATACAGATAGCTGCACCAAGAGATTTGCTTTCAATTTTAATGGGTTGCCACCATATACTGCTAGGTGTCACTGATGGATTTTGGAAGTAATTAGAATAGTCTTGATGATCGATCATTCTAATTGTATGAATCAAAAAAGTTCTGGTCCATCAAAAGGTGTTTCGATGATGTCGTTGATGGAGATTGCGTCATGTCTCACTACCATACAAAATTGAATCTTACTAGATCATACAAATACGGATTTTGATCTAGATGTGATCAATCGAGCTAACCCAGTTTGATTGATTTAGATTAGATTCAATTAGGATCAAGAAAATCATGCTAGCACACGATTGAGCCTAACTTTCTTTTTTTGTAGTTTTTCTAGTTCATCTCGACTGAGCCAAATTGGTTTGGGCTCACCAAGGAATCCTATATGAATTTATCTTTAACTAATTAAAACTTGTCTAGATTAGAAAAAGATTATTTTAATCCATCAGATGGAAATAAGACAATACCTGCTAATTCCTGTCGCTACCTGCCATTTTCTGACACTGCCCGGACATGAGATGTCCTAATGTAGGAAAGATGGGGCAGGGACGTGCGTCCCCTTTGGACATTTTCTTGGGGCACACGACCCCTGGATCCCATTGACAAAAATGTATGCACGCCCTTAGTTGGCATGTGCACATGGGGAAAAGGGAGGAGACCCAGGGACGTGCATCTCCTTTGGACATCTTCTTGGGGCACACGACCCCTGGATCCCATGCACAAAAATGTATGCATGCCCTTAGTTGGCATGCGCACATGGGAAAAAGGGAGGAGTCCCATATAGATGGGACTCCAGAGTTGCATGATGACTTTAAACACTTAGACACCAAAAGTATTTAGGCTTATCCAAACTTGGCACCATCTATGGAAGATTAAAGGGGTCTCTAACCTAATTGGATCAGGTGACATCATTCCATCAATTAGATTTAGATCTAATTATCTGAGCAATATGATTGGTCGGACCTATATGGCACTGTATGGTGCAGCAGGGTCTATTTAAACCCTATCTGCACCTAGGGTTTCATGGTTATGCCCATCCACCATGCCATAAGGCTGCCCCTCCTCTCTTCTATGCCTCTTTCTAGTCCTCTCTCTCCCCTCTCCATGCCCAAGAAGTTGGGTGAATCTAGCAAGGAAGATCAAGTTGTTGGCGCAAGGATTAGGAAGACATACAACGTGTTTGTGAGACGAGTGCGTAGCCTTCATTGATTTTTGAAGGCTCTATAAATCAGATCCAAATCTAATTTTTGAAAATCAAATATAGAAGAAAATCGCATTCAGATCCTGTCTGAGTGGACTCTAGTAGAGGTCAAGCACTTGCATGGCTACATCCAGAACCCCAGACTTTAGTAGATCATCGAGAGGATAATCAGATTACCCAAATAAAGCATGAAATTAAATTTGATTTAATTTTAATTTTTAATTTTAATATCAGATCTATAGGATCAGATCTGAGATGTCTCAGATCTGATAGGATTTCTTAAATTTTTTTTTAAAATATTTCTTCAGATCCAATCAGATCTGAATAATCCTATGGCAGAAAAATATCGATTTTCCTTCATCGCCATGCTGTACTAGCCTACTATGATGACATCTACATCGATCCACCCTTCACCGTCCAAATCATGCAGGATCCCATCCCATCAAACTTCAAGCTTTCCTAGTTTTAGAGTTACGATGGGACCTCGAACCCCATCAGCCACCTCAAAGCCTTCTGGACAATGATGCTGCTCTATGATGTGCTGGATGCCATTCTGTGTCGAGCTTTCTCCTCTACTCTAAAGAAAGCAACAAGAAACTAGTACTCGAGCCTCAAACTAGATTTTATTTACTCTTTTGATCAAATGAGCCATCAATTTTTGACTGATTTCATTAGCAGCTGGCATCAGAGATGAGGTTCAGACTCTCTTATCAACATCAAGTAGAAGAAAGGAGAGTCCATCCAAGCTTACATCAGCTATTTTAATACTATTGCATTGGAGGTCCGAAACTTGGACTAGTTTGTTGCTATGGCTGCATTGAAGGATGGCCTTTAAAAGAATGATCTCCTCTTCTTTCTAGAGAAGAAGTACCATTAGAACTTTGCTGACATGCTGGCTTGAGCTAAGGGTTATCCCTGGACTGAGGAGGCTTTCAAACTAAAGGATGATGAGGTTGCAGGAGAGCGACAGGCCGGTGAATCTAGCAAGCCCGTAATTATTGAGAGGCTAAGTAAAGCTTGGCTACATTCCAAAATCCCTCTAGAATGTAGATGGGCTCGAACCCCTCCTCGAGCTTGTCAACCAAGAAGCCCAAACTGGAGGATGCGGTGAAACTCCCCACCCAGAAGATTTCATAACTACTTTTTTCTGAATACTCTAAAGATCCAAGTGCTGATAGAGATTAAGGAGTAGTTGCCAAGGCTAGAGAAAATACGGTCTCATCTAGCCAAGTGCAACCATAATAAGTACTACCTCACCATTAGGACTATGGTCACGATACTGAAGAATGTATCCAACTCCAAGACAAGATCAAGAAGATCATCAGACAAGATCGGCTAGACCAATTTCTACGACGTCGGCTAGAAAGAAGGGATGATCGATCGAGAGCACTACCATAATCGGAGCCACCTTAGGGAGATGAATCACAGGGAGATCAGCCCCCACTTGAAATCATCAACATAATTGCTGGGGGACATCGGTAGGGAGAGCCCAGTGGATCAACGGGATTGGCGAAGAAGCAGAGGATTGAGGAACCCATCATTTTTACTAAAGAGGATACACAAGGGGTCCAATTTTCATACAATGATGTAGTTGTAGTTACTTTAAATATTATTGATTATGATGTACGTTATGTCTTAATTGATAATAATGAAAGTTCTACTGATATTTTATTTTACAATGCTTTCTCCAAAATGTCTATATCTGATAGCCTCTTGGAACCTATGAACTCTCCATTGGTAGGATTCACCAGTAATGCTATACTAGATGAAAGAATAATCACTTTACCAGTTATAATAGGTTGGTACCCAAAGCAATCTAGAGCTTAAGTTGATTTTTTGGTGGTAAAGGCTCCCTCTACTTACAATGCGATTCTTGGCCGACCTGGTTTGAATGTATTTTGGACTGTGGTCTTAACTTACTATTTGATGATGAAGTTTCCAATAGGACATGAGTTAGAGAGGTCACAAAAGATCAAGCTCTGACGCGACATTGCTATGCAATTATCCTACAAGGAGAAAAGTAGCTAGACCTCTATCCAGTAGATGGACTCGATGCCTGTGATGACTTAACAGAAGAACGTGGGGAACCCATCGATAACCTTGTTGCAGTTTCTTTAAATGATGGGCATGAGGACCATACAGTTCAGATTGGTTCTAATTTGTAAGAGGAGGTTAAAAAATAGCTCATCACTTTCTCGTGAAACAATGCTGATGTCTTTGCTTGGATCCCTGTCGATATGCCTAGAATTGATGCAGAAGTAATGAAACATCGTCTGAGTATAGATTTGAAATCCGACCTATGAAATAGGAGAAGCGCAACTTTGCACCTGAGCAGCAAAAGGTGATTATGGACAAGGTTGATAAGCTCCTTAAAGCCAAGTTCATCCAAAAAGTTTCTTACCCATACTGGATCGCTAATATAGTTTTTGTCAAGAAGACAAATGGCAAATAGAGAATGTGCATAGACTTCATAGATTTGAACAAGACTTGGCCAAAGGATAGCTACCTCTGTCCAGAATTGATCAACTAGTGGACGCAACCTCAGGCCACGAGCTCCTCACTTTCATGGATACCTTCTTCGACTATAATCAAATTTGGATGGCACTAGAAGATGAGGAGAAAACTACTTTTGTTACTAACCGTGGTCTTTATTATTACAGGATCATGTCCTTCGGGCTAAAGAATGTAGGTGCAATATATCAGCACCTATTAAATAAAATTTTTAAGGATCAAATCTACTGCAACATGGAGGTTTACGTGGATGACATGCTTGTCAAAAGTCGATCTTCAACAAATCATATTGCTGACTTGTTTGAGACCTTCAATACTTTCTAAAAGTATAAGATGAAGCTGATTCAAACTAAATATACTTTCGGAGTAACTTTAAGAAAATTCTTAAAATTCATGGTATTGAGGTGCGGCATCGAAGCAAATCCTGAGAAGATCCAAGCCATCTAAGAAATGACTCCCTCAAAGATAATAAAAGAAGTTCAGCACCTGACAAGGAAGGTTGCAGCTCTGAATCATTTCATTTCGAGGTCGGCGGAATGCTGCATGCCCTTCTTCCAAGTGCTCAAATAGTCTAAGAACTTTTATTGGACTCCTGAATATTAGCAGGCATTTGAAGAATTAAAAAACTACCTCAGTTCGCCTCCTCTTCTTGCCAAGATCGAACCTGATGAAGAATTATTCTTGTACTTGGTGGTATCACCTCTAGCCATCGGAGCAGTCTTAATCAGAGAAGAGGCAAAAATTTAGAAATTTATCTACTACATAAGCCAAGTTATGAGGGAGGAAGAAATAAGGTATACTAAATTGAAAAAGCTAATCTATGCTTTGTTGATTGCAGGCAGAAAGCTCCAACCTTATTTCCTAGGGCATACAATCACATTTCTCACTGATTAGCCTATAAAGATAGTTTTTTACCGATCAGATACTTCTGAAAGAATAGCAAAGTGGGCAATCGAGCTCACCAAATTCAACATTAATTTTTAACCTTGGCCATCTATTAAAGCTCAAATACTAGCCAATTTCATAGTAGAATGCACCATCATAGATAAAGCCAAACCTGAACAATAAGAGATCAGCATTTCTAGTCTGCACTTGAGCTCCTCTGAAGAGAAGGTAGATCTCCCTAAAGATTTCTAGGCTTTGTATGTTGATGGTTCTTCCAATGCATCTAGAGCAGGCGCAAGTTTGATTCTTATCAATCTGAAAGGGGCTATTGCAAAATATGCACTATGCTTTGAATTTTTTGCTACCAATAATAGAGTAGAATATGAAGCCCTAATTCCAATATTAAGAATAGCCAAGAAATTGGGGGCGAACCTTGTGAGGTCTATAGTGATTTCCAGTTGGTGGTGGGATAAGTCAATAATAGTTATGAAGGCCAGGAAGAAAGCATGAAAAGGTACTTGGACAAAGTAAAGAGTTTGATAACGACCTTTGGCAGCTTTGACATTCAGCAAATTTTGAGAGTAGAAAATACCAGGGCTAACCTTCTATCCAAGTTAGCTACTTTAACTCCAAATGAATTGCCAAAGGAGGTTTTCTTTGAAGTTCTTCAGCATCCATGTTCGGAAGAATTCCAGATAGTGATGCAAGTCAGCCATGAACCCAACTAGATTGACCCGATGGTCTTATATCTTAAAGATGACATCCTCCCTAGAGACCCTAAAGAAGCCCAAAAATTTTAGAAATCAAGCCTTCCGTTACATTTTATATGAAGACAAGCTGTATAAAAGATCTTACTCCTTGTCGCTTCTCAAATGCCTCCGACCATCCGAAGCTGAATATGTCCTAAGGAAAGTTCATGAAGGGATATATGAAAACCACCTTGGTGCTAGATCACTATCTTATAAACTACTTTGGCAAGAATATTATTGACCAACTATGCAACAAGATGCCACTAATTATGTGAAGAGATGTGACCGGTGCTAAAGAAATGCCAATATCCAGAGAGAGCCAGCCTCTCAGCTCACACCTTTAAGTGCTCCATGGTCATTTATACAATGAAGGATGAACATACTTAGGCCCTTTTCCATAGCATCTGGATAGCAAAAATTTTTCTTGGTAGTAGTGGACTACTTCACCAAATGGATCGAGGTCAAACCCTTAGCAAAAATCAGTGAAGCCAAGGTGCAAGACTTTGTCTAAAAATTAATAGTATACAGATTTGGCCTACCTCAGACTTTAATCATAGATAATGGGAATCAATTTGCAAGGGCAAAGTTTGTTGAGTTTTGTGAAGATTCGAATATCTCCCATCATTTCACATCTATGGCTTATCCTCAAGCAAATGGTAAAGCCAAAGTGACCAATAGAACTCTATTGCAAGGAATAAAGATCAGGCTTGAGCGAGTGAAAGGAACATGAGTGGACGAATTTTATCATGTGCTCTAGGCTTATAGAACAATCCAAAGATTGCCAACTAAAAAAACTCCATTTATTTTGGCTTTTGGGACTGAGGCAATCATACCAGTTGAACTCAGACTTTTCTCAGCATGAGTTGAAGGCTTCAATGAACAAAATAGTTCACAGGATCTCCGAACAAATCTTGATCTATTAGAGAAAAAATGGAAGAAAGCCAAGATTTAGATGGTAGCTTATAGGTAGAAAGTAGCTCACTACTACAATTCCAGAGTCAAAAGTAAAATCTTCAAGGTCAGAGATCCGGTGTTGCAAAAAACAGACATCTCTCAGCCACAAAATCAAGGCAAACTTGCTCCAAACTTAGAAGAACCCTATGAGGTCATGGAAATCATCTGACCGGGAACCTACTACTTGAAGGAGCTTCACTTCCATGATCCAGAAATTCAAAAAATTTATGAATATATTATTAATAACCTCACTTTAATAAAATTTTCTTGTTGTAACATTCTTATTTTGGTGTAAATTATGTGATGATAAGGAATAACCCAACCAAACTATGTTCTTAAATGAAGTAGAAGGCCTCCGATTCTTAAATAGAAGGTTAACCTTATCTCAAATAGGAGGTTAACCTCGTTTTAACATGGGTGAAGGTCTCTAGTTTTTAAACATATGGTTAACCTCATCTTAACAATGGTGAAGGCCTCCGATTCTTAAATAGGAGGTTATCCTCATCTTAACGAGGGTGAAAGCCTCTAGTTCTTAAATAAGAGATAATAGGGAGAAGTCTTCTTAATGGTTCTTTTGTATCCTAGCAATCTTGTTAGGAATAGAAGGTGAACCTCGTCCTAACAGAAGTAATAGCCAACCACATCAGAAATAGGAGATGGACCTTATCCTGACATAGATGAAGATCCTTATGAAGGATTGAAAACTTCTAGTTCTTAAACAGGAGATAATGAAGAGAGGCCCTTTCAATGGCCCTTTTATGTCTCTGACAATCTTGTTAGAAATAGAAGATGAACTTCATCCTAACAAGGATAATAGCCAACCACGTCAGAAACAGAAGGTGGACTTCATCCTAACGTAAATGAAGGCCCTTACGAGGAATTGAAGGCCTCTGGTTCTTAAACAGGAGATAATAAGAAGAGGTCCGCTCAATGGCTTTTTTCTATCCTGACAATCTTATCAGAAATAGAAGATGAACCTCATTCTAACATGAGTAATAGCCAACCATGTCAGAAATAAGAGGTGGACCTCATCCTGACAGGATGAAGATCCTTATGAGGGATTGAAGGCCTTCGATTCTTAAATAGAAGGTAATGGAGAGAGGCCCTCTCAACGGTTCTTTTATGCCCTGGTAATCTTATTAGAAATATAAGATGAACCTCATTCTAATAGGGGTAATAGCCAACCATGTCAAGAGTAGAAAGTGGACCTCGTCTCGACATGGATGAAGAACCTTATGAGAGATGTGAAGATCTTCGACTATTGATCAGAGGTCAGCTACTTAGACCCACATGAATAATACAAAAACTCTCGATCCTTAAATAGAGGAAAGTTAATTCCTTAAGTTTGGAAGACCCTTATTTATAAACAAGGGGGACACACTTATGAAACATCAGGTTGAGATCATTAATCAAAAGCAACACAATATCAGACACAACATGAGAGCAAGGAGTTCCATGAATATTAAACTCAAAACAAGACATAAAGATGGTTGAAAAAGGGATGATTTCATTGATATTAAAGTTCAATACAAGAAGTCTCCAGAACCAATTACAAAAAATAAAAAGAAGAAAAAAGGGAGATAATAAGATGAAGTCCTATTTGAACTTTGGACTATCTGCCCCAACCATTATGATGGAATGCTTCAGATCATTAACTTTGTCTTTAAGCTCTTTCCTCGCTGCTATACTTTCGCCAAGCAACTTTCGAAACCTTCTTATATCCTCTTCAGCCTTCCTGAGTCTTTTCCATAGAACCTCGGATTCAGCCTCAGCATTCTTCACCGCATTCTCGTTATAAGCTGTTTGGATCTTAAGTTGAAGGAGTTCGGCCTTACTCTTTTCGTAGATCCCTAAAAGATCCCCCAAGATTTTCTTTAGAGATGCAACTTTCTCTGGATCCCCATATGGATTGGCCTGGGCCTTGTCAGCCAGCTATTCTTGAAGTCACATCACCTTGGCATTTGCCATTTTGAGCTTTTTCTTGAGATCGTCAATCTGCCTGCACCAACCAATCCGGTAGGTCTCATATGCCATCTCAGCATCATGAAGTTGCTTCTGGAGGTTGGAAAATTTTTTCGACCAATTCCAGCCATATTCTGCCTAACTTTGAGCTCAAGCTGAGCCCTTCTCCAACTAACTAATCTTTTCTTTCATTTTGCAAAGCTCGGCCTCAAAGGAACAAATTCTAGCAGTTGAGGTCCATGCCTTCTCGCTAGCAATTGTCCTCACTCATTCAAGCTCCTTGGACACATGATACTTTTTGGTAGTATACTCTTTAAAGAATTGCTTGGATGACTGGTGCAGGCAGTTGATTTCAACAGCAGCTTTGGCATAATTATTTTTGAAATTTTTGAGTTCATCTTTAGTCTTTTCCAAATTCTTCTTGACTTGATGAACTTTCTTCTTAAAATTTTTGATGTGAGACTTCAAGGGGACACCTTGAGGCAGAGGTTCCGGATCGACCGGAGACCGTGCTTAATATATGAATGTATGACAACATGAAGGTATGATAAAAAAAAAATTCATTTTCATTAACTAAAGTATTTGAGTACAAAAAAGATAGAAGAAAAAGAAAAATATAATTATCAAAAATCTCCAACCTTCGAAGGTGTCACATCCCAAATCAATGAGATAAAGAATTAAAAGATTAGCGTTTATGTATGTATGTTATAGTAATTTATTTATGGTATATTTGAGCCATTTAAGCATAAATTTTGACTATCTGCTATTATGAGTCCTAAAAATTTTCTAAGTCTGAAAACTAGCACATGTATGGAAAGCTATATAAAATATGAATTTTCTTAAAATCAAAATTGACGATAATTGATCCTTGGGTGTTAGTGAGTCATAAAATATTTTTTAATAAATTTTTAGATCCTTTAACCTATTCGTTCTAAAGGAAGAAAGTTTTAAAAATTTTGGATTTCAAAAAATTTGAGCTAGAACCTAAGTTTTGGTATCTCATTCTTAAAAGTTTTGATTTTTTTGATATTTTTATTGATTCCAATAGGAGGGTATTCTTTATTTATATTTATATTTTAAAATTAATGGAGAATAAAATAAATGAGGACATTAACTAAAGCTATGAACAAAGTATAAAAATAAAATTTTTGAAACTCAGAGGTTCGAGATGTCTCGATCTAAACTCGAGATGACTCAAGGTTCAGACTACAGAAATCAAGTTTCTATTTTCCTAAGAGCGAGATGACTCAATTCAAAATCGAGAGGACTTGGTTGTGTCAAGATGACTCGATATGAAAAATGAGATGTCTCAGTTTGTAGAAATTTTTGGGAGCAGGTCTTAATCGAGAGGCTATTGGGTTGTAATTTTAAAATAAGATTTCAAGGAATGAATGAGCAGCTTGAGAATATAAACTAAGAGTTGGAAATTCATTAGAGTAACACCTGTTTAGCTGAGAATTGGATGGAATCCTTATGGAATGACATCTAGCAAATTCATTTAGTTTATTCTTTCTTCTAAGCATTAAAACCACTAGTTTCTTTGCTATTGTTTAGTTCTCTTAAGTTCTTCAGAGAAGTCAGAGAAGGCAAGGAAGCTGAGAGGGTTTAGTTTTCAATCAATAATCAAGAAGAATTAGTTGTTAAAGAGAAAAATGATTGAGGAATTATGTTGAAGAGAAGAAGTTGCTGAAATTAAAGAGGAAAACCTGTGCAGCAGACTTTTAATTACTTAATGAAAGAAACAAGGATTCTTAAAGGGGTGCTTTGAGGGAATCAAATATCAAGGTGGAATAGCTATTGGAGGTGAGTGATTTTCATCTATCTATGGTATTTTCGAAGTACTTTTGCTATGTAAAAAGATGTATCTAAAAAGCAAGGTAGTTTCTCCATATTTTGAAGTTTACATATTCATATACAAGCATGGGTAAAAGTATGTTTCTTTTATAGCTTTCGTGTATTGCATCTACAAGTAATTATGCATAAAGTTTTAATATATACCTTGCTATATAGAGTAGTCAATTGAAAAGCAAGATAGTTTTTGATACTTTATAGCTTATGTTGTTATCAATATATATATATTTGGTGAAACGTGAAAATAGGAAGAGTTTTGGATAGCTCTTGTGCATTTCATAAGTAGGTAAATGTATACATGGTTTGAATGGCACACCATTAGTAAGTTGAAAGGTACTGTAGGAATCTCCTATATGGTTCATTTTCGCACATGGTTAAATATTGGTTTATGTGTTGTAAGGGGCTTATTGACTTTGGTATTATATGGTTTGACTGCTCATATGAGAGTATTCTTTGTGTTGTTTGCTTATATGAGAGTATGTTGAGTATTATGGTATTTTGACTGCTTATATGAAAGTGTGCTATATGGAGTCTACTCATATGAGAGTGTGTTGAGTATTGTGGTATTTTTACTGCTCATATGAGAGTATGCTATGTGGAGTCTGCTCATATGAGAGTGTGTTGAGTATTATGATTGTATGGATGACTCTTGGTTTATGTGCTATAAAAGCTTTTTGATATTTGTGACATCTTGTGACTATTCATTTAAAAGTGTGTCATGGGACTACTCATATATGGATCTAATTATGGTGTGATTTTTCTCTATAAGAATATGTCATGGGACTGCTTATATATGGATGCAATTATGGTTATGGTGCAGTTGCTCGTAAGAAATCCTGTGGTGATAAGTTGTTGTGATACTATCAGTGGTAAGCAAAGGTATGTGTTTATTTTGAAAGAAAGCTGTTATGTGATTTATTTATATTGGTACGTTTAGATTTGGAGGTTTATTAGTAGCAAGTTATGCATGATGTTATAAGAATTATGGTCATCCTATTTTACTCGTTGATATTTGGATACACACTCACTAAGACTTTTTCAAGTCTCACCCCTCACTGTTTCTACTTGCAGTTTCGGAGTACCATAGTTCAGAAGTTTGTATCAGCTAGTGTATTAGTACCTTTAGTGGAGGAAGTATTATTGTGATAATAGGCTTTAAAAAAAATGTACTCATAAATGATTTATATATTTGAGCAATGTGTAACAATTTATAAAAGAAGTACCATTTTATGATGTATTACATATTTAATATTAAAGGAGGGTGTTACATGTTTGGTTTATGTATTTGATATTAAAGAATGTGAAGTATATTTTACTTATGATGGGTATGCTTAGAATGTGATTCATATTTGAAACATTGAGTTTGGTTCTAAGAAAGGTTTACTTGAAATGCTTGCATTGTAGATTGAAGGATTAATTGAATTAAATAAAAGCAGGTTTTAAATGATATTATAGTTTTGCTATATCTAAGAAATTTTCTTAACCTTTGATAAGGGTGGGGTGTGGCACCATCACCAATAGTTAGCAGGGGTGGGGTGTTACAGGAGGAGGGATAGTGGATGAGCTCGGTGCATCCTCGGTGGTCTCCGGCTCTCTGGTAGATTCGAAGGTCGCAGTAGTGGGCTTGATAGAGGGAAGATTGGCATCGATGGTTGGAGGCTCCACCTCATCATCGAAAGAACCCTCTATCAGAAAGCTGAGGTGCAGCTCCAAAAACTTCTCCGCGATCCTCCTCTGACAAACCTCAACTCTCTTGAGGAAGGCCTCCTGAGTGAAAGCGATTTTAATATCCTCCATTTTCTTTGAATACCTGAAGGACTCGATGGCCTGCTTCCTCTCCACACCAACTTTTTCCTTGACCTCGGCAGAGTGAACTTCCCTCAAATGCTCAACCTCAGCCTAGGCATTCATGGCCTCTGCCTAGGCCTTCTTGATAGCTTTTGAAGCCTCAGCTTTGCAAAGGTTCATTACCTCCACGTTGGTGTACAAATGATGCCCCAGCTACAAATAATAAGATACAAGTTATGGCTACAAGGTCTATTGATATTTAACCAAGTGCAGAAGAAAAAGTTGATTATCTCGAGGAAGACTTCATAAGAATCTCTTATTCTTTCCTCATCGTTTGTACAGAGCTTCCTCCCAAGTTAGTGTGGAAGGATGCAACCCTTCATTAAAGGTTGGACGACCTCTCAGTCATCCAGGGAACCTTGATCCAGGTTGGAGTTGTTGCCGTCAGACTCTCTGGTATTCCTCCAAACTTTCTTAGCAGCATCCTTCTTCTTTCTCCTCTCTACCATTACTCCCTGATCAAGAGGCATAGAGGCAGTGGCTTCATTAGGTGAGGTTGAGCTCGGCACCACTATGGCGACCTTGGGAGCAAGGGAGGCCAGGCTCGGGTTTGAGACCTTTGCCCGCTTTGATGATTCTCCCAAAGAACTGCTCTTACTTTTGAGGGCTTTGATTCCTTTGGTCAATTGGTTCAGTTCTTTCGGAGTCATCTCTACAGCAGCAAAAAAGTTGAGGTTAAAAGAAAAGACCAAAAAGCAATTAATGAGATGTGAATGTATATCTGCCGAATTGAAGGAACTTAGACTAAGATTAAACAAGGTCTAATTATCTAATAACTAGGATAGTGGAGGAGCTCAATAATTTCTTAATTTGCTGGCCAAGTTGAGATCCTCTCTTTCTAGTCTGGGAGCTTGGTGGATCGAACTCTCAACTGACCCTAGAAAGGAAGTCCTAATTCTAAGGATGAGTAAGAAACGAAGAAGAATTTTTTCTTCTGGTTATGGATGGAGGAAGGAGTGCCATTAAGCAACCACTTCTTGCCGAACTAGGGAGACAAGTACTACCAATCCTTAGCAGAAGGGTGCTACTTAAGAGTAAAAAAGTTTCGAAATAAGGAGATTATGTGGTGGACTTCAATTGAGAGATAGAGGGCTAGGAATCGCATGATGAACTTAAAAGAGTTTGGGACCACTGATGCAAGGGATATATCTAAGAAGCGAAAAAGTGAAATTACGTAAGGAGGAAGAGGAAGTCTGAGTCTAGCATAAAAAGCTTTGGAGTATAAATAGAAGCGACCTAGAGGAGAAGCATAAGCTCAGCCGCTCGGCCCAAGAAGCTCCAGCTCACACTTTGAAGGGATCCCGTACTGGATTCTAATAACGAAAAGGTCTTTAGAGGAAAGGGAGTAAGGGATGATTTCAGGAACAAAGGTTGGATGAGGTACTTCTACAAGTTCGGCTGTCTCCCTAGGACCGAGATTTGAGTTCAGATTGGATGGGCTTCTAGAACTGGAAGATCAAGATACTTTGGAGGATATTTTCATATCGAATTAAATAAAAAAACTTCCTAAAAATTAGAAGAAATGGGCTGTGAGATTTTTGAAAAACCTAAGGAAGAACAGCAAGCTTTCTTGAGAAATCGAGATGTCAAAAAATGAAAGAAAAGCAAGAAAATGTAGAAAGAATGTTAGGAGACTAACCTAAATTGGTCAGAGATTTTGGGGGGATGGCCAGAAGAATGGAAGGTGAATGGAGGGGACGTCTAAGGCTGGAGAGAACACAGATAAAAGAAAACCAGATGCTCGAGCTTGAAGAAAATGGGGGACGAAGGAGAAAAGAAAAAAGCCAGGATGGAAGAAGAAGAAAGGGCCATTTAAATAGTCGGATGGATTCCCAAACAATTATGATTGCAGATCATCTCCTTCCCGACTTCGTCCGCCATGTGTCCCTCTTGTCATGATTGTAACTAGTGACTGATAGAGCTTTTATTATGCTGTATATGGAGCTCTATCTTGGAGGAAAGAATTTCAAAAATAGAAGTCTTTTCGAGTCATTCAGCATTAAGAAAACTTCGATGCTAGTTCAAATATGCCAAAACTTTTCATCTTTCGAGAGTGGAAAACCTGAAGAGGACTTTGGTAGTCACAATTTTTGTACTTCCTTCATTCGAACTTCAAACTCGAAAGTAGGGGGATAAGTGTTGGGGATTAAATAGCTTCCACCAAAGTTCGATGGATTTTTGACCTTAATATGGTATTACCTAGAGTAGTGGTATTTGGGTCTGAACTTCAGCTAAACTGCCTCCTTGGTCCAGTTGAATTCTGGAAGACCGACCTTTGGCTCATGAATGCCAGACAATCTTCCCAACGACCACCCTTAGCTCTCTTCCATAATTGTAGAACTTGTTAAAGGCATGTTGAACTTCGGCCAGATAAACTTGAGTAGTGAAAGAAGTTGCCATTCGACTGATCCTGATCCCTAGCTTAAGATAGACAACACGTCCTCCATCAAGTATTGAATCCCAGCACAGCCCGACCTTGTCTGGTGGCCGACTTTGAAGATGGCCAGTTTTCTTCACTATAGATGATAGATTTTACCAATCTCACATCAAGGTCCCTGGCCAGCTGAATTCCTCTCCAGTCAAATTTCTTTACTTCACCTTATGGATTGCAGATCTTAGCATTCTTGCACCAAGGACCTCGACTGGATGAACTCAAGTCAGCAAAAGAACTTTGCCACCAACATAAGCCCAAACTTTCCCCAAAAGGCATGACCATGGTCTTGATCAAAAAATCTGCCATCCTTTCCAACCTTTAGTTCAGAATAATGTTGATATCCACCTTTGGCCGACCTTAAGGGTGGCCGAACTTTTAAAAGTAGTTAGAATAGTACTAGCAAGAAGCCTTAACTTTTAGCACTTGCCCATCCCATCTTCCAGTCGATCTCAGATCACTACTATTCTAGCCAAACTCCTTTAAGAAAATGTTGCTACAATCCTCATTGAGGAGTCCACCTCTCGCTTTCGACCGACCTTGAAGGTGGCCGAGCCCTTCAAAGTTGTTAAAGGTAGCATTGGTAGGATTCAAGCTCAAAATCCAATCGTAAGCTTGCCATCTACTACTTAAAAGTCAACCTTTAGGTTTGGCCAACCCGACTTTGAGTCCTCCACCCCAACATGAATAGCATGCTATCATGCACAGAAGGCTCTGACATCCCATCCAAACTCCAATAAACAAAATCCAATCGCCTACAAGTTGCAACAAATGATAGCCCACTCTCCATAATAAACTCTATGTGGCCTGAACGACCTTCTAATATTCTATTATGGCTGTTACTATCATTCTATTATAGGCTTCTTCTATATAAAGGATCCTCTAGATATGTTATTTCTCTAAGCTCTACTCTCTGCCTTAATTCTCCTGAGTACTCCATTCCTTGTTAGTCAGAAAACTAACTGAACCATCGGATGGTTCTATCGGAACCACCTACCTTTGGTCTAAACTTCATTTTGCAGGTCTTGTTGGTGATCTCATCTTCTCTAGCTCTAATGAATTTCGACATCCAACCATTTTCTATACCAACACTCTCTTTAAATAGAGAGATGTGAGAGAGTCCCTGTCTAGGTTAAATACCTAAATAGTAGAGTCCAAATGAGACAAGAATTAGGGCGCCCAACTCTTGGGCACCTCCTTATTATTTGGCATGAACTCCGGAGAATTGGTGCACAAAAAGTCTCCTATTTTCATGAAAAAATCTAGGTATAATTGGCACCATAATGGATAGAGTTTTGGTTTCTCTAAACTCTATCAAGTAGAGTTTAGAATCAAAACTACTTGCTAATTTTGACTTATTCCGAAACCACAAACCATCCAAAGAGATAGGGGGAGAAGGGATTGGTGTGGAGCCTCTCTAGGAGTGAGATATCTTATGCTAAAGCCAAGGGTGAATGGCGTGGGAGGCTAGGTGGTGCAAGGAGAGAGAGAGAGAGTCTCAATCAGACTAGGACTCCTTGTTTTGACTTCATCCAAATAATTTTTGAACCCAATTAAAATAAAACTTGTGCAATCCAATTATAGATGATCTTAGTCTAATTAAGAGTCAATTAAATTAGATTAAATTAAATTTAAATCTAGTATAAATTTTAATTAAATTAAAAATTAGGTGCACACAAATCCTATTTAAACAGGGACTTATTCTTTCTTGCAATTGGCTTATCTTATAAATCAATTGAACTTGATCTAATCAAGCCTAAATCAAATCTAATTGAATTTTATTCTATTAAACTTGATCTCAGCCCTTTAGCTTAATTAGATTGAGCCAATTAGCAATCTAATTGCTAATCGATTCTCCTGCAATATTTGTACTAGGTCAAACATCAATCATATTGAATGTTTAATTCTAAAATAATTTTTAATCATTGATCAATCATTCGATTAGATCGAGGTCTCTTATATGTGTGATTCCATAGGTTCGAACCTAAGCTGATAGTATAGGAATAAATTTCTGTACCAATCGAAGAGACCATCTAGCAATGGTACCTGATGATCGGATAGATCGAATGTGTAAAGCAACACTCTTAGACCTATGTGGATATGATTTTCGTATAATTCATTTTCTTGACTAAAATGCTCTTTAGATGACTTAGGATTTAACTGTCAATCCTAAATAGGCTATCTACATTATATTTGAAAATATTAAATCCATCTCATTGATTATCCTGATCAAGATTTTGTTAGATTGAAATACAACAATACATTATCTCCAAACTCTTGGAATGGTCAATCTCATCTTGATCACTCATCAACTTCATAAGTACTTGACTGTGCCTAAAAATCTTTTCATCACTAAATTAGAAATTTAGATAGTCCAACACCAAAGCACATTGAGTTGTATGCAAGCCACCATAGCGATCTTACGTCCAAGGGACACTTATCCCATATCCCATCAGAGCAATTTTCGATAGTAGAATGCTCCAGAGTTGGTCACGTTTAGTGATGAGGTACCTCTACATCTCACCTGTATGCCATACTAGTATCTCGACATTTCTTAGTTAGGAGCACAACATAACCTATATGGCATACAAGAACCTACACTTGATAAACATTGTCATCTTGGTTAATAACGTGTCATTTGATCGTGAATAGTTTTAAGAACTAATCAATAACTCCTCTCTTTATTGAATCTAAATAATCCTAAGGACTTCATAATAACATTGGAGTTTATTAGAAGATGTAGATTTGTGATGAACAATGCTAGAATAAATATTTTTTAATAACAAATAATTTATGGATAGCTTAACCATCAACAGACTAATGATTGAATTTGGGATATATTTTCCAACAATTCTCACTTATCCTAAAGCCACTTGATATAGTATCTAATATCCATCTTCGATTTATGGTTGTTAAACTCCTTTACCACTGATATCACCATAAATATATAAATAATAGCATTAAAACATATATTAATTTATATTTATTTTAAAAATTAATGCTTTTATTATTATTTTGTAGGAAATATCCTCATCAATACAAAAAGCTTGATTTATGGGTTCAAATGAATCAAATTTGACTCAAATCAGAGCCAAAACGAAAAATAATATGAAGGCCATAAGTTTTAAGTGAAAAAAAGAAGAAAAAAAATAAATTGGTTTGGTCTGAATTGGCTCAAAAGAACTAACCAGCCTAGATCACAGTGCCAGCGAGCCCACCATGCGAACCTGACCCAGTGGCCAACGTCACCCTGATGTAACATTTCCTGTGGTTCACCAACACTAGTACTATGGTAGTGAGCCGGGCTTTTATATGGTGCAAGGTGGAAGTGGGGTGTGTGCACGATCGTGCGGCTCTCGTTGATGCCAATCGAGATCGGATGCAGAAGGTGATTTTTCATTTTTCTTCGGCTTCTCCAGTGTGCGATCCGACGGATGAAAACATAGCTAGTGGAGATCGAACAGTTAGGACCAGTCTCTGGTTTGATTCTGAATTTCTTTAGCTCCTGTGTGCTAACGAATGGCATCCGATGATCGATCAAGCGATCTTACGGTCCAATTTAATCCGGGCATTGATCTTGAAGCTAAACGGTAGATTTGATGGATTTTAGAGCCCTTTAATCAGCATCCGATAGCTAGAAATTTACTAAGTAATTAAATTCGATCCAGACTCCAATTTGAGTTCGACAAGGATTTACAAACTCTTGATTTCTCCTCTATTTAACTCCTCCTTCATGTGAGAAGCTTCTCAGACCTTCTTGAGGGGGGATTAGCCCTCTTAGAAGCTTTCTTTCTCTCCTCCTCTCTTCTCTTCTTCCTTTCTTTCTTCTTCTTTTATTCTTCTTCTTTTCTTTTTCTTTTCCTTTTCTTTGAAGATTTGAACATGCTAAAAGCTAGCAGATCATCGAGCATGTTAGGCTAGAGGTCTCGTATCTAGGGGAGTAATAGAAGTCTTCTAATCATGAAAGTTTGTAATTTGAATCCTGTTTATCTTTTTATTAGGCAATAATATTTATTTATCTTTTACATGCCTTTCTTATTTATGTTTTAATATTTAATTTTTTATAATATATACCTAAAAAGATAGATCATGATTGTAGATAGATACGGTCTATGCTTAGATTAGGATGAATTATAAGAATTAATTAAGATTTATGTTTATGTTCTTTGATTGTATGATCTAAATAATTTATGTCTGTAAGATGGATCATGATCATGTTAGATATGATCCATGATCGATAAAATAGTTTATGTTAGAATTAGATCAAGAAAACATACATCTCATAACATTGTATATTGGCAATGAAAAGATTACATGAATCAATTATAAACTTGAATATTGAAAGATGGAACTAAAACCTTAGACCAAAATCCTACTTAATTAATTATTTACTTTTTTTATTTTAATTTACTAAAATCTTAATTATTTCTTTTTAATTTATTTGTTTAAATTTTTATTTTTAAGAATTAATTTAAAATTTTATTTTTTTTAAATTTAACGCAACTCAGCGTTCAATCCTTGAGAAAATCAACACCTGACTCACCATTGTCCGAATATATAGTAAGATTAGTTTTAATTATTATTTGTTACTATAATGATAAGCATCAAATTTTTGGCACCATTATCAAGGATTATAGCACCATTGCTTTAATAAAAAGTAAATTAATTAATTAATTAATTTTTTTATCTATTGCTTTATATGTTTTATTATCTTATTTATTTTACTATTTTATTTTTCTACTTTACTTGATTGCCTTAGATGCTTTACTTATTTATTTATTTTACTATTTTATATTTTTAGTTTATTATTTACTTTTTTCTATTTTTGCTTTTCATACTTTATTCTGCTAATCAATAATTTATCTTTTATTATCTATCAATTTAATTTAATTACTTTTCATACTTATTTATGCTTTCTTTAAACTTGCCCCTTTATATTGCTTTTTATATATGGTTTATTAATTACTTTCTAGCTAGATTACCTTAATTGAATAGTTAAATAATTATCTTATTTTACATAATTAATTTACTACTTTTTATAATTTAGAATAAATTATTATCTTAAAAGTTGATTTAATTTTTTAGATTACCAAGTTACATTTAATCCTAGTATAATTTACTTTTTAATTAGTTAGATTCTCTAAATTAGTTTAGATTAAATCTAACATAATATCTAATTAACTTTATTAAAACCTACCTTTTATTTTTGTTGCTTTACATAATTTAATATAACAAGAAAATAAATACACCTCATAACACTTAATTAATATAGAGAAATTAATTAAACCTTAAAAGAACTTAACATGTTTGGATACCTTGCTTTGTTTGCATTGTATATCCATAATATACATTAAAGGCACAATCCATCAAACAAGGTGAGGATTTGATCATCCTTTCTTGGCCCACAAACCATCATCCTTCATATTATATTAATCTAAGCTTTTAACTTAAAATCAATTAGATGTTGGTCCTAGGATATTCGAACTCAATAGGACAAGAAAGCCCTAGAGTTGGATTGGTTAATTATTCAATGTCTAAGGTAAATGGGTTAAAGAAGGTGGTTTTCAATTGGTTCCATTGTCTGATCTGACCAACTCAATTGGTGTCTAAGAAAAGCAACAAGTAGAAAACCTTCCACATCTTACACTTATCTGGCTGAGACAATTAGCCAATTTTGGGCTTGGAGCGCTCAAAGATGATCTTGGTAGTTAGGAGCTATCTAGATCAAGGTTAATCTTAAGATAGAGAGTTCATGCTTGCTTAACTTGATTGTAATAAATAACAAATACTAAACTTAATTCTTCGCATATATCATCCTTAGATCTAAGATCCTCTAGATGTTTGGAAATATATCCTAAAGCCAAGTATCTATGTTGTAGATGGTTAAGCTAATTATAAATGTACTTGAATTATTATAATAAATAAAATTATTATTTTAACATTTTTATTATTTTTGTGCATCTTTCTATAATGAACTCTTTTATGATGAAGTCCTTAGGACTATTTAGACTCGACAAAGAATGATTTATTATTTAGTCCTTAAACTTGTTCGCGACCAAATGATATGCTATTATCTAGGATGATAACGTATCGAGTATAGGTCATTGTATGCCATATGTGTTGGTTGTCCTTTTAACCAAGAAGTATGATTTATCAGTATGGCATGCAGGTAAAGTGTAGGGATATATTTCACTGAACATAATCCAACTGTGTAGCTCTCTGCTGTCAGGAGTTGCTTGTGAAGGATATGGATATAAGTGTCCCTTAGACCTGAGATCACCATGGTGACTTGCAAGCAACTCACTGCACTTAAGTATCGGGCTACCTAAATTTTAATTCAGTGATGGAAGGCTACTAGGTATAGTCAAGTACTTATTTAGTTGGTGTGTGAGTCAAGATGAAATTAACCCCTCCAAGTGTTGGAGCAGATGTATCACCGTATTTTAATTTAGCAAAACTTCGGTCAGAATAGTCCATTCGATGGACATTGAATTTTGAAATACACTATAGATGATTTTTCAGGATTGACGGTTAAATCTTAGATCATCTTTTGAGCTTTAAGATCAAGAGGATAAATTATATGGTAACCATATGCCATAGGTTTATCGATGTTGCATTGCAACTATTCGACCTATCTGAACGTCGAGTACCATTGCTAGATGGTCGCATCAATTGGTACAAAAAATTAGTTTCTATGCTATCAGCTTAGATTTTGAGCCTATAGGATCACACACAATAGGAGTTCCTACATGATCTAATGGCTGATTGAGAGTTCCAATGGTCTGGGACTCTGTGTTCAAGAGTCCCACTGGACTGGGACTCTATGATCAGAAGTTCCACTGGACTGGGATTATGAGTCCTACTTATCTAAAACTCTATGATCAAGAGTTTCACTGATCTAGAACTCTATGATCATTAGTTTCATTCATTTGGGATACTTCGATCAAGAGTCCCACTCATTTGGGACTCTTCGATCAAGAGTTTCACATAGATGGAACTCTATTTCCCAAACACCCACCTGATCGAAACTTTATATTTATTAAAAAATTAATTAGCAACTAGATTGCTAATTAGTTCAATTTAATTGAGCGATGAGGATTCAATCAAATTTGATTGAATTTGATTTGATTTGATTTGACCCGATCCGATCATGATTTGACCTAATCGCTATCAGAGATTTGATCCTAATTTAATCAGGATCTAAACCTAATTAATTTTTAATTTGATTAGATTTTATATGAATTGGATTAAGCCTAATTTAGCTAGGTTTGACTTAATCTAATTGGGTTTGAAAATTTGATTTGGTTGAAACTAATTTGGACTAATTCAAAGCTTGTTTGAATTTTGAATCCCCTACGCCACCTTAACCTTTGACCATGCCATTCCTCATGCAACTTTTGGGTTTTGCATGAAAGTTTCTCACACCCAGAAGGTTTTTGTGCCCCCTTTCATTTTTGCCTTTGATCTGGTCCAAATGTTAGACTAGTTCAAAGCATGTTGAATTTTGAATTCAACTTGAATTGGTTGAAACAACCTAACCTTCTCATCCTTATCTCTTCTCCACGCCTCTCAATAATTTTAATTTTTTTTGCAAATTTTTTGAGTTTTTGGGCATGGACATGCAGAAGGAGAATCCTTCTATGTGTCAAACACCCTAGAGTGACATTGGGAGGGGATAATGTCTTTACTTGAATTTTGAATTCAAGTATTTTGTTGAAACCATCTAACCTCCCTCTCATTATCCTATCTACACGCATTACACACTAAGTGTCACCCATTTAAAATTATTTTTCCTAGGCATGCATGGGTGTGCATGAAACATCTAAGAGTGGTGCGTGGAGGGGTTTCTAAGAGAGAGAAAAATCAAGTAGGGGTGCTTATCCTAGGCATGGAAAAGTCTAAGCAGTGAGAAAAGGTTTCCTATGCCAACTTTTCCTAACATGCCTCTTCCTTTTTTTTTCTCTTTTAGTCACCCATCTAAAAAGTGTTTTGAGAGTGGGTGTACAGCAGAGGGAGAGTCCCTTTATCCATGAAAATTTGTTTCATGGTAAAATTCCAAAGAGAGAGGGTGTGAGAGGGTTTCTAGGTGACAAGATTTTTAGGTGTGTGAAACCCTAGAGTTTTGACCTTAGGTTCGAGAGGAGAGATTGAGCACTGTGAGTGCCCAATCATCACTAGTTTTTCACTACTACCTCATCATCCTCCAAGGTATATTATCTGATCACTTAGAGTGTCTAGAAGATCAAGAAGAAGATAGTCAATTGAATTGATGAAGATCGACCGTCGAAGGCTCCGACGAGAAGCTAGCACTCCAGTGGAGCTGGTTGGGACCAAGAGCTCCATGTGGACTCACCATAGAGCCCGAATGTGTTGGAAAATATGCAGAATTTTATGCATATATTTTGAAACTTTTTTGAATTTACAAGCAATGAAAGACATAGATTAAATAATTTAACCTATAATATACATGTGATCTAATTGCTAAACCCTACATCCACGATCTATAATATATCATGATGCAAGCATAAATCTAAAAATTAAAACATAAATAGTTGGTATTAATCAAATTAATATCTAGATCTAGAACTATTCTAGAAAATCTAGATCGAATTTAGGTTAGTAAAAAGATCTTATCTCTAACCTTTGCATGGATCGAGAACGCAGTTGAGTTCTATTATTATCCTTATGGCTTGGAGCCGCACACATGTCCAGCCTCTATAGGTAATCCACACAAGATTGCAACACAGATCGGAGGTTCGTCAAACGAAGATCCACTCGAAGTGCTAGCTTTTCGTAGATCCCTCCTGATGGTTAATCAAAAATATATTCTTCGGATCTCTTGGATACTCCAAGAGGTGAAGAACACAAGAAAAATTAAAGGAGAAGTCCAATCTTGGATCTTCCAAAAATTAAAAAATAAAAACTTAAGAAAACATCCTAAGAGAAGATAGATCTTCTTTTTCAGCACATCAACCTTTGATATCCTAAAAGCATCTCTATGCTAGGATAAGAGGAGACCTTTTTCTCTAGATCTCTTTTTCTCTGATTTTTCTCATGTAAAAATCATACAAATATTGAGAAGAAAGGATTCTCAAAAGAACACTAAGAGCAAACTATTTTCTCTTCTCTTTCTTCTCATTAGGACTGATCAAATCATGTCCAAAAGAGATTACCATGCCCCAACTCCTTGGAGCATCCATCCCCCATGCTCTCTCCCTCTCTCTCTTAGATTTTTATCTAAAATAATCTCTCAAATCATGGACAAGAAGAGGGTTAGAAAGAAAACTCTAAGAGATAACTATTTTCTTTTACCTTTCTCTCTTCAAGACATCAACAATTGATGTCTTAATGGAAGGATCTTCTCCAAGAATCTTGGCACCCCAAAATCCCTACACCTCCTCCTCTTTTTCTTCTCTGATTTTCATAGAAAAAGACCTGATATTTGTTGCCAAGCCAAAGAGATATGAGGTGCTCCCTATTTTATAGGAGGACTAGGTCAAAACCTAGTTCTATAAGGAGACATGGTGGCATCCAACTCTTGGATGCCACCCCAAACTTCTTTTTCATGGGTAATACCAGAAAATCATGTACAAATTAGAAGAAATAAGGGGTGCACAAAAATATGTGGGAGTGAGAAATGATTTCAAAATGAAAGGAGGTGTTTTGGATTTCAAGGACTTTGTCAAATAGAATCCATGGCTTAACAACTTACCTAATTTGACCAATTCAAATCAAAATCCAAAACCACCAAAGAGGGGGCATGGGAACCTTTCCTAGGCATGGAGATCTCATGTAAACATCTAGAAATAAAAATATAATGGATGTGGGATCTTTCTTATGTGGCACAAGGGTGAAAGGAAGAGTCCTAGTCTAACTAGGACTCTCCTATGTAAACTAGGTCAAATCTAATTTAAATCTTATTTAAATTAGATTTAAGTTAATCTAACTAAAAGATAATTTTAATTCAATTAAAAGTTTAATTAAATTATATTTAATTAAATTTAAATTTAATTTAATTTTTAATTAAATTTAAATTTAATTTAATTTTTAATTAAATTAGAAATTAGGTGCACTCAAGTCCTAGTCTAACAAGGACTTGTTCTCCCTTACAATTAGCTTATCTAATAAATCAATTAGACTTAATTTAATTAAGTTTAAATTAATTTTAATTAAATCTAATTTAATTAAACTGGATCTCAGCCTGATTGATCAGTCATATTGAAATAATTAGCAATCTAATTGCTAATCGATCCCCCTGCAACACTTGCATTAGGTCATACATCAATCATATTGATTGTTGGATCTTAAAATGATTCTCAATCATCGATTAACTATCCGATCAGGTAACAACCTCTAATGTGTGTGACCCCATAGGTTCAAACCTAAAATGATAGCAAGAAACTAATTCTTGTACCAATCGAACTGACCATCTAGTAATGGTACCCGATGTCTGAACAGATCGAATGTATGCAAAGCAATATTCTTAGAATCCTGACCTATGGTTACCATATAATTCATGTTAGATGTGTACCCTAGAAGTCAGATTGGCTGACACTTGTAATACACTTCCAAAGATAATTTTATAATTTTTACTATAAATTAATAAAAAAATTATTTTCTATCATAGTGTCTATTTAAAAGTGTTTGTGATACATCTTTTAAGTTAATGATAATGATAATTCATATTTTCAAGAGTTAAAAATTTAAGATATAAATTTTCATAATTAACTCATAAACTACTTTCAACCGTAGGATCGTCATGAGGATGGTGATTGATCTGGAAGGTTGGTGTACAATCGCTTTCTTAGGATCGATAAGTCTTGAGTCTACGATGTAGAGACATCGGAGCAAGAGTATAGGTACTCATTAGAGAATGAGGGTACTGTGCATGACCAAATCAAGTAGTCATAAGAAAGTCTATCTTCTTGTCGATGACTAGCTCGATGCTGTAGTTATGTGTCAAGTTTTTTGACCTGAGGTGCATCGATAGTTCATCTTGAGTGTATTATAGTTTGATTGCACCATAACTCGATCTTCTAGCTATTCAGAATTCTAAGGTATATGTTGGCTATAGCATATTCTTTGTAGACTAGATTGCACCAAGATGGGATCTATCAACCTTGGTAGTGACGGAGTAGTCCTATGATGATCATGAGATCGAGTTCTTAGGCCCATGGCCATGGTAGTGTGATATAATAGAAAAGAGTTTTCTATTAGGGTTTCTCATCGAACTCAATTCGAATGATTCATTCATATAATGGATGTTGGGTTTTGATGAGTTTACCTTAAATCCTAATCCTGTTGGAACTCTTGATAGTAGAATTGATTCACCCATATAGCTACACCAAGATGTTTGCTTTCAATTCTGATGGATTGCCACCATATGCTACTAGGTGTCACTGATAAATTTTGAGAGCAATTAGAATGATTGTGATGATCGATCATTCTAATTGTATGAATCAGAAAAGTTCTAATCCATCAAAAGGTATTTCGATGATGTCAATGATAGGGATCATGACATATCTCATTACCATACAGAATTGAACCTAACTAGATCATACATACAAGAGTTTGAGTCTGGTTGTGGTTATTTGGACTGAGTCGGTTTAATTGATTTGGATTAGATCTAATTAGTTTCAAGAAAATCATGCTAGCACATGATTGAACCTAATATTCTTTTTTTATAGTCTTTTTGGTTCATCTCAATCGAAACCCTGATTGAAACTTATCTAGGTTAGAATAGAATTGTCTAAAATCATCAGATGATTTTAGAATAACACTTGCCATTTCTAGTCACCTGCCAATTTTGGTTACCTGCCTTTTCTGTTGCACACCAAGGTCAATGGTTGATCCTATTGTAAGAAAGAAGGGATCAGGGGTGCGCGCCCCACTTTTTGGCATGACATGGAGAGGGCACACATCCCCCTAGGTGTGCGCCCAAAGTGGATAGGTTTTGACTTGGTCAAATTTTAGATTTGACCAGTCAAAGAGTTTTGATATGATCAAACTCTAAGAGAGAAGGAGGAATCCATTATGCACCAAACTTCCTTTCCTTCTCCCTACCTATTTTGTACGACATTATATGAAACATTTGGGGCAAAAAATCTGATGTGAGCTGGCATGAAAAATTTATCAAGAAATCAAAAACAAATCAAGCAATTGGTTGCTTGATTGATTGGAACACTGAGGTGGCGTAGGGCTCTATTTAAGAGACCCTACTCCCTAGGGTTTCATATGCTCTATTCTCAATGCCCTAGGTCCCCATAGGCAGCCATCCCCTCTTTCTCCATGCCCCTCTTCTTCTTCTTCTCCATGCCCAAAGGTTGGGTCAAGGTTCCAAGCAAAGGTCCATAGAAATTGGCGTGAAGATTTCAAGGAAAGAGATGATGTTCGAGAGATAGCACACTGCTTTCATCAGTTGATTCAAAGGCTTTACAAATCAGATTTAGATCTAATTTTTGATGATTAGATCCAAAAAGAGAGCACCTCTAGAGTCAGCTAAAGTGAACTCCAGTAGAGGCCAGGCACGTGCGTGGCTTAATCCAGAATTCCGAGCTTTCGTAGATCATCGACGGGATAATCAGATTATCCAATCAGATATAAAGTTCATATATAATTTAATTCTTATTTTTAGATTTAATATTAAATAATTAAAATTAGATTGAAGAACTCTTTGATCTAATTAGACTCTATAAAATTTTTATTAAAATATTCTCTATAGATCTGATCAGATCAGATCGATCATGTGATAGAAAAAGTAATTTTTTCTTAAACTGGTATCAGAGCCAGGTTAGCAGTTCTTCAGATCTATTTTAAATCTAATTTTTTTATAATCTATGATCTGATATTAAGAATTTTAGATATCACATCAGATATGATCAGATATAAAGTCAAAAGAATTAAAACTTTTAGATTCATATCAATCTTGCATGAGATGCAAATCTAGACTAGGTTTAGAATTGTTCTATGAGTAGTCTAGTGCTAATTTTTCTTTTGACATGATTAAATTTTTTTTTATATATTTATATCTTTATTTTTAGATATTATAAATATTATAATTAGATCTAAAAATATAAAATAAAATATCTAATTTTTATATGAGATATGAATAAAGCATGCCTAGACTAATTATAGAATAGTTCTATGATTTATCTAGAATAGATTTTATTTTGATATGATCAATATAAAATTTATTTATTAGATATTATATGCGATGTATTAGATCTAAAAGCATGCATTTAGGATTTAATAATTGATACATGAGATGTATACAGAAGGTGCATGTTTACAGCTATGACTTTATATAAGATATATGTTGTAGATTTATTATTTTGTAATATAGTAATTATTTCTGATTAAGACATTCTCCTTGGCCGTTCAGTCATAAGAGGAGAGTAGGATTTAAAGATGCTCTCCTCCCATTCAATGGGATGCTCTTATGACATGTAGGGATGCTACACGTTCATCCTTAATTAGAAATCAAAAATGTACTTTTCTGTAAAATCCTAGATCCTAAAATTCTAGGATTTTTGCATGTTTCTGATTATGAATCCAAATTTAATTAAGAACTAATATTATAAAACTAATTAAATCTAAAATTATGAATTTTAAGATCTAAGATACCTTCATAAATTTAGGTTCGGGCTTGGTAGCTTAATTAGGTTTAGTAGTTGATCAAACTGAATCAAGAGTTGGTTAGATGGGATCAAAGAAAGCTTAGATTTGATCAGCCTAATAAGATTAAGTCTGGATCAAGATCGAATCACATCAAGTTTGGATCAAGATCGAATCACATTGAGATGTAATTCGATCAAGTCAAGACCTGATTTGGCTCTATGGTTCGAGCCTGGATTGTAAGCTAATCTGATTGGTTCTGATTCAATAATTTAGTATCTAATATAAGTCTGACAGATATGATCGACTGATTTTTAATTAGGAGCTACTCGATCTGAATGCATTCTTGTCGAGTTAATGGCATATCCCTTCCACCGGTCTCACTTACCTGGCCATTTGTGTCGATTTAATTTTGATTAAAGGTGGCTAACAATTCAAGCCAACCCATACCACTAGGTTAGTCATAATTATTATGACTAAGTCAAGTCTAGTTTAAAGAGATCTAATTCAAATTTTTCTAAGAAAATATTAAGTCTAAGATCTTCCACCATTGTAGATATGCGCGCTCTTTACGGGGTTGATTATTCTCAGCTAGATATAGTGATTCAGTTACACTGAAAAGATGCAACTTTGTCTATTAGGCATTGGATGCTATGGATTGAAGAATGGATTGAGCCCAATATTCTGGATATGGTAAGAGACCCAATCAAGAATCCAATTCGTGCAAATAGTGGGTCTGACTTAACTAAGAAATGAAGCAATATTTTGGGCATGGTGAGCTTCATGAATTAGAGACTAGGTTTGGATGAATCATGATTAGAGAATCATTGAACAAGAGTTGTCTACTCATCGTTTGACCCATCATCAATAACTGTTAGGTGAGGTGGTGAGCCAGTCGGTGAGACCACTCCATCCACTAGAAATCATTGATCGTGAAGATTTTTGCATCTCTGCCAAGGGAGTGTAGAGATCTGAGTAAATAGTGGAAGGCTAATTTATTTAAAAATAAAATTTTTAAATAAATTGGTTAAGTCTAATTACAAAATCTAACTAAAAACTTTGACTCTCTATACAAAATTATCTGCATCCAACCCACTAGCCCGTATCCTAGATACCCATAGACTGATTGGATCCAACTACAAGGATTAGCTCCAGAACTTCAAAATTATTTTGGATTCTAAGAAGTTGACTCATGTGTTGAAACAGGATCCTTCCACTTTACAAGCCCATCCATCCACTGAATAGAGAGCATCTCTGGACAAGTAGACAGATGAAGATAACAAAGCCAAGTATTATATGTTGGGCTCGATGTCTGATGAGCTCCAGCACCAACATAAAGACATAAAGTCTAGACACCAAATATTGGCTCACCTGTAAGAGTTGTTTGGTGAACAGTCGTGCAGCCAAATATCAAGTCATTAAGAGACTTTTTAAGGCTCAGATACGTGATGGACAACCGATCTAAGATCATTGTCTGATGATGATCAAGAACTTAGAGGAGTTTGAGTTGGTGTCAAGTTGGACAAAGATCTATAGATCGATATAATTCTACAATCCTTAACTGATGCGTATAGATAGTTCATCATAAACTACCATATGCATAAACTTTAGAATACCTTGGCTGAACTTATGAATATGCTGGTTACTGCTGAGCTCTATATAAAAGATTTAAAGGGCTCAATGCTTGTTGTGGAGCAGACTTCATTCAAAAGAAAGTCTTTTGGAAAGAAGAAGAAGACCGTGAAGAAGCAGAAGGTGGAAGATGGGAAGAAGAAGAAGGGAGAGCCGAAGAAGAAGGTTGCTGATAAAGAAAAATGCTTTCATTATAATTTTGATGGCCATTGGAAGCAGAACTGTCCTTTATACCTGGCCACCTTGAAGAACAAGAAGAAGGCAAGTCCTTCTGGAGGTATGCTCATGATTGAATCTAACTTAATGATTTCTTCTGCATCCAGTTGGATGCTTGACTCTAGATCTAGTGCTTATTTGTACACTTTCATGCAGGATCTTGAGGAGAACAAGAGGCTGAGGGATGGTGAGATGATCCTATGCATTGAAAATGGAGCAAGAGTTGCTGCTGTGATCGTGGAAACCTACCCTCTTCGACTACCATCTGGTTTAGATTTGATTCTTAGGAACTATTATTTGGTGCCTGCAGCAAGTAGGAATTTGATTTCTATTTCTTATTTTGCACATGAAGGTTATGTTATTAACTTTCTTAAGGACCACTGTACTATTCTTTTTGAAAAAAATAAAATTGCAAGTGGATTCTTAATTAATGGTCTCTATTAGTTGCATATTGATGTATTTATATTAAATGTTGAGCAAAACGTGAATGCCGTAGGACTAAAATGACCTAGGGATAGTCTAAATGATAAGTATCTATGGCACCTTAAGCTAGGTCATATAGCGGAAGGCAAAGTTAATAAATTAAAGAAATCTAGGCTATTGAGTCTGTTGACTTTCAAGTCATATCCAATTTGTGAATCATGTCTTTATGGCAAAATGACCAAGCTCTCTTTTGCAGGACATGGGAAAAGGGCCACAGACCTTCTTGTCCTAGTACACATAGACGTGTGCGACTCATTTAATATGTCGGTCAGAGGCAATTATGTCTGTTTCATCACCTTTACCGATGATCTATCTTGGTATGGGTATGTGTATTTAATGCGACACAAGTCTGAAGCCTTTGAAAAGTTCAAGAAATTCAAACATGAAGTAGAAAAGCAAACTAGAAAACCCATTAAGATTCTTCAATCAAATCGAGGAGGTGAATACCTTAGTCAGAAATTCCTAGACTATGGCATAGTCTCTCAATGGACTCCACTTGGAACATCTCAACTCAATGAGATTTCAGAATGGAGGAATCAGACCCTATTAGATATGGTCTGATCCATGATGACCTTCATGAACCTTCCTGATTTTCTTTGGAAACATAGTCTAATGACCGCAATTTACTTACTAAATAAGGTTCCCTCTAAAACTATTTCTACCATACCGTATGAGATATGGTATGGTAAGAAATCAAATCTGAGTATCTCAGAATTTGGGGTTGTTCGGCTCATGTGAAGAGACAACAGACAAACAAGTTAGAGTCTAGGTCTTTTAGAGCTTGTTTTATAGGATATCCTAAAGAATCGTTAGGATATTATTTTTATCTTCTGAAAGATCACAATGTGATTGTGAGTCGACATGTCATCTTTTTTAAAAAATAGTTTATTTAAGATGGTTGCATCGGAGGACAAATAAGGCTCGAGAAGAACGTCTCCTAAGAGCAATGAGCTAAGGAACCTATGAAACCTAATCAGATTGAGCCAGTCCAATCACAACCTCCTCCACCTCATAGATCAAATAGAATTTTTCGTCCTCCTGAAAGATACTTAGGCATTATTTCAGAAGATGTAGAAAAAATATTCTTCATGAAAAATGGGGTTCATGGTGACGATCTCAAAACCTATGAGGAGGCAATATCAGATATCGACTCCAAGAAATGGTTAGAAGCAATAAAGTTAGAGATTGATTCAATGTGATCGAACCAAGTCTAGACCTTGGTAGATCCACCTAAAGATATTGTACCTATTGGATGTAAATAGATATACAAGAGAAAGATAGATGCAGATGAAAATATGGAGACATTCAAGATTAGGTTAGTGGCAAAAGGATATAGTCAGCGCGAAGACATTGACTATCAAGATACCTTCTCGTCAGTAGCCATGCTTAAATCCATCCATACACTGCTTGCTATTGTAGTTTATTTTGATTACAAAATATGATAGATGGATGTGAAAATGGCATTCTTAAATTAATATCTTGAGAAAGATATCTGTATGAAATAGCCACTAGATTTCACATCCAGTGATGCTGATCACAAGGTCAGTAAGCTGCAAAGATCCATCTATGGACTTAAGCAAGAATCTCGGAGCCAGAATGCTCATTTTAATGATGTGATCAAATCATTTAGATTCATCAAAAATGAGGAGAATCCTTGTGTGTTCAAAAAGATCAGTGGGAGCGCTATTATCTTCCTCGTACTGTACGTGGATGACATCCTTCTTATTGAAAATAATATTTCCATGTTAACTATGGTCAAAATGTGGTTATCAAAAGAGTTCTCTATGAAAGACCTAGGAGAGGCATCCTTTATTTTAAGAATTAAGGTCTATAGGGATAGACCGAATAGGATGCTAGATCTCTCACAGAAGATATACATAGAGGAGGTGTTGAAGGGTTCAGCATGAAAAACTCCAAGAGAGAATTAGTATCCTTCAGACATGGTATTCATCTCTCCAAAAAGATATACCCTAGCACATCAGAGGAGATTGAATGCATGAGCAAGATCCCTTATACTTCTTTAATAGGAAGCCTCATGTATGCCATGCTATGTATCCAAAAAGATATACCCTAGCCCATGCTGTGAGTATCACAAGCAAGTATTAGTTGAATCCAGGTGAAGAGCACTGGACTTCTGTGAAGTGTATCCTTAAGTACTTGGGAAGAACTAAGGATATATTCTTGATCTTTGGTAATGGAGAACTCTAGGTCCAGGGAATACAGACTAGACTTTATGTTTGATATAAATAATCAAAAGTCAACATCTGATAGTCTGTTTGTGTGCAATGGTGGTGCTGTCAATTAGAAGAGTTCCAAGCAGACCATGATAGTGGATTCCACCATGGAAGCAGAGTACATCATTGCATTGCAAGCTGCAAAGAAGGCATTCTATTATAAGAAGTTCATCGTAGAGCTTGGAGTGATGTCATTGGATGCCGTTCCTCTGTAGTGCGATAATAATGGTGCCATAGCTTTGGCTAAGGAGCCGAGGTCTCATCAGAAATTCAAGCACATCGAGCGGCGATTCCATCTCATCCGTGATTACATCAAGAAGGGCTACATCGAGGTTAAGGGAGTTGACTACATGGACAACACGACGATCCACTGACGAAGCCTTTAGGCTAGCAGAAGATCGAAGCCCATCTTGAGAAGATGAGACTTAGATTTATAGCCAATTGGCTTTAGGTCAAGTGGGGGTTTGTTAGATGTGTGCCCTAGAAGCTAGATTGGCTGACCTTGTAATACACTTTTAAGGATAATTTTATAATTTTAACTATAAATTAATAAAAAAATTATTTTCTATCATAATATGTATTTAAAAGTATCTGTGATACATCCTTTGAGTTAATAGTAATGATAATTCATATTTTCAAGAGTTAAAAATTTAAGACATGAATTTTCATAATTAACTAATAAACTACTTTTGATCGTAGGATCGTCATGAGGATGGTGATCTATCCGAAAGGTTGGTGTACGATCATTTTCTTAGGATAGATGAGTCTTGAGTCTATGATATGGAGATACCAGAGCGAGAGTACAGATACTCATTAGAGAACGAGAGCACTGAACGTGACCACATCGAGCAGTCATAAGAAAGTCTACCTTCCCATCGATGATTGGCTCGATGATACAGTTGTGTATCAGGTTCTTTGATCTGAGGTACATTGGTAGTTCATCTTGAGTGTGTTATAGTTTGACCACACCAAAACTCGATCTCCTAGCCGTTTGGAACCCTAAGGTGTATGTTGGCTATAGCATGTTTATTGTCGGAACTGGATTGCACCAAGATGAGATCTATCAACCTCGGTAGTGGAGGAGTAGCCTATGATGATTATGAGATCAAGTTCTTAAGTCCATGGCCATGATAGCATGATATAATAGAAAAGAATTTTCTATTAGGATTTCTCATCGGACTCAAATCGAATGATTCATTCATATGATGGATGTTGGGTTTTGATGAGTTTACCTTAAACTCTAATCCTATCGGGACTCATGATAGTCGAATCGATTCACATAGATAACTGCATTGAGAGATTCGCTTTCAATTCTAATGGATTGCCACCATATGCTGCTAGGTGTCACTGGTGGATTTTGGGAGTAATTGGAATGATTCTGATGATCAATCATTCTAATTGTATGAATAAAAAAGTTCTGATTCATCGAAAGGTGTTTCAATGATGTCAATGATAGGAATCATGACATATCTCATTACCATATAGAATTGAACCTAACTAATCACACATATAAGGGTTTGAGTCTGGTTGTGATCAATTAGAATAAGTCAGTTTAATTGATTTGGATTAGATCCGATTAGGTTCAAGAAAATCATGCTAGCACATGATTGAACCTAACATTCTCCTTTTGTAGCACATGATTGAACCCAAGTCAGAAGGAAGAATCCATTGTGCACCAAACTTCCTTTCCTTCTCCCTACCTATTTTGTACGGCATTATATGAAATATTTGGGATGGCAAATCTGATGTGAGTCGACATGAAAAATTTATTAAGAATCATCGATCATCAAGATGATGCTCGTGGGTCCCATAACACCAATGACACATAGTAGTATGTAGTAGCAACTCAGTAGAATGAAAGTATAAATCTCTAGGTATAGTTATCATATGATTCAATCCTTCTATCATAAGTCTTAACTTGATGGAGGTCATGGATAACTCGTCAAACTCCATTGTCAGTCATATGCAAGATTGGCTCGACTTGAGTTCTCTTTTGAATCTCATGGAAACTTTTTTCTAATATTCACAATCACTTTGGCCAAAGTCTTATTGAACTCAATCTCACAAATCACATAGGATATACCCTTTCTACTAAGATCGATAGATTCCTATCCTACTCTTAATAGTAAACCTGAACTCACCATAACCAACATACATAGCAAGGACCCAAATAGCTAGGGACCAAGTAGACGTGCAGTCAAACATAGCAGTCTCACTATGAATAGCCAATGCACCATAGGTCAAAGGACTAGTCATACTACTGTAGCATCGAGAATACCATTGATGAGTGAGTAGACATCTAAGTGGCTTCTCGTAATGGTCACGCTCAATGCAAGTTGTTATCTAACAACCACCTGCATTATTATCCTAGTGTCACCACACTACAGCTCGAGACTCATCTACCTGCGAAGAAGGTGATCATGCACCGATCGAACTGGATCAATCACTCTCCTTCGTCATGATCCTCCAATTGGGAGCATTTAGAAATTAACCACTAATAGTATATATCTCAAATTCTCAATACCTTAAGAATATACAAAATCATCTTTGTTAATTTCTAGGATAAATCATGGACACATAAACATGACTAAAAATAAGAATGCCTTTTATTAATAATAAAAATTTTATAAGTTTAAATATAAGCCTTGGAAATATAAATGTGTCAGGCAATAATTGACTTTCTAGGGCACACATCTAACACCAACATCCAAACTATTTTCTGCACCAACACAACTCAAGCAAAACAAGTAATATATTTAAAAGATCCAAAATATTGAGGAGATTGGCATGCCGTATAAAAGATAATGCCTAGAGGTGTATATGACATACCAACCCGACTAGAGATGGATGATAATTCAGATCTACATGAAGATGAAGCTTTTCAAAAGAAAGGGCAAATATTGACCGAGCACCTTATTGATGAAGAACTTATGATAGCTCCTTTGAATAGAGCTGATTTATCGTATAATGAAGTTGAAGCTGATTTTGTATTTAATCTTGATGATTTAGAGGATGACGATCGATTCATAAATGATGATAAGATAGAAAATGATAAATTTATCAATTATTATGATTCGGAGGAGGATCTAGAAATTGAGGAGGATATAATATTGAAAAGTAGATCTATATTCTTTGTTGAATCTTCTCTTGCAATAATGGTATGCAACATAATTCTATTCATTAGTATTTATGTATTTTTTACTATTTTTGTTCATTATTATATTCATTTATATGTCAAGTTAATTATATGCATAATTTAAGCATTACAGGTATGGTGCCAGGAGGGAGACGACAACCTTCGAGTTCCCAGCCTACCCCTAAGCCTTCCCCCATTTCCACTGCTACACCATTGGAGTCGCTAAAAGGCCTATAAAGGCAGGTCTAAGTGAGGTGAGTTTGAGTAAGGCAGGCTCGACTGATATTTTAATATTTTTTATATAATAAAATTTAATTTTAATTTACCTATAAGGTTTATAGATGGCTATCATACTAATAATTTATTCATTATTTTTTAGGCCATTCTCTGTCGATGCTAAGGTGAGGGTGAGATCCATCGAAGAACCTCACCCTTGAGCATTGAAGATGTGAGTACGAGGGACAGTATCTCTGCATCAAGATTCTACCAGGCTATACTAGGCCTAATAAGGGATGGTGTGAGCTATGGCAGACTGAGCTGGGTATCATTTGCTATAGCTTTGCCCCAACGACACTCTTCGATTGGCATCAGGTTACACGACCTCAGAGAGAGGTCTTCTATAGCCACTTATAGGTATAATAATATTTATTTAAATATTTAATTAGCATTGTATTCTTATAATATTTGTTATTGGTAGGCTATATTTGATATTATTGATTTTGAGTACGATCCCATGTGGCAAGCTGTAGATGATCATCTATGCTTGCATTTCAAAAAGTATCGATATCGCATTCATCACCACTAGTATGCTGTAGTGCACGACTTGGAGGTGGAGGCAGTGCACCAGTGGCCATATGATAGCATCAGTATCGAGAACTGGGTTATCATATGCCGCACGTATAAGGATCTAATATATCAAGTAACTTTTTTTATTTAAAATTTAATAATTAAATTATTTATTTTTAAATTTAGTTACTTACTAACTAATTTGATTATTAACTATGCAGGATTGATGTGTCAAAAATGCCGTAAATCAGACAAGACAAATAGTCTTGCATTATGGGGGTTTGAGGCCATTCGTTCGCCATATAGAGTAGATGGCAAGTAATTTCTATTTACCATATTTTAACTCTTTAACTATTTAAAAATATTTTTTATTAATTATTTTTAAATTATAGAGAGATGTAGAGAGTTGTGAGCTTTCTTGTAGGATCGAGATCTACCAGTAGACCCATCAGCAACAGTCATGGGATTGGATAGCCGAGAGCCAAGAGCTTTATGTAAGTTTTTTCAACTATTTTTTTATTGGTATTTTGATTTTCAGTACAAACTTAGAATAGCTATAACTTTAATTTTCAAGATCCTACAATTAACATTAGATCCCACCTACCCTAGAGGGCTCGACCGCACCCATAGATGACAAGATCTATGATCAAGTGCTTGGTACAATATCCTGTTATGTTAGGAGACTAGGGCATGGGATCAAAGCTCCATATCTTCACATTCATCCAGGGCTGACATCCATGTTGCCTGTGATGTCTAGTTGGTGGATATACAGAGCCAAGCTGTTGAGGATCAATAGCAGGTTACTAAGTTAACTACACGCATCGACGAGTACTAACTATTCCAAATGCAGATGATGGAGCGGATGGTGCAGATGGAGCAATTGATGCAACTGATGAGGTAGCAGCAGGTCGGTCTGAGCTCCTTTGAGTGCTCCCCTCCTTCAGCCCGTTTCCCTTCTTTAGATAATCACTGATGCTTGATGGCCGACGATCTATTTTTGTATATTTTTATTTTTATTTTTGATCTTTTATATTTATAAAAAATACTTTTTAAAATTAAAATTTTATATAATAAAATGATAAAATTTATTTATAAATTTATTTTATGGATTTTTTATTTTAATTTTATAAATCATAAAATATATTTATTTATAATTTTTAAAAAATAATTTGCTATGTAATTATTTATGATGAAAATTTTTTATTATAAATAAAAAATTATTTATGATGAAAAATTTTTATCATAAATAATTATTATTTACGATGAAATATTTTCCATCATAAATAATTTTTTATTTATGATGTAATATTTTTCATAAAAAAAAGATTATTTATGATGCAAAATTTTGGTTTTTCATTGTAAATACTTCCATCATAAATAATTTAATGAATAAAAAAAATTTTTGAGAAAAATTTTTCATTGTAAAAAAATTTTATTAGCGACAAAAATTAAATTTTCATCACTAATTATTATCTAGAGGCCCTTTTTTCTGACGAAGAATTAGTGACAAAATTCTGTCACTAATAATTATTAGCAATGGAAATTAACTATTTGCAATGAATTTTTTATGTCGTAAAAAATAATTTTTGTTGTGGTAAATGTTTCTCTCTAGGAGTTTGTGGTTTCTTTGGATTATTTTTCTCTAAATTTCTATTTATGATCATGTTTTTGATCGAACAATTTAGGTGGTGACTACTCATATTTATTTATTTATTTTCTTTCTTCATGTTTTGGGAATAAAAAATGGTCAAGATGCTGAGGAGGATAGAAGGGTTGTCCAAAGGGATGTTGGAGAGGATGGAGGAGTATGGTTGCCTGCTCTCTCTGCCAACTCCTCTTTCTACTCTCACTCCATCATTAGTCACAGTGAAAGCAAGATGATGTAGTGTGCCAGCCGCAAAAAAGTGATCGAGCATATGGAAATGGCAGTGAAGTCGCAAGACCACTACCATCTACAATAGGTATGACTTGAAATTGTTTAATTTTCTTTATTAATATATATGTATATACATATATATTGGTACGGACAATCTCTGCCAGCCACGTGGCATCATCAAGAGGACCATCGCCCTAGATGAATGCTATAGATGACAAGTGTTAGTCTCAGGTCGGTAAAAGACCAACCTAAAGCCAAGACTGATTCTTAACTAGTTGATCTGAATCAACTAAGGGGGTGCTTGGTTTGCGATTGGAATCAAAATTGAAATAAAAATCAAAATGGATTGAAATCAAAATTGGAATAGCCTAATCCATTGAAGTGTTTGGTTCGTGATTGAAATCAAAATCAAAATCAGAATCAAAATCAAAATAAAAATTTGAATCCATAGGAGATAGTGGGGATTGAGTTTTAGGTGCATTGGACCATTCCCATTCCACTCCGAAATTGGAATCGGAATGGAACTCCCACCAACCAAGTAGTTGGAATAGGAGTCATCCATTCCCATTCGGATTCCAAACCCCTACTCCCCTCCAACTAAGCACCCCTAGGTGATCAAGCCTAGATCAGTAATATACTAACCACAATAAAATTCAAACTAGAAAACCACCATCCACAATATATAAGCCAAATATGGCCCTAGATCGGTATTCAACCAACCGTGCAGTAGTCACAGAATTAGATCAGTGCTTTGTCAATCTAAAGACAAGTGACCACTGAGTTCCACAGGAGATGAGGTTTGCACCGACCAAAACAATAGCAACTCACCTAAGCTCAAGATCAGTCACTCTGCAACCTTGATATCCGAGATCGACAAAATACTAATCTCATCATATATCCAGATTGATAATTTACCAACCTTGACATCTTCTGAGAACTAGCTAAGCACCAACTATGCTCCCACCTAATTGTGGCCCTCCACCTAATTTGCCATCAAGGCAAAAATGGCCAATAGCTACAATCCAGCTGGCCTTAACAACCTAACAAACTCTACTTAAGGCCTAAGCAATCTCCTCTATAAATAGAGAGGCAGGTAATGAAAAAATTCTATTTTTTTGGCATAGGATCATTCAGATCTAATTGGATCTGAAGGAATATTTCAAAAAAAATTTCTTATGATACTAATTAGATCTAAGACATCTCATATATGATCCTAAAGATCTAATATTATATAATAAAATAAAACTAAATCTAATTTAATTTCATACCTTATTTTTGGGTAATTAGATTATCCTGTAATGATCCTGAATGATCTTGAGGTTCTGGAAGGAGTGACGCACGCGCTTGGCCTCTACCGATGTCCACTCGAGTAGGATCTAGAGGTCTTCTTCTAAATCACCTCTTCAAAAATTAGATCTGGATCTAATCTTGAAATTCTTCAAAACTTATTTTGAAGAAGCAGCAGTCATCTCTTTTAGCAATGCTACCTTCTTCCTAATCTGGGTGCCTTTCTTCCTTGGATGGCACTTGAACCCATGCTCAACTCCTTTGGATGTGGAGAGGAGAGAGAGAGAGAGAGGATCAGAGGGAGGCATGGAATAGAGGAGGGTAGCCTTGCGGCATGATGAAAGGAAAGAGCTCTCTAACCCTAGGCGCACCTTGTTGCGCCATGCAGTGCCACATCATCCCGGCCAATCAAAGGCCTTCATTCAATCAAATCTAAACCTGATTGATGGGATGATGTCATCTAATCAATCAGATGAGAGTCTCTAAAATATTCACATAGGTGGTGCCAATATTGGATAAAATAGAAGTCTTTGCCGCCTAGGTGTTTAAACCTATCAAGAAATCCTAGAGTCCTACCTATATGGGACTCCATCTCTTATCCATATGAGGTGCATGACTAGGGTGGCATGCACCCTCTCTCTTACCTCTTTTAGTAAGGGGACAAGAGGCCCAAGTGCTCTCCTATAGGTGCATGACACATGGCCTTACGTCCAAGTGTCCAGGGTCAACTGTTGACCAATGTCAAAAAATAGGAATTAGCAGGTGATAGGAATTGGCAGATGTTGTCCTAAATCCATCTAATGAATTAGGATAACCCTTTTCTAATCTCGATAAGCTCCAGTCAGACTAAGATAAGGTTCCTGAGTGAGCCCAAATAAATTTGGCTCAGCCAAGATGAACCAAAATGATTACAAAAGGAGAATATTAGGCTCAATCGTGTGCTAGCATGATTTCCTTGAACCTAATTGGATCTAATCCAAATCAATTGAACTTAGTTAGTCTAATTGATGACATCCAGACCCAAACTCTTGTTTGTATGATCCAATTAGGTTTAGTTCCATATGGTAATGAGACATGTCACGATCTCTATCATCGACATCATTAAAATATCTTTTGATGGATCATAACATTTTTTATTCATACAATTAGAATGATCGATCATCTAAATCATTCTAATTACTTTCAAAATCCACCAGTGACACCTAGCAGTATATGATGGTAATCCATCAGAACTAAAAGTGAACCTCTCGGTGTAGCTATCTGTGTGATTGGGTTCTTCTATCTTGAGCCCTGATTGGATTAGGATTAAGGTGAACTCATCAAATCCAATATCCATCATATGAATTAATCATTTGATTCGAGTCTAATGTGAAATCCTAATAGAAACTCTTTCTATCATCTTCACTCTGCCATGGCCATGGGCTTAAGGACTTAATCTCATGATTATCATAGGATTGCTCCTCATCTACTGAGGTAGATAGATCTCCTATTGGTGCAATCCAATTCCTACAATGAATATGCTATAGCCAACATACACCTCAAAATTCTGAATGGCTAGGAGATCAAGTTATGGTGTAGTCAAACTATAACACGTTCAAGATGAACTGCCGATACACATCATGTCAACGAACCAAATACACCACTACAGCATAGATTCAATCATCGCCGAGAAGGTTGATTTTCTTATGACTGCTCGAGGTGGTCATGCTCAGTGCCCTCGTTCTCTAACGAGTATCTATACTCTCACTCTGGTGTCTCCACATCGTAGACTTAAGATACATCTATCTTAGAAAAATGATTATACACCAACCTTCCGGATCAATCACCATCCTTGTGATGATCCTACGATCGAAAGTAATTTATGAGTTAATTATAAAATTCATATCTTAAATTATCAACTCTTGAAAATATAAATTATCATTACCATTAACTCAAAGAATGTATCACAGACACTTTAGATACATAATATGATAAAAAAATAACTCATTTATTAATTTATAATCAAAATTATAAAATTATCCTTAGAAGTGTATTACAAGTGTCAGCCAATCTGGCTTCTAGAGCACACATCTAACAAACTCCCACTTGATCTAAAGTCAATTGGCTACAAAACTAAGTTCCATCTTCTTAAGGTGGGCTTCGATCTTCTGCTGGCTCAATGGCTTTTGTCAATGGATCAATAGCATTATCTATAGTGTCAACTCTCTTAATCTTAACGTATTCCTTCTCGAGGTAATCATGGATGAGGTGGTATCACCGCTCAATGTGCTTGAATTATTGGTAAGACCTCGACTCCTTAGCTAGGGCTATGATGCCATTGTTGTTGCAGTACAAAGGGACGACATCTAATGGCATCACTCCAAGCTCTATGGCAAACTTCTTATACTAGAATACCTCCTTCGTAGCTTTCGATGCAACGATGTACTCTGCTTCCATGGTGGAGTCTGCTATCACCGTTTGCTTGGAACTCTTTCAACTGACAGCTCCACCTTTAGAATAAATAAACTTTTAGATGTTGACATTCGATCATCTATGTCGGACATAAAATTTGAGTTTGTTACCCCTAGATCTGGAGTTCTCCATTATCAAAAACTAGAAACAAATTCTTAGTCCTTCTCAAGTACTTAAGGATACATTTTATAGAAGTCCAATGCTCTTCATCTGAATTTGACTGATACCTGCTCGTGACACTGACAGCATGAGTAATATCAAGTCATGTACATAGCATGGTATACATGAGACTCCCTATTGCCAAAGCATAAGGAATCTTGCTCATGCATTCAATCTCCTTAGGTGTGCTAGGACACATCTTCTTGAAGAGATGAATGCCATGTCTGAAGGGTACTAAACCTCTCTTGGAGTTTTTCATGCTAAACCTTTTCAACACCTCCTCTATGTACATTTTCTGTGAGAGATCCAGCATCCTATTTGGTCTATCCCTATAGATCTTAGTTCCAAGAATAAAGGATGCCTCTCCTAGATCATTCATAGAGAACTCCTTAGACAACCATATTTTAACTATAGTCAACATGGGAATATCATTCCCAATTAGGAGGATGTCATCCACATACAATACGAGAAAGATAACAACACTCCCACTGATCTTTTTGAAAACATAGGGCTCCTCCTCATTCTTGATGAATCCAAATGATTTGATTATATCATTGAAATGAGCATTCCAGCTTTGAGATGCTTGCTTAAGTCCATATATGGATCTTTGCAGCTTGCATACCTTATGATCATTGTCACTAAATGTGAAACCTAGCGGTTGTTCCATATAGATATTTTTCTTAAGATATCCATTTAAGAATGTCATTTTCACATCCATCTACCATATTTTATAATTAAAATAGGCTGCAACAACAAGCAATGTGTGGATGGATTTGAGTATGACTACTGGCGAAAAAGTATCCTGATAGTCAATACCTTCGTACTGATTATACCCTTTCACTACGAGCCTTACTTTGAATGTCTCTACATTCCCATTGGCACCTATCTTTCTCTTGAAGATCCATTTACATCCAATAGGTACTCTACCTTCAGGTGGATCTACCAAGGTCCAAACTTGGTTCGAATGCATTGAGTCAATCTATGACCTCATTACCTCTAACCATTTCTTGGAGTCGATATCTGATATCATCTTGTTATAAGTTTTGGGATAATCACTATGAACCCCATTTTTTGTGAAAAATATTTTCTCTACGTCTTCTAATATAGTACCTAAGTACCTTTCAGGAGGATGAAAAATTCTACTTGATCTACAAGGTGAAGGAATAGTGTCTGGGTTGGCTCAATCTGATTGGATTCCATAGGTTCCTTAACTCATTTCTTATCGAAGACTTTCTCCTCGAGTCTAATCTATCTTCCAATGCCACCATCTTGAATAAACTATTTTTCAAAAAAGATGGCATGTTGACTCACAATCACATTGTGATCTTTTGGAAGATAGAAATAATATCCTAATGTCTCTTTAGGATATCCAATAAATCAAGCTCTAAATGATCTAGACTCTAATTTATCTTCCTGTTATCTCTTGACATGGGCCAGACCAAATTCTGAGATAACTCAGACTTGGTTTCTTACCATGCCATATCTCATACGGTATGGTAGGAATGGTCTTAGAGGAAACCCTATTTAGTAAATTTATAGTAGTCATCAGACTGTGTCCCTAAAGAAACTCAGGAAGGTCCATGAAACTCATCATGGATTGGACCATATCTAATAGGGTTCGATTTCTCCATTTTAAAATTCTATTAAGTTGAGGCATTCTAAGTGGAGTCCATTAAGAGACTATGCCATTATCCTTAAGATAGTCTAAAAATTTTTGGCTAAAGTATTCGCCTCCTCGATCTGATCGAAGAACCTTAATGGGTTTTTCTATTTGCTTTTCTACTTCGAGTCTAAATTTCTTGAACTTTTTAAAACCTTCAGACTTATGTCGCATCAAATACACATACCCATACCGAGATAAATCATCAGTAAAGGTGATGAAGTAGACATAATTGCTCCTAGCCGGCACATTAAATGGGCTGCATATATTAGTATGTACTAGGGCAAGCAGGTCTGTGGCCTTTCCCCATGTCCTACAAAAGAAAGCTTGGTCATTTTGCCATGAAGGTATGATTCATAAATCGGATATGATCCGAAAGTCAACGAACTCAATAGCCCAGATTTTCTCAATTTGTTAACCCTATCTTCAGCTATATGACCTAGCTTAAGGTGCCAAAGATACCTATCATTTAGACTATCCCTAGGTCATTTTGATCCTATGGCATTCATGTTTTGCTTGATATTAAAAATAGAAACATCAATATGTAATTGGTAGAGATCATTTATAAGGAAACCACTTGCAATTTTATTTTTTTCATAAAAAATATTACAATAGTCCTTAAGAAAACTAATTACATAGCCTTCTTATGCTAAACATGAAACAAAAATCAAATTCCTGCTTGTTGCAAATACATAAAAATGATCCCTAAGAACTAAATCTAATCCTGATGGTAATCATAGAGGGTAGGTTCCCACGATCATAGCAGCAACTCTTGCTCCATTTTTGATGCGTAGGATTATCTCACCATCTCCAGCCTCCTGCTATCCTCAAGATCCTACATAGATGTGTACAAGTGAACATTAGAACCAGAGTCAAGCACTCAACTGGATGCAGAAGAAACATTAAGATTAGATTCCATAATGAGTAAACCTCCAAAAGGACCTGCTTCCTTCTTATTCTTCAGGCTGGCTAGGTACAAAGGATAGTTCCATTTCCAATGGCCATCAGTATTGCAATGAAAATATTTTTCCTTATCGGCCTTCTTCTTCAACTCTGCCTGCTTCATCTTTTCACCATCCACCTTCTGCTTCTTCACGCACTTCTTCTTCTTTTCAAAAGACTTTCTCTTGGAAGATGTTCGCTCCACAGCAAGTACTGGGCCTTTAGAATCTTTCATTGAAAGATCAGCAGTAACCAGCATGTTTATGAGTTCAACCAAGGTATTATAAAATTTATGCATATGGTAGTTCATGATAAATTGCCCATACACATCAGTCAAGAACTATAGAATTATATCAATTTGGAGATCCTGATCTAACTTGACACCGAGCTTATCAAGCTTTTCTATGTTCTTGATCATTATCAGATAATGATCATGGACTGACTGCCCATCACACATCTGAGCCTTAAATAGTCTTTTAGTGACTTAATATTTTACTGCGCGACTCTGTTCATCAAACAACTCTTGCAGATGAACCAACATTTGGTGGCTAGTCTTAAAATATCTTTATGTTGATGCTAGAGCTCATCAAACATTGAGCCTAACATGTAATACCTGACTTTGTTATCTTCATCCATCAACTTCTCAAGAGATGCTCTCCGATCAATGGATGGATGGACTGGTAAGGTGGGAGGATCCTGTTCCAACACATGAGTCAACTTCTCAAAATCCAAAATAATTTTGAAGTTTTGGAGCCAATCCTTTTAGTTGGGTCCAGTCAGTCTATGGGTGTCTAGGATACGGGCTAGTGGGTTGGATGCAGACATCTTTCTGTAGAGAGTCAAAGTTTCTAATTAGATTTTGTAATTTAACTTAATCAATTTATTTAGAATTTTTATTTTTAAACAAATTAGGCTTCCACTATTTACTCAGATCCCTACACTTTCTTAGCAGAGATGCAAAAGTCTTCATGATTATTGATTTTTAGTGGGTGGTGTGGTCCCACCAACTAGCTCACCACCTCACCTAATATTTATTGGTGATAGGTCAACTGATGAGTGGACAACTCTTGTCCAATGATTCTCTAACCATGGTGCACCCAAACCTGATCTCTAATTCATGAATCTCATAATGTTTGAAATATTGATCCACTCTTTAGTTAAGTCAGACCCACCATTTGCACGAATTGAATTTTTGATTGGGTCCCTCACCGTATCTGAAATATTGAGCCCAATCCATCCTCCAACCCCTAGCATCCAATACCTAATAGACATGGTTGCATCTTCTTAGTACAACTAAACTACTGTATCCAACTGAGAAAAATCAACCCCGGGAAGGGTCCACACATCTACAATGGTGGAAGACCTTAAACTTAATATTTTCTTAGAAAGACTTAATTTAGGTTGCTTTAAACTTAACTTGACTTAGTCATAATAATTATAACTAACCTAGTGGCATGGGTTGGCTCAAATTGTTAGTCACCTTAAATCAGAACTAGATCGACACAAATGGCCAGGTGACACCGATGGAAGGGATATACCATTAACGAGATAAGAATGCATTTGATCAAGTAGCTTTCAATTAAAAATCAGTCAGTCATATTTATCAGACTTACCTTAGATACTAAATTATCGAATCAGAATCAATTGAGTTAACCTACGATCCATGCTCGAACCGTGGAGCCAAATTAGGTCTTAACTTGATTGAGTCACATCTTAATGTAATTTAATCTTGACCCAAACTTAATCTTATCAGGCTAGTCAAATCTAAGCTTTTTTTGATCCCACCTAACCAACTCTTGATTCCGTTTGATCAACCGCTAAATCTAATTGAGCTACCCAAGCTCGAATCCAATTTTATGAATATATCTTAGATTTAAAATTTTATAATTTTTAGAGCTAATTAATTTTATAATATTAATTTTTAATTAAGTTTTGGGTTTATGAATAAAATATGTAATAAAATTTTAGGATTTCAGGATCTAGGTTTTGCAGAAAAATAAGTTCTGATTTCTGATTAAGGACAAACACGCAGCACCCCTATATATCATAAGAACACCCCATCGAATGAAAGAAAAGGACCTTTAAATCCTACTTTATTCTTATGATCGGACGGCCAAGGGGAATGCCATAATCAAAAATATAATATTTACTACAAAACAAGTTAGATCATGTGTCACATATACAAAAGATCTAACCTATACATGTCTTGCATACATCTCATGTATCATAACTTAATCAATCATGCATACTTTTAGATCTAAAATATCACATATTAAATCTGAATAATAAAAATTTAAATTTGATCATATCAAAAATAAAATTATTCTAGATATTTTATAGAACTATTCTATAAATAGTCTAAGCATGCATCTTTCATATCTCATATGAATAAAATAAAAATTAAAAAATTATATTGTCTATTTTTTAGAAAGATTATAATAATTATAACATCAAAAAAAATAAAAATAAAATAGATCTAAAATTATATTTAACTAATTTAATAATATGATTATACTAGACTACACATAGAACTACTTCTATTCCTACTCTAGTCATGCATCTCTTACATTATAGATCTAAATAATAAAATTTTTACTTTTTTGATTTTAGATCTAATCATATCTGATGTGACATCTAAAATCTTTTAATATTAGATCATATATAAAAATTAAATTAGATGTAAAATAGATCTGATGAACTACTAACCTGACTTTGAGACTAGTTGAACGAAAAATCCTATTTTTCCGGCATAGGATCATTTAGATTTGATTGGATCTGAAGGAATATTTCAAAAAATTTTTCTTATGATCCTAATTTGATATAAGACATCTTGGATCTGATCCTAAAGATCTAATATTATATAATAAAATTTAATTTAATTTAATTTAATTTCATATCTTATTTTTGCATAATCAGATTATCCTATAATGATCCTGAGGTTCTGAAAGAAGCCACGCAAGTGTCTGACCTCTACCAATGTCCACTTGGGCAGGATCTAGAGGTCTTCATTTTTTGAATCAGCTCTTCAAAAATCAGATCTGGATCTGATCTTGAAGTTCTTCAAAACTTTTTTTGAAGAAGCAGCAGTCATCTCTTTTAGCAATGCTGCCTTCTTCCTGATCTAGGCACCTTTCTTCCTTGGATGGCACTTGAACCCATGCCCAACTCCTTTGGGCATGGAGAGGAGAGAGAGGATAGAGGGAGGCATGGAATAGAGGAGGGTAGCCTTGCAGCATGGTGAAAGGAAGGAGCTCTCTAACCCTAGGCGCAGATAGGGTTTAAATAGATCCTGCTGCGCCATGCATTGCTATATCATCCCGACCAATCAGAGGCCTTCATTCAATCAGATCTAAATTTGATTGATGGGATAATATCATCTGATCCAATCAGATGAGGGTCCCTCAAAAATCTTTAGTGCCTTGGTGTTTTAAACCTATCAAGAAACCCTGGAGTCCCATCTGTATGGGACTCCATCCCTTATCCTTATGGGGTGCAAGCATAGGGTGGAGTGCATCCTCTCTCTTACCTCTTTTAGCTAGAGGACAAGAGCGCCAGGTGCTCTCCTATAGGTGCATGAAAGATGGCCCTATGTCCAAGTGTACAGGGTCAACTGTTGACCTATATCCAAAAATAGAAATTAGCAAGTGATAGAAATTGGTAGGTATTGTCTTAAATCCATCTAGTGAATTAAGACAATCCTTGTCTAACCTGGACAAGCTCCAATCATATTAAGATAAGATTCCTGAGTGAGCCTAAATAAATTTGGCTCAACCAAGATGAACCAAAATGATTATAAAAAGAGAATGTTAGGTTCAATCGTGTGCTAGCACAATTTTCTTGAACCTAATTGGATCTAATCCAAATCAATTAAAATGGGTTGGTCCAATTGATGACATCCAGACCCAAACTCTTGTTTGTCTAATCCAGTTAGATTTAGTTTTGTATGGTAATGAGATATATCACGATCTCTATCATCGACATCATTGAAATACCTTTCGATGGACCAAAACTTTTCTAATTCATACAATTAGAATGATCGATCATCTAAATTATTCTAATTACTCCCAAAATTCATTAGTGACACCTAGCTGTATATGGTGGCAACCCATTAGAATTGAAAGTGAACCTCTCAGTGCAGCTACCTGTGTGATTGAGTTCTTCTATCTTGAGCCCCGACTGGATTAGGGTTAAGGTGAACTTGTCAAACCCAATATCTATCATATGAATTAATCATTCGATTCAAGTCTGATATGAAACCCTAATAGAAACTCTTTCTATCATCTTCACTCTGCCATGGCCATGGGCTTAACGACTTAATCTCATGATTATCATAAGGCTTCTCCTCATCTTCTATGATAGATAGATTCTCTATTGGTGCAATCCAATTTCTACAATGAACATGCTATAACCAACATATATCTCAGGATTTTGAATGGCTAGAAGATCGAGTTATGGTGTAGTCAAACAATAACATCTTCAAGATAAATTATTGATGTATCTCAGATTAAAGAGCCAGACACACCACTACAGCATTGAGCCAGTCATCGACGAGAAGGTAGACTTTCTTATGACTACTCGAGGTGGTCATGCTCAGTGCCCTTATTTTCTAATGAGTATCGGTACTCTCTCTCTGATGTCTCCACACCATAGACTCAAGACTCATCTATCATAATTAAGTGCTCATACACTAACTTTCCAGATCAATCACCATCCTTATGATGATCCTATGGTCGGGAGCAATTTATGAGTTAATTATAAAAATTCATGTCTTAAATTATCAACTCTTGAAAATATGAATTGTCATTACCATTAACTCAAAGGATGTATCACAGACACTTTAGATACACACTGTGATAGAAAATAACCTATTTATTAATTTATAGTCAACACTACAAAATTGCCTTTAGAAGTGTATTAAGTGTCAGCCAATCTAGCTTTTAGGACACACATCTAACAGCAGGGTACTTCTCAAAGGTAAGCTTTAGCACAAACTCATAGAGTCGAAACTCTACTGAAATTTGCTCTCAACTTTCCTATTGAAGGAAGATCGAACCACTCTCCCCTCAAACTCCCTTATTCTGCCTTTCAATCTTCCATTTTCATTATCTATTGATAGTGCTTTAGCTGACTTAAGCATCAAAAGATCTTAAATCGGAGGATACCCCATCAATTTTTGAACTTTTCTTGTAGGTTGGCCTATGATCCATGTTGAACTGGCTTGATCAGCTCTCCAGTATGAATCTCTTCGACCATATGAAGCCCTACTATAATAGATTGGCACTATAGGAAGGACATACTCAAAAATCTTATGGAAATGGACAAGAAAGCATAGAATCCTACTCCATCTTCTCCTGGAGCTCCTTTGAAGATGGTCCAGTCTCATCCTCCAGTAATAATTGATCTCCAACATTTCAATCTCCTGATGCAGTAAGTCCAGGCCCTCACCAATGTTGCCCAACAGCTCCAATAGATAATAGAGTGATGGGAAGAATTTGTTCTTCAAGAAGCTGCATCACGAATCAACCATCTTTCAACCCCCCAAGAATTCCATCAGAAGTACTTTTTTGATCCAAAAGAGCACTCCTCTAAAGTTGAATCGACTCCCTACAGTAGAAAACTGCTACGAGAGGTGGATCTTGAAGCTGAAGCTAAAAGAGGTACAACTCGAAATATCTTCTCAAAATATGAAGAATTTCGACCTCACTTCTCCCTATTCTATTGAAATTTTGAATGAATCGATTCCATCCTATTTCAAAATGCCTCCCCTCGAACCATTCAACAATTCCACTGATCTCCAAGACCATCTTGAGGGATATAGGAATGTTATGAGGCTCTAGGATGCATCTGATGCCCTTCTTTGTATGGCTTTCTCCATCATCCTCAAAAAATCTATAAGGGTATGGTTCTCTAGACTCCATTCTGGGTTCATTTCTTCTTTCGACCAGTTGAGCAGGCGTTTTATAGCTTATTTTGGGAGCAACCTATTGGAACCAAATCTAGGGTTTTATGACTAGATCTTGAAACTTTTTAAAGATCAGGAGGCGAAAGACTTAAATAAATTAATATTTATTTATAAAACCAGAGAATACCATATATCTAAGATTCTATTATATGATTATAGCATGATATTAAATCAAAAATTAAAAACAAAAGGAAAGAACATGTGTTGATCATATCAATGCAGATCTACACTAGATCAGAATCATACTAGTAATAGGAGATCAGATCTTTGTTACCTATGCAAGTTGGACATTCTAACATGCTAATATAGGTTGAAGGATGAAGATCTGAGCTGCACATACTTTTGGCCTCTAGGAGATGTCCACACGAGCCCACGAACCCTAATTAGAAGTCTGATGTTGAAAATCAGGATAGTATGCTAGTACTGTGCTGATCCTTCTTTAACGATCAATCTGATGCTTTCTTCTTCTAGATTTGAACTAATCCAAAGATGAGAGGAAGGAAAAAAGATTACTAATCTAAGACACTCTCAAATAATCTCAAAAAGGAGGAAGAAAAGAGAGGAACAAGATAACCCTAGAAGAAGACCCTCTTCTTCTTCTCTATTCTCTCACATAGACACCTAGATTGGTGTCTATGAAAACCCAATGCCCAAGAACCCTTTCCTTATGATTTTCACACACTCAAAACCTCTCTCAAATTCTATGTTCCATAAAAAATTCAAGTAAAAATTTATTTTAAATAATAAGTTATGGAAGAGCCTTGTCTAGGTCAAATTTTCAAACAAGGCAGGTCAACATCAGGCAGGTTGTTTTTAGGCGCCCCCTCCTCATCCCATGCCATGGACCACCTGAGATAAACACACAAAATGCATTCTTTTACCATGGAAAATAAAGAAAGAAAATTAGGTGTGGGCAGCACAAGGGAAGGAATCCAAGTTTGTTGAGATTCTATCACATAGAATCCAAACAAACCATAACAACTTACCTTCTTAAGCCAATGTCCATAACTTATTCCAAATAAGAGAGAGACAAGGAGAGGGGATGTGTGTGAAAAGATGGGAAAAGGGGATTCAACACTAAAAATAAAAGAAGAACGGCATGGGGTCAAGGTGGCATAAGATATGGAATCCTAGTCAAACTAGGATACTTATTTTGGCTTGTTCAAACATGATTTCTCAAACCAACTCAAACCAAAACAAATTCAACCCAATTGAATTAGGTCCTAAACTATTTAAGGATTTATTTAAATTAAATTAAATTATATTTAAATTAAATTTAATTTTTTAATTAAATTAAAAAATTAGATTGATCCAAGTCCTAGTTGAACTAGGACTAGTTCTTCCTTGCACTAGGTTTATCCAATAAACCAATTGAACTTCATCCAATCAAGCCCAAACTAAATCTAATTAAAATATTTTTAATTAAACTTAATCTCAGCCCTTTGGCTTAATCAAATTAAGTCAATTAGCAATTGAATTGCTAATTGATCCTCCTGTAATACTTGCACTAGGTTAAACATCAATCGTATTGATCATTTAACCCTAGGACGATTCTTAATCGTTGATCAACCATCCGATCAAATTATGAACTCTAATGTGTGTGACCTTATAGATTCAAACCTAAGTTGATAGCATAGAAATAAACTTCAATTTCAATCGAAGTGACCATCTAGCAATGGTACCCGACGGTCGGATAGGTCGAATGTATAGAACAACATCCTTAGAACCCATGTAGATATAGTTTCTATATAATTCATCTCCTTGACCAAAATGCTCATAGGATACCTCAGAGTTCAATGGTCAACTTTGATCAGGTTGTCCATATTGTAGTTTAAAATATCAAATCCAACTGATGGATTATCTTGGCCAAGATTTTGCTATATTGAAATACAGTGACACATTATTCTCCAACTCTTGGAGTGGTCAATCCCATCTTGATCACAAACCAATTTTGTAAGTACTTGACTATGCCTAGAAGTCTTCCATTATTGAATTAAAAATTTAGTTAGTCCAATACCAAAGTATAGTGAGTTGCTTGCAAGTCACTTAGGTGATCTCAGATCTAAGGGACACTTATACCTATATCCCATCAGAGACATTCTCGATAGTAGAATACTCTAGAGTTAGTTATGTTTAATGATGATGTATCCTTACATCTCATCTGTATGTCATACCAGTGTCTTCATACTCATTGGTTAAAAGAACAACCAACCTATACTACATACAGTGACCTATGCTCGATAAATGTTGTCATCCTAATTAATAGCCTATCATTTAGTCATGAACTATTTTAAGGACTAATCGATAAATCCTCTCTTTATTGAAGCTAAATAATCCTAAGAACTTAATCATAATAATGGAGTTCATTAGAAAATAAATATTTTATGATAAAAAAATATCAAAAATATATTTTATTAATTAATAAATCAATTATAAATACAATATAGCACAACCATCCATAAGCTGATCAATGGCTTTAGGACATATTTTTCAATAACTCTTACTTATCTTAAAGCCAATCAACATAGTATCTAATACCCATCTTCGACTTATGGTTGTCAAACTCTTTTATTATCAGGGCTTTAGTGAAGGGATCAGTCAGAGCATTTGTGGTGCTCCCAAGCCTTGGGAGGCCACAGGAGGAGTCAGGAGGTTGGCTCCGAAGATTTTAGGGGCTTGGTTGGTGCTTCGAAGATCTGGGACACAAGGTGAAGCAAGGAACCAAAGCTGGAGAATCAAGACTGCAGAAAGAAGATTTTCTGCAGGTTAGCCAGCTCAGTCCAAAATTGGGTCGACTAAGTCTCAGAGCACAGGTAAAATATGAGAGCTGCACCTTCGGGACTACTGGCACGGCATAGGATTGGGTCGGCTTAGTTTCAGACTGAGCCGACCTAGTGAAACTTAGTCGGCTCAACTCTAAGACTGAGCCGGCTCAGTGCACGGGCAGAGTTATGTGAGGGTCTATTTTGGGCTAGGATCTGGGATGATCCTAGGGGTCTTAAGGCCTGCTTTGAGAGGTCTTAAGGGGGCTAATTCATGTATGGGTTGGGTCTAGATCTAGAAGATGAGAGCATGGGAGACATGGGTGTACATGGGCTTAGTGAGTGCTTTCATGTATTGGGTTAGCCGGGGAGTTTTTTGGTTGGACCTAATGGCTATGTATAAATACATAGGTTGTATTAGGATTTTCAAGGTTGGAATCAATACAGACCTTTTCTTCCTTAACTCTTTTCTTCTCTTCTCTCTAGAGTTGCCGCGCTAGGATTCTTGAAGAAGCCCTAGAGAAGGGGGGCACCTCCCTCAAGCCCAAGGAGGGAGGCGCCCCATCACAAATCTAGGTGAAGGATCGATGGTGTGCTACCCATAGAGAACATCACAGGTTCCTACAAATCCATCCTAAAGATCAGGAGCTTCCACAATATGGTATCGGGGTGCTTATGATGTCAAGGATGATTGACGTTCGAGCGATATCATGGGTCTACAATTTTGAATCAGAGCTAGGTGATGCCTGGAACGTTATGGACGATAATATGGTATTAGAGGCAGGTTTTAGAGCCTGATGGTGCATGGAAGAGCCAAGTTTCAGTGCTTGATGGCACATGAAAAGAGCCAAGTTTTAGAGCCTGATGGTGCATGAAAGGGAAGAAGAAGTCGTATAAGGTAAAATCAGAAATCTGCACATGGATTTCACGGTATGTCTCAAATCTACCTTGTTATTGTAGTAGTCTGGCCAACCGGGAGTATCGAGTTGAAGGTGAAGGTTGAGAGCTTTAACAGAAAGAAATTTTTCTGGGTGGAAGAATTTGATGCATGATTTGCTGATTGATCTTGGTGGAAAGGATGGTGCGTATGATGGTTATGTGATAGGCAGGGAGCGCTGGAGTGCTGTAGTAGTGCTTCCCTGAAGATGCAGGGTTGAGAGAGGCTCGATGATGCAGCAGTCGAGGAAGGTATCTCAGTAGAGAGCATCCGGGTAATCTAGAAAGATGGATAGTGTAGGACTATTGAAGAGAGGTTTTCCAAGGGGTAATGATCGAAGGAAGACTGAAAAAGCGACTATACGTCCTTTAGTGTCTGAAAGGCAGAGAAGTAGTTAGAGATGTATTCAGTGGTTCGACCAGAGCATAGATTTATGAAACCTTGAGAGTGATGGAGATGGATGATCCATGGAGGTCCAGTAGGTTAGGGCTGGGTGGCTGTAGAGCGGCACAGAGATGAGTCAGAAAGCGCTGGAGTGCTATAGGAGCGCTTTCCTAGAGGCACGGGGCTGAGAGAGGCTTGGTGGTGCAGCAATCGAGGAGTGTATCTCAGCAGAGAGTGTCAGTAGTATCTTAGGAAGATCGGATGTAGGTCTCAGGGAGAGCCAGGGGGTCTCAGGGAGCACCAGAAGGTCTCAGGTAGCTGGGAGTATCATGGATCAGGTTTCTTCTATAGGGGCATCAGGGAGAGTTGCAGTTCAGATGAAGGATGGTTCTTCAAGCGTAATTGAAGTGATGGCTAGTGTAGAGGCATGAGAGAAGGACTAGGGTGAAATTCCCTAGGGTTCAGTCACTAGTTTCAGAAGAGTTGGATGAGCTCTTGAGTTTCAAAGGTGCTCGTAGATTACAGAGGTATCAGAGGTGGCTTCGAAGAGGGCCACGGAGCACGGAGGATTCGAAGGGGCAACGATGGTGTTCGAGGTGTAGTGGTAGACTCAGTAGTGCAGCATTGAGTGGTTGGCCTCGAGGGACTCGGTGATAGAGTCAACTTCTGTAGCATCAGGTGGACTTCAGATATAGGTGGAGCTCTGTAGTGGTAGCTTCACAAGTGGAGAGTAAATTTGGCATGAGTTTAGAGCATCGATGATGCACAGTTCTAGGTGGAGCGATGCATATAGGTGGATAGGTATAGCTCTGAGGAGATCGTGTCAGGTGGTACAGTATGTGCTAGTGCAGAAATGCTGTAGGTTCTCCAGAAAAATTCAGAGAAGGTGATGCAGTTGCTAAGTAGAAGGGATCCTATAATTTCAGAAGCAAGCACAGGTCTTCAGCAGTGGAGGCGGTCATCCCAAAGGCCTCAAGGGTGCACAACAGCTAAAGAGGATTGGCGGAGGCGATGTTTGCATAAGGGGCTATCGAGTGCATAGGGATAGCGGGATCATGTAGGAGGTCATTATCGAGGGGTTTGCCAAGGCTTGGGGCACTAAGGTGGAGATTGTGAGGATTTATGGTGCTCCCAAGCCTTGAGAGGCTATGGAAGAAGTCAGGTGGTTGGCTCCGGAGATTCCAGGGGCTTGGTTGGTGCTTCGGAGACCTGAGATACACGATAAAATAAGAAATCAAAGTCAAGGAATCAAGACTGTAGAAAGAAGATTTTTTGTAGGTTAGCTGGCTCATTCCAAAACTAGATCAGCTAAGTCTCAAAGCATAGGCAAAATATAGAGCTACGCATTCGGGACCGTTGGCATGGCATAGGACTGGGCCGGCTTAGTTTCAAACTAAGCCAACCCAGTGGAACGTAGCCGGCTCAGTTTTGAGACTAAGCCAGCTCAGTGCGTAGGCAGAGTTATGCGAGGGTCTATTTTGGGCTAGCATTTGGGATGATCCTAGTGGTCTTAAGGCCTGCTTTAAGAGGTCTTAAGGGGGCTAATTCATGTACGGGTTGGGTCTAGATCCAGAGGATGAGAGCATGGAAGATATGAGTGTACATGGGCTTGGAGAGTACTTTCATGTATTGGGTTAGTCAGAGAGTTTTTTGGTCAAGCCTAATGGCTATGTATAAATATATAGGTTGTATTAGGGTTTTCAAGGTTGGAATCAATACAGACCTTTTCTCCCTCAACTCTTTTCTTCTCTTCTCTCTAGAGTTGCTGCCCTAGGGTTCTTGAAGAAGCCCTAGAGAAGGAGGGCATCTCCCTCAAGCCCAAGGAGGGAGGCATCCCATCATAGATCCAGGTGGAGGATCGATGGTGTGTTGCCCATAGAGAACCTCATAGGTTTTTTCAGATCCATGCTAAAGATCAGGAGCTTCCGTACCATGGTATTGGGATGCTTATGATGTCAAGGATGATTAGCGTTCGAGCGATATCATGAGTCTATAATTTGGTCTCAGAGCTAGGTGATGCTTGGAACATTGTGGACGATAATAGTTCTCCTTTCCATCGATCTTCTGAAAGTTGACATTACCTCAATGCACAATCTCTTGGACTAGATGAAAGCAGTGTAGAATATTCTTCATCCGCTAGTATGCCTTTGGTTCTTTCGGTTGAGCTATGGCACCAGTGCTGTTGCAGTAGAGCAGGACCAGATCATCTAGAAAGAGTGCTACTCCGAGCTCGGTGATAAACTTCTCCAACCACATAGCTTCTTTCGTGGCATCTGATGTTGCAATGTACTTTGCTTTGCAAATAGAGTCTACCATAGTATGCTGCTTGGATCTCTTCCAATAAATAGCTCCACCTTTCAGAGTAAAGATATGACACAACACGCTTCTACTATCATCATGGTCAGATTGCAAGCTAGAGTTTGTAAACCTCATAAGTTTCATATCTGACTTGCCATGAACCAACCATTAGTCCTTAGTATTTTTCAAATACTTATAGATGACTTTAACCACTTTTTAGTGGTCTTCCCCAGGATCAGACTGGAATCTACTCACAACTCCTAATGAGTATGCCACGTCTAGTCTCGTAAATGTCATGGTGTACATGATAGATCCTACTATCGAAGCATATGGGACTTTACTCATACGCTCTCTCTTCAAGAGTTGTTAGACAATCTTTTTTAGAGAGAGAAATTTCATGGTGTATTAGAAAATAGCCCTTTTTGGAATTATCCATGCTGAACATGAAGGAAAAACCCTATTTCTCGGATCAGGTTCGTTCAGATCTTGAGTTGATCAAGAGGGATATTTCAAAATTTTTTTCCTTAAATCCAAATCAGATATGAGATTCTTTAAATCTAATTTTATCAATCTAATAAAATAAAAATAATATAAAATAAATTAAATCTAATTTAATTGTACCTTGTTATGGGTAATCCTATTACCCTATGATGATCCTGATGTTTGCAGCTGGAAGGTTCTAGGATCTAGCCATGCAAGCACCTAGGCCTCTATCCGATATCCACTCAAGCAGGATCTAAAGATCTTCTTCTTCTCTATCACGTGCTCCAAAAATTCAGATCTTGGATCTGATCTTGGAGGATCTTCAAAACTCTTTTGAAGATCAGCAGTTGTCCTCTTGCAGCAGCGCAGCCTTCTTCCTTTCCTGTCGCCTTTCTCTTGATCTTAGATCGCACCAACCATTGGAGCCCAAAACTCCTCTTTGGACGTGGAGAGGAGAGAGGAGAAGTAGAGGGTGGCATGGAGGAGGGAGAGAGGCAGCCTTGGGGCATGGGCAAAGGGCAGAAACTTCTAAATCCTAGGGTACAGTCAGGGTCTTATTTATAGACCCTACTGCGCCATCCAACTGGCACATTATCTAACCAATCACAACTCTTTGTGAAATCAGATCTAAATCTGATCGATGGGATTATATCATCTGATCCAATTGATTAGAGTCCCTCACAAACCTCCTTAGGTGGCGCCAAGACTAGTCAAAGAAGAGTCTTTGGCGCCACCTAAGTAGAGAGCATGAAGCAACCTGGAGTCCTATTTGTATGGGACTCCAGGCATCATCCTCTTTGGGCGCACACCTCTCTAGGCATGTGCCCCCACCCTTTCTTCTTTTTAGCAGGGAGATAAAGCCTCATCTTCTCTCCTATGGGTGTATGACACATGGGCAGATGTTTAAGTGTCAAAGGTAAATGTTTGACCAAAGTCAAAAGATAAGATTTAGCAGGTGACGAAAAATGGCAGGTGTTCTCAAATTTATCTCATAAATTAAGACAACCCTTTTCTGACTTGGACAAGCTCCAGTCAGACCATATGAAGGCCTCTGAGTTGAGCACAAACTCCTTTGGCTCAGTCAAGGACAACTTTTAATGATAGTAAAAGAAGAACGTTAGGTTCAATCGAGTGCTAGCACGATTTTCTTGAACCTAATTGAATCTCATTCAGATCAATTGAACTGGATCAGTTCAATTGATGATCACCAGATTCAAACCCTTGTTTGTGTGATCCCAGTTAGGTTCAGTTCTGTATGGTAATGGGATATGTCATGATCTCTATCATCGACATCATCGAAACTCCTTTCGATGGATCAGAACTCTTCTGATTCGAACAGCTAGAATGATCGATCATCTAAATCATTCTAATTGCTCCCAAAATCCACCAGTGACACCTAGCAGTATATGGTGGCAACCCATCAGAGCTGAATGCGAACCTCTTGGTGCAGCTACCTGTGTGATTAAGTTCTTCTATCTTGAGCCCCGATCAGATTAGGGTTAAGGTGAACTCGTCAAACCCTAGTTTCTGTCATATGATGTAATCATTCGATTCAAGTCCGATGTGAAAATCCTAAATAGAAACTCTTTCTATTATTTCACTCTGCCATGGCCATGGGCTTCTGGACTTGATTCTCATGATCATCATAGGGCTGCTCCTCTCTACCACCGAGGTAGATAGATTCCATCTTGATGCAATCCAGTTCCTACAATGAACATGCTATAGCCAACATACACCTCAGGGTTCCATATGGCTAGGAGACCGAGTAATGGTGTAGTCAAACTATAACACCCTCAAGGTGAACTGCCGATGCACCTCAGGTCAAAGAACCAGACACACTACTGCAGCATCGAGTCAGTCATTGACGAGAAGGTAGACTTCCTAATGACTACTCGAGGTGGTCACGCTCAGTGCCCTCGTTCTCTAACGAGTACCTGTACTCTCGCTCCGGTGTCTCCACACCGTAGACTCAAGACTCATCTACTAAAGAGAAGCGATTGTACACCAACCTTCCGGATCAATCACCATCCTCGTGATGATCCTATGGTCGGGAGCATTTTATGAGTTAATAATGATTATTCATGTCTTAAATTTTCAACTCTTGAAAATATGAATTATCATTACCATTAACTCAAAGGATGTATCACAGACACTAAATACACATATGTGATAGAAAATAACCCATTTTATTGATATTAGTTAAAATTATAATTTTGCCCCTAGAAGTGTATTACAAGTGTCAGCCAATTCTGGCTTCTAGGGCACATATATCTAACAATCTCCCACTTGTCCTAAAGCCAATTGGCTACAAGTCTAAGTCCCATCTTCTCAAGGTGGGCTTCGATCTTCTGCTGGCCCAACGGCTTTGTAAGTGGGTCTGCCACATTATCTGTGGAGTTGACTCTCTTGACCTGACATAATCCTTCTCGAGGTAATCGCGGATGAGGTGGTATCGCCGCTCAATGTGCTTGGATTTCTGGTGAGACCTCGGCTCCTTAGCAAGGGCTATGGCGCCATTGTTGTCGCAGTATAGAGGAATGGCATCTGATGGCATTACTTCCAATTTCTGCAGCAAACTTCTTGTACCAGAATGCTTCCTTCGCAGCTTCTGATGCAGCGATATATTCTGCTTCCATGGTGGAATCTGCTATCACTGTTTGCTTGGAACTCTTCCAGCTGACAGCACCACCATTGCACACAAACAGACTCCCAGATGTCGACTTTCGATCATCTATATCGGACATGAAAATCCGAGTCTGTGTATCCCTGGACTTGGAGTTCTCCATTACCAAAGACCAACATCATATCCTTAGTTCTTCTCAAGTACTTAAGGATACATTTCACAGAAGTCCAGTGTTCTTCACCTGGATTTGACTGATATCTGCTTGTGACACTCACAGCATGGGCTATATCAGGTCGTGTACATAGCATGGCATACATGAGGCTCCCTATTGCAGAAGCATAAGGGATCTTGCTCATGCGTTCTATTTCCTCAGGTGTGCTAGGGCACATCTTCTTGGAAAGATGAATACCATGTCTGAAGGGTATTAATCCCCTCTTAGAGTTTTCCATACTAAACCTCTTTAGTACTTTCTCTATGTACATCTTCTGTGAAAGTCCTAGCATCCTATTCGGTCTATCCCTATAGACCTTAATTCCTAGAATAAAGGATGCTTCACCTAGGTCTTTCATGGAGAATTCCTTGGACAACCATATTTTGACTGTGGTCAACATGGGAATATCATTCCCAATAAGGAGGATGTCATCCACGTACAATACGAGGAAGACAACAGCGCTCCCACTGACCTTTTTGAAAACACATGGTTCCTCTTCATTTTTGATGAAACCAAATAATTTTGATCACATCATTGAAATGAGTGTTCCAGCTCCGAGATGCTTGCTTAAGTCCATATATGGACCTTTGCAGCTTGCAAACCTTGTGATCAGTATCACTGGATGTGAAACCTAGCGGCTGTTCCATATAGATATCTTCCTCAAGATATCCATTTAAGAATGCCATTTTCACGTCCATTTGCCATATTTCATAATCGAAATAGGCTGCAACAGCAAGCAATGTGCGGATGGATTTTAGCATAGCTACTGGCAGAAAAGGTATCCTGATAGTCAATGCCTTCGCACTTGACTATAACCTTTTGCCACTAATCTAGCCTTGAATGTCTCCACATTCCCATCTGCACCAATCTTTCTCTTGAAGATCCATTTACACCCAATAGGTACTATACCTTCTGGTGGATCTACCAAGGTCCAGACTTGGTTTGAGTGCATCGAGTCAATTTCTGACTGCATTGCCTCTAGCCATTTCTCGGAGTCGATATTTGATATCGCCTCATTGTAGGTTTTGGGATCATCACCATGAGCACCATTACCTACGAGGAACATTTCCTCTACTTTCCTCTGAAATAATACCTAAGTATCTTTCAGGGGGATGGAAAACTCTTTTCCGATCTACGAGGTGGAGGAGGTAGTGTTCTTATTGGCTCAACCTGATTTGGTTCCAATTGGTCCTTAGCTCATTGTACTTGTGAGACTTTCTCATCAAGCTTGAATCTGCTTTCCAATGCCGCTATCTTGAATAAACTATTTTTCAAGAAAGATGGCATGTCGACTCACAATCACATTGTGGTCTTCTGGAATGTAGAAATAGTATCCTAATGACTCTTTAGGATATCCTATGAATCGAGCTCTAAAGGACCTAAACTCTAACTTGTCCGCTTGTTGTCTTTTGACATGAGCCGGACAACCCCAAATTCTGAGATGACTCAGACTTGGTTTCTTACCATGCCATATCTCATACGGTGTGGTAGGAACGGTTTTAGAGGAAACCCTATTCAGTAGATAAATTGAAGTTAACAATGATGTGTCCCCAAAGAAAATCAGGAAGGTCTGTGAAGCTCATCATGGATCGGAACCATATCCAATAGGTCCGATTTCTCCATTCTGAAATCCCGTTGAGTT